>JAJEJO010000508.1:584873-632627 GCA_020662805.1 Glaucomys volans
TCCTGGACTTTTCTTTGTTGGTAGGCTTTTGATGACTTCTTCTATTTAATTGCTTGAAATTGATCTATTTAAGTTGTGTATGTCCTCCAGATTCAGTTTGGGTGGCTCATATGCCTCTGGGAACCAGTCGATGTCTTCGAGGTTTTCTATTCTGTTGGCATATAAATTTTCAAAGTAACTTCTTATTATGTTTTGTATTTCAATTGTGTCTGTTGTAATATTTCCATTTCCATCACAAATTTTAGTAATTTGGAGTTTCCCTCTCCTTCTCTTCATTAGCGAGGCTAAGGGTTTATCAATTTTGTTTATTTTTTCAAAAAAACAACTTTTTGTTTTGTCAATTTATTGAATTGTTTCTTTTGTTTCAATTTCACTGATTTCACCTCTGATTTTGATTATTTCCTGTCTTCTAGTACTTTTGGTGATGATCTGTTCCTCTTTTTCTAGGGCTTTGAGCTGTAATGTGAGGTCATTGATTTGTTGACTATTCATTCTTTTATTAAATGCACTCCAAGCAATGAATTTTCCTCTTAGCACTGCTTTCATAGTATCCCAGAGATTTTGATATGTTGTATCTTTGTTCTTGTTGACCTCTAAGAATCTTTTAATTTCCCCCCAATACCTTCTGTTATCCATGTATCATTCAATAGCATATTATTTAATCTCCAGGTCTTGGAGTAGTTTCTGTTTTTTACTTTATCATTGATATGTAATTTCATTCCATTATGATCTGATAGTATACAAGGTAGTATCTCTATGTTTTTGTATTGGCTAAGAGTACCTTTGTGGCATTACATATGGTCTATTTTAGAGAAGGAACCATGAGCTGCTGAGAAGAAAGTATATTCGCTTTTTGGTGGATGGAATATTCTATATATGTCTGTTAAGACCAAATTAGCAATTGTGTCATTGAGTCCTATGGTTTCTTTATTCAATTTTGCTTGGAAGATCTGTCCAATGGTAAGAGAGGAGTGTTAAAGTCCCCCAGTATTATTGTGTTTTGGTCTATTTGATTCCTGAAATTGAGAAGGATCTGATGGACGTACATGGCTGTACCATTTTTTGGTGCATAAATATTTATGATTTTTATGTCTTGCTGATTTATGCTTCCTTTAAGCAGTATGAAATGTCCTTCTTTATCCCTTCTGACTAACTTTGACTTGAAGTCTGCTTTATCTTAAATGAGGATGGAAACTCCTGCTTTTTTACTCAGTCCATGTGCATGGTATGTTTTTTCCCAACCTTTCACCTTTAGTCTGTGGGCATGTTTTTCTATGAGATGAGTCTCTTGAAGGCAGCATATTGTTGGGTCTTTCTTTTTAATCCAATCTGCCAGTCTATGTCTTCTGATTGATGAGTTTAGGCCATTTACATTCAGGCTTATTATTGAGATATGACTTGTATTTCTTGCAATTTTAGCTTTTTTGGGGTTTTTAGCTTACCTTTGTTTCTCCTTTGATTGACTCTTTCTTTAGGGTAGTTCCTCCCCATGTTGACTGAGATTGTTGTTTTTCGTTTCTTCCTCTTGGAATATATTGTTGAGAATATTCTGTAGGGCAGGCTTTCTCTTTGTGAATTTTTTAAGCTTTTGTTTATCATGGAAGGATTTTATTTCATCATCAAATCTGAAGGTAAGTTTTGCTGGGTATAAGATTCTTGGTTGGCATCCATTTTCTTTCAGAGCTTGAAATATGCTGTTCCAGGCCCTTCTTGCTTTTAGGGTCTGGGCTGAGAAATCTGCTGATATCTGTATTGGTTTCTCCCTGTGGGTAATCTGAAGCTTTTCTCTTTCAGCCTTTAAAATTCTATGTTTGTTTTGTATGTTATGTATTTTCATTATAATGTGCCTTGGTGTGGATCTGTTGTAATTCTGTGCGTTTGGTGTCCTGTAGGCCTCTTGTAATTGATTTTCCATCTCATTCATCATATTTGGGAAATTTTCTGATATTATTTCATTGAACAGATTATTCATACCCTTGGTTTGTATCTCTGTGCCTTCCTCAATCTCAATAACTCTTAAATTTGGTCTTTTCATGATGTCCCATATTTCTGGGAGGTTTCGTTCATGATTCCTAACCATCTTCTCTATTTGTTCGACTTTGTTTTCATGATTAAATATTTTGTCTTCATTGTCTGAGGTTCTGTCTTCCAAGTGATCTATTCTGTTAATTATGCTTTCTATTGAGTTTTTAACTTGGTTTATTGTTTCCTTCATTTCCTTGTTTCCTTCAAGGATTTCTGTGTTGTTTTTTTTTCTCAGACCTTCTACCTGTTTATTGAAATGATTTTGTGCTTCCTGCAATTGCTCTATTAGCTGATTATTCATAGCCTGAATCTTCTCTCTTGTCACATCATTCTCTTCTTGGATCATTTTAATTATGAACATTCTGAACTCCCTTTCTGTCATTCCTTCTACCATGCTGTCTTTGGGTTCTCTTGATATATCATCTAGGTTTATTTGGGACACTTTCTTCCCGTGTTTTCTCATGTTGCTCGTGTATCTTCCCCTCTAGTAGTGCAAATCAGAGGGATTACAATTTCCCTGTAAAGACTTAAAGTGTCCCTGCAGATTTCCAGTAACTCACCCAATGTTTGAGAGGTACTTGATCAAGTGCTGACCCAAGAAAGCTGCTGTCCCACTACCTCCAGGTTGGGAATGATCAATGCTTCTGGGTAGACGCAACCTGGTGTTGATAGACAATCAGATACAGTAAGGTGCTATAGCCCGGGCCAGGGTGTGGACCTGGGCACTAGTCCAAGTTGGGGTGGGGGCACAGAACTGTGCTCAGTGATGGAGACACTGGACTTGAGAGCCCAGGCAGGTCTGAGTTCCTCGCTGGGGGCTCAGTCGGTGGCAGGTGGTCACTCTCTGCCAGGGAAGCTGTAAAATAGTGCTGAAGGGCCTAAACTCCCTGTTGGAGCTGGCAACTGCCTCGGTTCCAGGCCAGATCTCACCAGGAGTCGCAGCACCGTGGCCCTGTTGGAAGACTGGAGCTCAGCTCTGAGGACTCAGGCAGCCGAAGATGGTCGTTCTCTGCCAGGGAAGTTGCAAAATGGTGGCGAAGGGCCTAAACTCCCAGCTGGAGTTGGCGACTGCCTCCGCTCCATGCCCATCCCAAGTATTTTAAAACAAAGGTGTAAACAGAGAAGCACAAAAATAATTGTGTCAATAAATGAGTGAACACAATAGTAAGCAGTGTTTGTTAGGGGAGCGCTTGATCACTTTCATTAACATTATGTGAAATTACAAAAGCTCAGTGATGAAGCTCATCCAATAAGATGGTGTATACAGTTTTCATTAACCATGCACACCAGAACATGGGCTGAATGTGGTGAGTGTGTAGAGCGGGTAGGCACTGGCTTTCTAAGCCTGTCTCCAGGGACTAACACACATGCCTAAACTCTCACACACAAAGTGGGCATCTTGCAATACTAAGGCAACAATTATGCATAATTTCCCAGAAACAAAACAGCCATCAAATCAAAAAAGAGGCCAATATCAGGAAAAGCTGACCCCCCAACTCAGGTTGCCTACAATTATAAATAGAGAGATTTGAGCCTCCAGGGATTACTCTGTTTAAATTTTTATTTTTTTTAAGAAAGGCATATAAGTGCAATAAACTCTAATAGAAACCATGTTTCTTTTCTGGTTCCAGAAGGGATTACAATATTATTCATAATTCTATATGCCTCACTCTATGAAAAGGGAACCTGAGTAAGAGAAGGAAGAAAACAACTACAGATTTGTTTTAACGTTTCAGAGCTGAAAATGGTAACAAAGAATTCCCCATTTGAAAAGAAAAATGCTTTTTTTTCTCCCAATGGCTAAGAAAAACCAAATTATTGAACTTTATAGTTACAGATGCAATTGAAGAAGAATCACTTGGTGGAAACTTTTCAACTTGCAACCAGTGGATCCTGAAAACTACAGAGAATGAGAAGTTACCATAATATCTGAAGAGAGAGATAATTGTGGAAATCTGATGGGGATTCATAGCCTCAGATCAGAACAATGGAAAATAATAAAGAAAATTTAGGTACATATAAAGTTGCTGAGCTTTGTAAAGGAATTGAAACTTTACTCAGTGAGCCAGGACTTAATTTTGGAGAGGACCCCTGGACGATGCCACCTGTTCAAACTGGAATGCAGTTATGTCTGAGGGTGCTGTCCCCATGCACTGTCCTTTCTACTTGACAGTGGCAGAAGCCACCTTGATAAAGTGAGCATTAGCTATAGGTCATGATAGTCTACACCAGTGGGAAAGTAGCATTTGTTTGCGATTTTGACAAACCCCTTCTCTTTTCCTTAGAGGACACATCTAAGGAATTTTTTCAACTTCAGTGTTTTTCTTCTTACATCTGCAGACACAGTGGTAGAAGGGCAGCCCTGCGCTAAGTGTCTGACCAACGATAGCATGTACTGAAGGTGAAGCCAGCATCAGCCCTATTAAGGGTGACATGCTCTGACACTCTTGTGTCTAGTGCACCCTTTTGTCTTAAGACAAACAGACCTTGGTGAATATCATGAAGCCTTCTCAAAATCAACACTTCCTAAATTTACCCACACAGTTTCTCTTCTTACCTATTCCTTTCTCCCTACACCTCTTCTATCAATCAATATAAATCAATAACTTACAGGATCACCAAAGTCACAATATTGGGTGTTGTCATTCATTAAGCACTCTTAATCCAACCCACCCCAACTATTCAAGCATGTACTTAAGAAGATTTACCTCTTAAATATCTCTTGCATATGCTCTCTGTCTGGCCACCATCATGCCTGTTTCTATCATCAAAACAGCCTCCTACCTGGCTTTCTATCCTGCTTCCTTCTCATCTGGTATGCAGAGATGCTAGGTCACATTTCTAAGTTTCCATGGAATCACATTTATCTACTGTTTAAGACACCTATCTGTTTACCTTTGGAAAAGCCCACATTCTTTACCATGGATTCTTATCAACTTTGCACCTCACCAGGATTCCTTCTCAGTATTTCATAGAAACCAGGATCCAGCCACCCCACTCTTGGAAAGATCCTACCATGAACATTCACACAAGCATTTCTGGGTGTGAGGAGAGAATGCCACAAAAGAGGAGACTTAGACTTTCTACATAAAACCCATCACTTCAGGTGTCACACTAGGTGTTCTGGTCATACTATCTCTTAATTTCATAAACTTTTAGCAAAGACAATGTTGTACCATATTACAGTTGAGGAACATGAAAGTCTAGGATAGAAATTGTCTAAAATTAGCCAGAGCTCATTAGTGCCTGGACCAGGGTTTGAATTCGGTTTTGTCAGCACCCTATTCCCAGGACCCCCTCACAATGGCAAACCAGAGAGGGAGAGTGTTAGGGCAATAATTCACACACATTTTGATTGTCACTGGTAGGGCTTCTCTTTTTCTGTTTCAGGTTCATTCTTCCACTTATTTCTATCTCATTGGAGGACAATGGGCTAAAGAACTCAGAAGAACATCCAATGATCATCCTAACTAAGAGGCAGAGAGAATGAACATTATAATTATTGCCTCTTTCTTCCCTCCATAAGCTAGGACTGAGGATGAGGCAGAGTAACATGGCTACAAAGGTGAAGAAAGAGCAGTCTGTACTGTGGGCTTTAGTGGGGAGCTTGAGTCCTGTTTTGGGCAGAGAGTGAAGTGTTGAAAATAAGAATTTCTGGTGACTTTTGAAATGTCTTTATAGCTCTCCCTTTCCTGAGGAAGAGTCAGGCCATGACCAGGAGGAGAGTATTCTCTGACCACTAGCTAAAGGAGAAGCACCCATGGTGACCATGGGGTTTTGTTCTATTAACAGATCTTCTCATTATCAGCCACTTATAGCACAGTGTCTGGGACTCTCAGACACTGTGAGTCTGGGACTCTCAGACACTGTGCTATAAGTGTCACACTTACTGCCTCATTTGATATTTAATAGCCACTAAGATTAAACATGCAGGGCTGTGCACCTGCACTTTGTCCTCTCTGTGTAATGCTGCTTGGAGACATAAAGACTCCAGACCTGGTTGTCTCCAACATTACCCCTCTGTTGCAGATTTTGAAATATGTCACTCTAGCTCCTCTTTATTTTCCTCTTGGGGCTGCTACTTCAATAGCAACCCCCATTTTCAGAGCATACTTATTCTCAGAGACCTGAGCCCCGCCTTCTGTCTCTTCTTCTACCTGGCATCCCCATTTCACTTACACATCTGTGGAAGAGTGAATCATGGTCTCCAAAAGCTGTCCATGTCCTGAGCCTTGCTAAACTGTGAATATTGGCACAAAGAACTTGGTGAGTACAACTGAAGATCTTGATGTGGAAAGATTCTCCTGGATTATCCAGATGTATCAGTTGTAATCAGACTCTGAGAAGAGGTATGCAGTAAGGTTAGAGCACAAAGGAGCACAAGCAAAGGTTGCAGTGATGAGAGGAAACATCAGGAACCAAGGAATAAGAAGGACATCCCACAGCTGGGAGAGAGGAGGAAGTGGGTGTGCCTCTCAGAGTTTCCAGAGGGAGCCAGCTGCCCTGATAGCTTGGCTTTGGTCCAGTGAGCCTGATTCTGGACTTATGAATCCAGAACCAGAGATATGGATTTGTTTAGTTTCATGCCACTGAGATTGTAGTAATTTGTTCTAGCAGTCATAAGAAATAAATACACTTCTTCTTGAGAACAGCCTCTATTAATAAAGATCAAAGGATCCTCACATGAGAACTCAACATGCTCTGAAAATACTAATTGTTTAAATGTGAAACTGGATTAGATTAAGCACTGTGGGTGACCCACAAAGGGAAATTATCTAACCGTACATATTAAACATTCTAATGTGCTACTTCAACATGTGATTAATGACATGAAGTTAATTTTCTGGTAGACCATCATGTATTTTTTTCCTCACCAGCCACCCCCAATGTCTAATACGATATCATGCAAGGGTACATGGGCAATATTGATTTGTTGAATGATTATTGTGATCTTTTGAAGGAATTATTTATGTACCAGACTCTTAAATCTAGATAATAAAATTGCCACTGGTCCTGGTATCTAGTACTATGATATGTCTTATTTGTTGTCAGAATTTCATCTAGTTCTGGTCATTAATTTCAGAAGGTAATCCAAAGATTTATCTCAGGACTAAGGCTATAGAAATGTACCATAAAACTTGTATGGGGACACACACACACACAAATCTCAGTGCATATAAATTTGCTCTGGATTTTTTAAAAATTTACATTAAAGAATGGCATCTAATCAGCAAAGGCAGAACCAATTTATGCTTTGTCACTTATATGGAATCACAGTTGAAAACCTAAATTAACTGGATTTGTGTTTCTGATTTACCTAAATGATATTTCAAGTCTTCTATGAATGGAATGTCCCACTATCTGCCCTGAATCTATCTATAGTCTCAAAATACTGACAAATGAAAGGGTCTAATCTTCCCATTCTGGCCACAGAAGAAGTACTTCATCAGGAAGCACTTAGTGTTCATTATTTCATATAATTAAGAAATAAAATGACTTTTGTTTCAATTATATAAGCCCTTTCATTGAAAGTGTCTAACACAAACCTTCTCCTATTTTTCAAGTTGTTGATATCAATGTGATTTTGTAAAACTTACATTACATAAGGGAAAAATCTCTGCTCCTGAGAACTGAGAGATAAGATTCCATGGGTAAGTGATGTGGCCCTGTGAGGAAAGATACCGAGGAAAGCATGCTCAGGAGTGCTGAAGTACCCTGGAGCTCCTCCAAGGTGTGTCACTGAATTTTATAATCTTTTGGTAAACTCTATGGCTAAGAAACTTGTCCCTGATCTCAGATGGACATGCAGTCCATTCCAGGCTAACCCACTAAGTAAAAGTGAGTAAGAAGCCTCATTATCTCTCAGCCTGGAATTTTCTTTCTCCTTTTTTCTTCTTTTCTTTCTTTACTTTTTAAAAAAAAATTGTCAGAAGGGATTGAATCCTTGAATAGTAAAGAAGTGCTTTACTATTGAGCTTCATGCCCAGCTCTTTTTTCTTTTATTTGGAGACACGATCTCATTAAGTGGCTCAAGTTGCCCTTAAACTTGTCATTTTCCTGCCTCAATCTCCCAAATAACTGGGGTCACAGGCATGTACTGTGCCTGGCTCAGACTTAGATTTCCATTTATATGGTTCAATAATTACAGCAAACATGATAAGGGACTGTGTTTATTCATGCATTGAAACATAGATTGACTACTAGTGTGTTGTGAACACCTTGTTAGGCTCTACATTAGAGGAAGCTCCCACTCTCTCTCTTGTGATTATTGTAAGAATCAGTGAAATGTTTTTTGTAAGTCTTAGTACAATACCTGGCACTTAGTAGGCATTTATTAGGTACTAACCATTATTAGTAGTTGACCCAGTCATAGTCTCATAAAAGGCATTTCTAAGACCCCCTTCCCATGATCAGTCTTTCTTCTCAGATTTCATGAATGATATGACAGTAATAATTATGAAAACATTCTAGAAACTGAAATGTTATCTAAAGACAAAGTGTTAATGTTCACAAAGCTATAATTTGACATTTCCCAAATGAAAAGCTTCTCAATATATGCTCTCAATTCCCACATCTGGCATCCAGTAAACAAGGAGCATTTCTAATTTATATGAGGGTTTACACTTCATACCACACCAGCTCTGAGATGTTATAAAAATGGAAAACTAGTCCCTTTAGGATATGCATCCTGCCTCATGAGAAAACATTCTGAAAGCTTTCAAAAGAAATTGTTACCATCTTGGATTGATGTTCTAAATTGACCTTTGAACCTGCCGTTGTGCTAGGTACTATTTAGAGAAACTATAGTGTCACCCTACCCTGTAACACATTAGAGACTGAAACTGTAATGGATCCAGCAAACAAACATAACTGAATATAGATAAAGTGTTCTTGCATGTGAACAAATGATTTGAATACTGGCGATGACCCACTGTGGGGAAAACAGGTAATAGTAAATTTGGTTGTATTTTCAGTCTTTGTCTCTCAGGAATCTGCATCAGAAAAATAATTCATTAGCATAATCTTTTTATCCCAGGACACAGACAATGATAGTGTGTGTGTTTATTGCATGAAATTTGAGCTCAAGAAAGAAGGTGTTTCAGAGAATCAGAATAAATAAATATCTCTGTTCATACCAGCACATTTTTTGATGATGGTCTCTTCTATTTCATGCCTTTCCTCCAAGGGCCAATGCTAGCATATACATTGTTGTAGATCATTCTCTTGTCCCTGATCTCTGCTACATTATAAACTCAAAATCTCCTGTAAAAATTTCTATTTTTCCACTTTAATAAATCCATTCTTTCAGTAGGAAGAGAGGTCAAGAATGCTTTTAGGACTCTATTAAAGTGATTTTAGCACTACTTGACATCTTTTTATCCCATTTCCTAAATGTGTTTTTCTGATTTTCACTTTCTTTTGTGATGGTGTCGATTTATTTTACTTAATAGGAACCAATTAGAACATTAAAAAGAACACAAAGACCAGGAGCCTGACTCTTTTTCTCAGTTTTGCCACATTGCATTCTGACCCACCTGACTACAGTTGCCTTGTCCCTAATTTCCTGGATCTGGCTCCATTCTGTCCAAAAGACTTACAAACATCATGGTAGACCCTAAAGCAGTTTTAAAGTTTAAACTACATCGAGAGTTTTATAAACATTTTGCCATCAATACTGCATTCTCCATAAAAGCATACTGGAAAGGAGAAGTGAAAAGGCAAATGCCAATTACCATTTATCTACTATAAAATGACATTATTAAATAAATCTGACTTAAAATTCCTTGAGAAATACTGAAATATTGAATTAAATGATGACTTTTAACTTTTAGTGAAAGAATTTTAAATCTCACCCACCTGACAGACCCAGTCTAAAAGTCACTTTCATTCAGTTCTTTAAGGTGCTCATTTATAGTCTTTACACCTAGAAAGAGGGTCTAGTGTTAGGAAATATTGGAACAGAAGAGTTTTGGAGGAGTAACATGAGCCTTCTCACGGAAAAAATGAGAATATAAGCATATCATTGAACTATAATAAAACATCCTTCCAAATAAAAATGAGCATACCACAAATGTACAATTAACAAGCAATGAATTACACTAAGAAGAGTGTCATACAATAAGATGTAACAGTCATCACAGTACATGCCCGTGTCCTACTTGGGGAAGGCAAGTGGTTCTCACATTACAGTCCCTAGGGATAAGATCATTTCTGCAGTTGAATTGTTGCAAGCAGTTAAGTATCCAGTAGAGATGCTACACTGTGAGAAAGAGCTATTGCTTTAAGTTCTGCAAAGTATAGGGGTTGTTAAATCATTTTAAAGAAAATAATAATACCAGTTGTTTCTATATGGAATAGAGTGACTTTGCAAGAGCATTTAAATAAAACAAAAATGCATCGCTTGGATGAGAATGGTTTTGTCTTCTAGTTGCTTAATTTACTAGCCAGAGTCACAGATAACAAAGTGAAACAAAGCATATTGTAAACCAATGATGATTCAAAACAAATAGATGCATGATTTGTGAATGAATTCCAAAGAAAATACAATTTGAGGAGGTGGCGATTGTTTCCTAGGTTTCGGATTTTCCAATTGTGAACTGAAACATGAATGGTTTAAAATGGAAATAGTGGAGTGTGGTAGGAATTAGAAAAGTTGTGCTTGTCATATATAATCTGCCATAAATCAGTTTGACTTTAGGTGAGCATTTCACTTATTTCAAAGGAGGGAAGACCAGAATTTAGGGGGAAAAATGTACTAAGGATGCATTCAGCTGAATATCTGAAGGATACCAAGTACAGATGGAAGACAAGAATAAATGTGTATCTTTCTTGTTGATAGTAAAAATATAAATTGTAAGACTTTAAACAAAGACATGAGATGATTTGGATTATATTTTAGAACTCTCATTTTTCCAACTGGTCTACAGAGTATAGAACAACTTAAAGATGGGATCTTCTGGAAACTGAGAGAAAATGAACTGCTGGCATTAAGGAGGTACAGAGGAGATGGGGAACAGTGTTTGGACACTGGTTATATTTTTGAAACTGGGCTTCATAAGAGATTGGGGAAAGAGTTTCCAATTTAGGAAAGAGCAGTCAAGTATGACTTCACTCCATTCTTGCCATTCATTGGGATTAGAGTTTTAGGGTTAGAGTGGGGGTGGAAGCAAGTATCTTTGTCATATTAACATTTAGATGTTTGGTAGAAATTTATCCACGCTATAGTTATACAGTTAAATGTGAATCTGGCAGTTGGGCAAGATGTCCAAAGTAGAGTTGGAAACATGAAGATCTTTAGACTGTAGGTGGTATTTTAAAGTCCTGGAACAGTCTGTGGACCTGGAGTGCAGAGAGAGGAGCTACAAGATGAAAGTCCCAGGAACCTTTGAGTCCTGTAAACCAGTAAGAAAATCCCAAACAGAATATCAAGTCAAACAGGACTAGGACTTGGAGAAAAGAGAGGTTGGTGTTTTACTATACTTTGTTTTCCTATGCTGATGTGATAGATTGTGTTTGTATGACAGTAGGAAGTATCTGGTAGAAAAGGAAAAACAAAATGATGATTTAAGAAATACAGAAGATAAATTTAGGAACTAATTCCCTCAGATGTGGTGAAGTTAGACCCAGAACAATAAAAGCAGGGATGAAGTTAACTATTGGAGAAGATGGAGGAGGTGGAGAACTGAGTCCTGTTTCTTTAAGACTGAATGTTGAATCATAAGTCACTATTTTCCAATTTATTTTCTGTTAAATATGTAGCTAAGTAGTGTGCAGAAAGGAAGAAGAGGTTTTGAATCCTGGTGGAAATAAGAGGAAGGATGAGCTATTTGTTTCCAAGTTATAAAATGATTTTACAGGAAAGGTGTTGGGATGGTCTTCCAGCAGGGTAACCTTGTTGCTAGTTATGATTCGGGACTTGAAGTGAGTTCAAATAGCATGGTTGTATGGTTTTATCCAACAATATTCAGTTGCCTCATTGCAAAATAAAAGTTAAGGGGAAAATTTGTTTTATGCAGAAGAGCACAACATTGAATTGGTGGGGGGAAAGGAAGAAGAAGGGACAGAGAGAGAGAGGCAATTAAAGGTAGTACTGGAGTGGCTACATTGGAGTGGAGTCTAAACTCCACAGAGCAGCCAGAGGCTCTGACAGGCTGATGGGTAGGCCAAGAATATCTGAATTCATGAATGGGTTATAGCTACAAGATCAGAGTGTGGAATATTTGAAATTGAGTTTTCAAGGTGACAGACTTTTTGGTTATGTGAATGCATTAAGTGTGAACAAGTGAGTCAGTTTCCAATGGAGAATGGATTAAAAGGGGAAAAAGATGCTGAGGAAGAGAGATTCATGTTCATAAATGTTGATGTCACCAAAAATGAAGACAGACCTTGTAGCAGCAATATTAACAGAAATCTCAGTGCTGGAATCTGCAGTGGATATAGATTAAATATATAAAGAGGGAATTTGAGAGGAAAGGACTTACCATGTATATGGCAATGGCAGTATCCATTCTAAAGAAGAGGAAAGAAGAATAGAGACCTGTCACACCACCAAGTCCTGAGACTTCCAGACAGGAAGAACCAGGTTATAGTCTACAACAGAAACCCATTGTCTCTTCAGAGTTATCATATGCTATTTTACCAAAAGCATTTTATGACTGAGGGTTTCCCTCCTTCAGCAGATTTGTCTCCAAGTTATTTAGGTCATGTCCTCAACAAAATATCAATATAGTTGATATTGAATACAATCAATGTCTGAAGGAAATTCTGGAGAAATTTAGTGTACATTAGCTTTAATGAGAGATTTATCGGGATGAATTCAGACTGGCATAGCAGAGGGCTACAGACTTTGGAATCTTAAAAGCTCTGTGTGTGTGTATGTGTGTGTGTGTGTATGGGTGTGTGTGTGTGTGTGTGTGTGTGTATGTGTGTGTGTGTGTTGAGCCACTTCCTACCTACTTATCATTTTATAAATCATTAACTACCTCTATGTCTTGATCTGCATACCTGGGAAGTAGGAGTAAAGGTAGCCTTTAGTAGAACTTCTGCTAGGATTAAAACAGTGTCTATAAAATAATTATCACAGAGCCAATTACATGTCAGGCTCTAAGTAAACAGCAATAATTATACTATATTGAACTGGTATAATTTTATTATTATTACTATCTATTACTACTTTCATATATATACACACACATGTCTTTTTTGTTTTTCAGTTACATCTTGCAATTGTTATTTAGCTCATTTATGATAAATATCAAAACAATATTTAGGAGATGTAATAAAAGCCAACTCTGGCCACAATTTTAATTTTGAAAACAATACCATCTTTCTCTCTTCTCCTGAGAATGATCCATCTAGTTTTGTGCACTGGAGTCACAATCTTTGCTGATTAACATACCATGGTCCTCGGCATTCATTAACAGTTCTCTTTAATTTCCAGGCTCTTTGAAGTACCTGAAAGAGCTCCACAACCACACCAAGAGGAACCTGATCTACTGCTGTATGATGTGAAGGAAGTTTTTGAAGAATGAGAATCAGAGAAGTGAAATTGAACAACCAAATGCCTTTCAACTACAGGATGAGTGGTTTCCATAGGACTTAGCTCCTCTCTTCATCATATTCATATTAAGTTGGACTCAGAGATTTTCCTGGCAAACACATTCTATGAAATTATAATAATAGCACTTACTCCATGAAGGCTGTTCTATCCACTAGACACACATCATCCCGTGAAATTCTTACACCATTTGTTTTACTCAAAGAAGTTTCAAGCTAAAATTATATTTAGAAATTCTCCAAGTGCAAACTTGCTAATGTGCAAAGAATAGAGACTAGGGGCTAATGAGCTTGAGAAACCTTCTCAAGTATCCAGAATTTAGTAATTGTGCTACTGTTAAAGACCAAGCATATTTGTCCCCCTGCAATAAATTCAACAAGCCCTCTCTCAATTGATACTACAACAAATGCAACTATTGATCAGCATTTTTTTAATCCATTTATGCATGCAGTTGTACATGTGTAGTTTTCTGAAAAATATCTGAAGCACAGAAAATTGAAAAAGTAAACGCTTATCATAGTGGATATAGAGTACGTATCATATGAACTCAATTTAAAAAATGTGTTCAGATGTTAAATTGAACCATATGAAAATATTGTTTTGTAGGATAGAATCAGTAGACTATTAAGAATTTCATAGAGATCAACTGGAAAGTAGCAGTGGTTGTTACAAGGAGGTGGGATTGTAAGAGATTTCAGAGCCAGCTAGAACAACTTCAAGTAGGACGCCCACAATGAAAGAAGTAGCAGGCATCAAAGAGAGAGGAACATTTGCAGATAGGATGCTCCTGTTGCTACAGTGACAGAGTCGGGGATGACCATGATCAGTAAGGCATTTAGGACTAGACAGAGCTTCCCTATGGGACAGCAGAACAGTGAACTCTCACCTCTTCAAGCAGTAGCTCTCTCTTCCTTAGAAACCATGCACAGCTTGGATCTACACTCAAGGTTTTGGTTGCTTGCTATTTCCACTAGATATAGAGAACAAAAATACTTGGCTATTCTTATGAATATTAGTGGTACTCAGACTGAGTACTTTGTAGTACTCAGAAGAAAAGAGAGGTTTCTGATTATGATTAATGCCTTTCTCTTTACAAGAAAGAAGAATTAACATGAATGAATGTGACATTGTTATGCAGAAAGACTTTCATCTACCTAAACCTTTTGATTTATTTGGACTAAGCAAGATTCCAAATGGTGTAAAGCATATTGCTGCAAGTATATAATGGCAATTTCCATGAGCTTACCAACTGGCTACATAAGTGTTCAGTGCCTAGGCCTCTGACTGTCCTCCACTTATAAACTATATTCTTTTGGGGGACTCCATTGGCATTTCAGAATCCCCCCAGGGTCCACGAAAATAATCCAGGCCTGCCCTCTCTAACATGGACCATCTCTGAGGCTAAAATAGCCCAGGCCTGCCCTCTCTGATATGGACCATCTCTGGTGGTACGGACACTCATCCTTGTTCCATTCTTAGTAGCCATGAAAAGTTGGTTCCTTCTTGCTGATGTGGGGCAATAGGACATTCTCCTACCTGTATACCTTTGTATCTCAAAAGCTAGAGTCAGCTGAGTGATGTACAGGTCTAACAAACTGTGGGTGTCAGGTACCAGCTCTGCAGTGGTTCTTGAAACTTGCCTCATCAGACTTGAGATGAGGGGGAAGCACGCTCTCCCCTCCCCAAGCATCAAGGGAAGACTCTTCTGCCCTTTGACATTCCCCTGCAGAATGCTGTGCTAAGGGCCACCAAACCAGATCTTATTCACTTTCTTGGGGAAACTTCCCCAGGTGGATCAGTCCCTCACTAAGGGAGGTTGGGCATTTGGCACAAATGTTTTACATTTGTTCTTTGGGGTCTCAACTGAAATAATGATAAAGAAACCATTTAGCTTCCCGTTAAACACATGGATTTATAAAAAAAAAAAAAAAGCGCCTCTTAGATTTTAATACTTTTTCTGTTATTCATAACAACTTCTCATATCCATCATAAATAACTGGGGCTTTATACTTTTGCTGTAATGCAAACAAAAGATCAGAGTTCTGCAGAAGGAAGACATCCTCTTGAGACAATCTGGAATTCAGGGGCTCCAGAGAGCGAGTGGGCTGCAGATCTGAATACAGTGTCATGCCCCAGCCACTTGAAGTTAGCAGGGACTGATTATCCAGCAGTCCATGGGTCATTGGTTTTGAAGCCCTGATAAAGTGTTGGTATTCGCTTGCAGAAAATCCTATCATTAAAAGTCTATAATTTTATTGTGAGCAGATGCCTATTGAGAGGAGTGGTGTAGCTGGAGAAAAATATTCCTGCAAGGAGAAATATCTAAATTTGCTAATATATAACTTCTGGAGTGTTTTAAACTAGAAAAGACGAAATGGCAGAGTGTCATCAAACATAGTAATTCAGAACAGACTAAAACTAAAAATACAAATGGTTGAAAATAAGGGCAATAATATTAGATAATACCATCATTACTGTGATATCATTGCATGTGTTTATGGATGAATAAGTCTATCTAATTATTCTGACTTCATCTTCTCTTGGCATGCAATAACTTCTGTCAACTTATTGAAAAGCTGGTAACTATGCAACTGGAAAGGAATGGCTGGAAACACTGAGAGAGGTAACTTTAGGCAGGGGTGAGTGGGAGTTTGAAGTTAAGCCCTATAACTATTTGCTCTACATAATTCTGGCAAGTCCTGTGACCTCACCAGTGTACCCCAGGGTGAGTCAGTTAAGCTTCCTGTTAAAACTTATTGATGAACTGAATATGAATTAGTTCAAGGCTAGAAACAGGGAGTGTCTGTACAAAAGTTACCTCTAAAATATTGGTCCTATATTAAGTAGTTACTGTACACAGACTATGGTGTCCCATGTTAAAGACAGGTGTTAGGAATGATGCAGGTTTTATTTCCAAGACTCAGTGAAAACCCATGCAAAACATTAGAGATGTTCTAACCCATGAAGAAACATAAACAGAAATATAAACACATAATCTGAAATAATAATAATTTTTTTAATAATTCTAAGAAACTTATATGGGAAAGGCCAATTTCCAGGGTGGAAAATGCTACTCTGAATAGGGATAAGTTTTAAAGCCCCATTCCAGAGACTCAATGAAAATTAGAGAGTCCTTTCTATCATTGAATATTTATAGTAGTGATAAAATAATTATAGAAATATTGCCCCTAACCAGGCAGCTTTTCATAATGGGCTTCTTTCCTTGGTCTATCAAACTGAGATGCAAAGATAAAAATTATTCATTTGATTTGTTAACCTCAGGTCAAGAAATTTTGTTTCTTTCTCTGCTTAGTTGAAAATGTATTGGAAGTTTAAAAATGATTAGAAGAAAATTAAATGCACATAATGTGCATATAGGTCTGCCCTTAAAGAGATCTATATGTTTCACTTTATAATTTTAGTCTTGAATCTCCATTTATTGATCCTTAAAATGGGCTGTTAGAAGGATACATGGAACACATTTAAAGCATCTGCCACCGTACCTTGCACAAGTAACTACCTGTATTTGATGCTCAAGATGAAAACAAAATCAAATTTGTATTTTATCCAAAATTTAACACATGTTCTGATTTAGTCTCACTCATAAATATTCATCAAGTGCTAACTATGGCCAAACATTCTTTGAGGAGTTAAGAATTCAGAGATGGTAAACTGACAAACAGTTCTTAAAGGGCTTACCTATTAATTGGGGCAAACGTAATAGTAACAAGTGAATCATACCAGAACATGACTTACGTAGGAAAATATCTCAAATACAATATGGCTGGGCATGACATAAAACATTAAAACATTAAAGAAAGCGTGAGTGTATTAAACTATAATTGTTGTATGAGCCTAGTACCAATTAGAAACTCCCCTTCACTGCAATATTTAGAAACCTTCAGTCAGGGTGAGGGGCTTTGCCTCAGGTTGGTGTGTTATTGGTCAAGAGATGTTCAACTTTCAGTGTTCTTGTTCTTGTTTTCTACTCCCATGTCCCAAGTTCTTGTCAAGTTCCATTTCTCACTTCTTGTCATCAGAGCTAGAAGGCTAAATATCTCGGTCTCTACATTTTTAAAGTTTAATCTTCAACCTGACATAAATTTCTGCCTGTTACATAGATTTGATTACTGTTGTCCCATAAATCTTTGTCATTACGTCTACAATTACTTTTGCTAAAATCTGTGCACTGTGGTGTATCTTTTTAGGCAAGAGATTTCTTTAAAACTTAAATCTTTGGAATCTATGATAAGTGGGATCTCATAGATATCCTTGCGCTTACAAAGAAAAAAAAATGCATGTTATAGTTGAGTGTTAATCTCTATTAACCTACCACAGCCCAAAAGACTTTTATCCCAAAACACTTTTCTCCAAATCTTACCCTCAGCAACTCCCAAATCCAGATGCAGTTGCTGAATTTTAAAACTATCCTCTGACAATGAAACGATACTTGAATAGGCATCTCTATTTAAAATCACAAGTTCATGACATGTTTATATGAATGATTGTTTTCTATTTCCTCAGATACTGTCTAAGTTCCAGTTCCAGGTGCCAGAGCATGATACAAATCAGTGACACAAACAGACATAAAACTACTTACTAAGGTACATAGATAACTTTTGTGAAACAGCGTTTTGTGAATAGTACCCATTACAAAGTGCCAGAAGGACATTAAATATAGCTCAGTGGGTTTTGTGCTGTTTTTCTTTTCATAAATATAACACAAGCAGAATTTAGAAATGTAAGCCAGGCACAGTGGCACATTTCTGTAATCCCAGCAGCTTGGGAAGCTGAGGCAGGAGAATCATGAGTTCAAAGCCAGCCTCAGCAAAAGTGAGGCACTAAGCAACTCAGGGAGACCCTGTCTCTAAATAAAATACAAAATAGGGGTGGGGAGTGGCTCAGTGGTCAAGTGCCCCTGAGTTCAATCCCTGGTATATCCTGCCAAAATCAAGAATATAGAAATGTGATAGACTCAGTTTTATTTCCATAGTCCCCTCAGCAATCTCCACACAACTAATATGTCCTCCTTAATGTACCCATTTTCTTCCTTTCTAATAATATATTAACAATCAAATATTAGAGGAAATTCCTTTCTGCAACTGACTTAAATTTATTTTTATTTTTACTTGTTCTAATTAGTTATTCATGACAGCAGAATGCATTTTGATTCTTTGTACATGAATGGAGCACAACTATTAATTTTTCTGGTTGTACATGATGTAGTATCATACAATTTTTGTGATCATACAAGTACCTAGGGTAATTATGTCAATCTCATTTCACCATGTTCCCCACACTCCTCCCCTCACTCCCCTCTGTCCCTTCTAAAGTTCCTCATTCCTCCATTCATCCCTTCCCCTTCCCCATTATGGATCAGCATCCATACATCAGACAAATATTTGGCCTTTGCTTCTGTGAGATTGGCTTGTTTCGCTTGGCATGATATTCTCCAACTCCATCCATTTAAAGGGCATCTAGGTTGTTTCCGTGGCTTAGCTATTGTGAATTGAGCTATAAACAATAGCTGCATCAGTGTAGTATGAAGATTTTAAGTCTTTTGGGTATAAACTGAGGGATAAGATAGCTGGATAGCTAGGTCAAATGGTGGTTCCATTCCAAATTTTCTAAGGAATCTCCATACTGTTTTCCAGAGTGATTGCACTAATTTGCAGTCCCACCAGCAATGTATGAGTGTACCTTTTTCCCCACATCCTCACCAACACTTATTGTTACTTGTATTCTTGATAACTGCCATTCTAACTAGAGTGAGATGCAATCTTAAACTTAAATTTTTAATCGTATTGAAAAATAGTGCTCCAAGTTAAGACAGTTCAGAACTGTCTGTGATCAGGTCACAATGATTAGATCACAAAGTAAAAAATTTGCAGCAAAAACTTTCAGTGATTTATGGTGTGCAATTTGCTTAACAGCATAGTTATTTGGCATCTATATTCTGTATTTGAAAAGCAAAATAAACATACATAAAGATGAAAAGAAGGATGATTGCTAAATTCATGGTTGATGTCTAGAATATCTAGAGAAATGTTGAAATTCAGGGGGGATAATAAAACTAACAGAAAAACAGTTACTCTGTTCAAGACATTGAATAAACAACACATTCATAATCTCATTCACTTACATTGTAGGTTTCTTGTGTTCTGGAGGAATAAATTATGCATACAGTCACCAGGTATTATAGAGGATGTGTTGCTTGATGCTTTGACAGAATTTGTCCAAGTATGTTTGCAAACAGTCATTCCTTTTCCTTGATTGATCAGCATCATTGCCTGTGAATTCTGTGTAGCTTCAGTTACCGGGTAGCTTCATTAAACTTATTAATTTTTTCATTAAGAAAATAAGTCTTCTTGAAGCCCAGGAAATTTTCCATTTTCCCTCTGTTCTTCTTGACCCACCTTTTTCCTAAAAGATTTAAGTTGTATTATTTTGATCCTTACTTGAGAGTTTTTTAATGACTCCCCAAGATGGAGCCCATGGGACACCAAGTGGACATTTAAGACTAATTTCCAATTTCATGAAGATGCCATTTTCTTCAGGTATACAAAATTAAAATGTCCTAAGGTTTCCATGAAGTTTTCCCCACAGCCTTTTCCTTTTCTAGCTCTCTTTTCCATGTTACATTCTCTTAGATCCAGTTCCATGACGCTCTTGAGGTGAGGCCATCAGGAATGGTCACTGGTTTCCCGAATCCCCATCATTGGTGCCTGTATCATAATATTTTACAGGCATGCAATTTCCTTATGAATTGATCTTTCCCACATCCTAGGAACTGACAGGAGGCCTCCAGAAAACTACCTTCTGCTTTGGTTGCATTTACTTCATGGGAGTCCAAACTGCTCCCCTTCTTACCCTCTGATAAATCTCTGTCAGTTTAGAACCAGGTAAGTTACCTCAGGTGTGGGTCCTGGATGTCCACCTGATGATTCATTCCCCTCTCTCTCCCACTATCTTTCTCTTAGTCAGCTTTTTCATCACTGTGACCAAAAGACCTGACAAAAACAATTAGAGGAGGAAGTGGTTATTTGGGGACTCAAGGTTTCAGAGGTCTCAGGACATAGATGGCCAGCTACGTTGTTTCAGGTAAGGTAGAACATGGTGCAAGAGTGAGGTAGAGGAAGGTGGTTCTGGACATGATGATCAGGAAGCAGAGAGAGAAAGCTCTGCTCAACAAGGACAAAATATCAATCCCAAAGGCATGCCCTCAAGACCCACCTCCTCCAGCTACACATTACCTGCCTACAGTTACCACTCAGTCAATTCCTATCAGGATATTAATGACTGATTAGAGGCTCTTGTAGCCCAATCATTTCACCTCTAAGCTTTCTTGCATTACCTCACTCATGAGCTTTTGGGGGATACCTCATATCTAAACTGTTGCATCCTCTCTCTCTCTCTCTCTCTCTCTCTCTCTAATGTATACACATATACATCATACTGATTTGAATAGGAAAAAAATATTCAGAATTCTGGCAGAAAATGTCTTCAGCTATTGTTTCCATTATCATCAGAATAAATCTCAATTTTGTATTTGTTTAAGATGTAAATCTATGCTATAAATCAAGGAAGAGGTTTTCAGCATATGCATTTTCAAAGCAAAGTTCAGCGATGATGCCATTAACGAGCTTTATTTCTTATAATGAACATCACAGAGCATTCAGTTGCTGCACTTTTAGTGGCAATATCTATATTCTGTCATTAATAAACATACTATATTAAAAACATTTAACAGAATATGGTCCAGCAATAATAATAATTTGCAAACATAGCTCAAAACTAATAGCTCAAAGCACTTCACAATGTGCTGTTTAATTTCTTCCCATTCCCATATGCTACTTAGTTCATTCTCATTCATCCTGCAAGGGAGGTGAGTATATGACTCTCATTAAAATAATAAAAATAAATGAAATGTTTAATATGAAAAAAAGAAAACTGAATAGTCTTTTATAAGTTTATAGAGTAGCTAGAGAGACGATGGCAGGGACAGGAAGCATTATGAGAAATATCTATAATTTCTCTGAGCTCTAGAGTCATATGGGGCTGAGGGTTAAAGGGCTATTGTGGATGAAATGCTGATTTGGGTGGTCAGGCTTACATGGAATTTGAGGTTCCAGTTTCTGAGAACAAGAGAGGAGGCTTTTCTAGGAAAGAGGAAACTGACACAGATTTTCTTTGGAGAGCAACTAGCTTGAAGTTCTACTCTAGAGGATTCCAAGATATATAAATAAACCTTAAAGTTGTGTTTGGGACTCTTGAGTTCCCCCTCTATACCTGGATTCTGAAGGTGCCTTCTGACAGAAAACCACGTGTTTGAATCTGCTCACCTGGTGTGGTTTCCATCTCACAGCGTCACATCCCTGCAGCAGTTGTTGGCTCAGGTGTGAAAAAGTGTTGTTTCACACTCTGTTCAAGTGTCTAGCTATTTACCCATAAAATGCAGCCTCTGCTCTTCTTTTTTTTTTTTTAATTTACTTATTGATTCATTGAACACAAATGGAGTACAGCTATTGTTTCAAGGGTTGTACACAAAGTAGAGTCACACCATCTGTGCTTTCTTGCATGTACACAGGGCAATGATATCTGTCACACACTCTGTTATTGATTTTACCCCCCACCCGCCCCCACCCCTCCCTTCCCTCTATGCTAGCTATCTTTCCTCCATTCTTGCCATCTTTCCCCCCCACATTATGCATCATCATTCATTTATCAGAGAGACCATTCGGCTTTTGGATTTTTGGGATTGGCCGATCTCACTTAGCATAACAGTTTCCAACATCATCCATTTACCTACAAATGTCATAATTTTATTCTTCTTTATGGCTGAGTAATATTCCATTGTGTATATATACCACAGTTTCTTTATCCATTCATCTACTGAAGGGCATCTAGGTTGATTCCACAATCTAGCTATTGTGAATTGAGCAGCTATGAACATTGATGTGGCTGCATCACTGAGACAATCTGATTTTAAGTCCTTTGGGTATAAGCCAAGGAGTGGGATAGCAGGGTCAAATGGTGGATCCATTCCAAGTTTTCTAAGGAATCTCCACACTGCTTTCCAGAGTGGCTGCACCGACTTGCACTCCCGCCAGCAATGTATGAGTGTACCCTTTTCCCCACATCCTCGCCAACACCTGTTGTTGCCTGTGTTCTTGATAAAAGACATTCTAATTGGGGTAAGATGAAATCTTAAGGTGGTTTTGATTTGCATTTCTCTTATAACGAGTGATGTTGAACATTTTTTCATAAATCTGTTGATTGCTTGTAGATCTTCCTCTGTAAAGTGTCTGTTCATTTCCTTGACCCATTTAGTGATTGGGTTATTGGTGTTCGTGGTGCTGTGGGAAGATCAGCCTCTGCTATTTCCCAGAAACAAGTGGAGGTTTAAATTCTTTTAATAAATATCCAGTTATTTGGATGTTCTTTCTTCTCATCTTCGGATGGTTAAATAGGTTTTGTAAGATTTTTTATTTTTCTTTTAAATCAAATTCCCTTTAGTATCATTTTTCTCAATGTACTCATTATTTTCTTAATGTCTGCAGTATCTGTCATGATTTCTCCTTTTATAATCCTAATGTTAATCATCTGTCCATTTTCCTTTTCTTGATCAGTATAGTTAGAGTTCCATCAATTTTGGTTATATATTTCCAGTGTATTGCATTTTTTTCTCTGATTTAGAGATCCATGCTCTCTGACTAAGCCCAAAGTCAGTGGGGGAAAAATGGTAATGAGGGTTTGCTGAACCTTTAACTCAGTCTTTCATACCAAGCTGCTCCTTGTTCTAATGCCCTGCTTCTGAGAGTTTCTCTTTGTCACTCCAGTGACCTCTTCATATTTACCTGTAGCCACATGACAGGCCCTGCTCTGTTTCTCCATCTTTGTCACTGACATTTTGGGATTGGAGAGAAAGAGTGCAACTGAGCTTTCTGGAGGTGACAACTGAGATAAGCCTGCTGTTAAGCGGGCTTGTCCAAAACCCTCCCCTAAGGAAAGCTTTCTTTGGCATGAGTGCCAGTCGCTTTGGTTCTTTCCTTTCTGCCTCAACATTCTTCCCTATAGTGTCTCCTCCCACTCTTCAATCTCAGCCATCCAGTGACATTTCTAAGGAGAACAATGAGTCCTCCTTGCCTTCTCCTTTTCAGGCTGTGTCAACAAAACCAGAACTTTCTTCACTAAAATGTCTCATCAAGGCTTATAAAGTGTTTTCTGAGAAAGATGTACTATAATTATATATTCACAACATATTTTTCTAAGTAATAGTGCATATCTTATTCTACAAAAGTGGGTCATTATTCTCTCCCTCTTAGAATTTCTCCATCTTTCTTCACCACAACAGATACATACATGCATGTACTCACACACACACACACACACACACATACAAGCAGGTACACTCAATATATAACATTGCATCAATAGATGGACATATTTGATGCCAGTATTTGTCAGTAGAATGAATTTGTAAGGATAGAAGTGTAACCTTAGCAGTGGCTTCTTGGACAGAATGGAAATAGGAATGTAATGAGGAAAATATTTATTTTTGCTCATTTTTTCTCTTGGCTTATGATATAGTTTTTAAAATATGTATTTTAAATACATCTTTAAAAGGTCATGCCTACTATGTGTTCCATTTTTTTATTGGATTTTAAGTTACAAAAGACAAAGTAAATGAAAGATTAGTAAAAATTGTTTGCAGCACCACTCCATAGAAGTTTCAGTTCCATAGGGACAAGTTATAATTGATTGTCTACTAATGATTAGTATGAAATATTATGGATTCATGTATCAAAGTATTTTGGAGGCAGGGAGATGATTTTATGGTATCCCATGAATCATGAAGTGCATATACTTAAAAGTGAGGTACATCATTAAAATACGTTACCCTTTGCTATGTTTAGAAAATGTTCCTCCAAAGTTCATGTGCTGAAAAGTTGTCCTCTGAAATCGATGGTACTTGGAAGTGTGGCCTGTGAGAGGTAATTGGGATTAGATGAAGTCACAAGTTGGGGACCCCATGATTATATTAGTGCCTCTGTAAGAAGAGAAGAGACTCAAACTAGCATGCTTGCTCTGTCTCCTCATGTGATGCCCATTTCCCAGTTATGAGACAGCAACAAGGCCCTTGTCAGATGCCAACACCATGACCTTGACCAAATAAACTTTTTTTATTTACAAATTACCTAGTTTCAGGTATTTTGTGATGGCAACAGAACACAGACTAAGCCTACTTTCTAAGATGATTGTTTCTTAAAATACTGTCCTTTGACCCAGATTTGGAAAAAGCTTCTCTGAGTGATGATTCCAGAGCCCTATGGACCATGAGGAATTCAAATACAAGTTCACAATAATGAGGAGGATGGAAAAAGAGCTTAATTTTGGAATTTATAAAATCCTGGATTTGAAACTCAGTTCTTTCACTTCATAATCTGTGACCTATATTTTATCATGCCCTGGAAATCTCCCTGCCTTCCTCTGTGAATGGTGGATGATTACCTTCCCAGATTGGGCAAAGACTATACCAGGTGAGGGAGAAAGGCAGAGCACAAAGCCCTACTAATGCTCTGAGGAAGGAGACTCTAAATGGATCCCTCTTCTTCCTTCTGCTTTTGTTTCAATCTTTTGCTGGATTTATATCTGACATTTCCTTATTTTCTCTTTCTGAATCCAATATGAATGCTTCATTTTTTATGGTGGAGTGCAAAAGAGAATTCATTAACTTTGACATCCAAAAGTATTCACAGATAAAATTAAAAACATTGAGGCCCCCAGACGCAAGCAGATGATTTTCCTACCTTAGTTTAGTCTTCCCTCATCTCTTGTCTACACCCTTCAAGAAAGAATATATTGCAATATGCATTCAAATTTAGATTTGTACAATTTTCTTTAAATATGCATTTAAAGTATTCTTGTCCCCTGAGCATTATAGCCTTTCATTTTATTTGTTTCTCTTTAATGTGAGCAGGGTGTGATAGATATGGTCTCAGCTTTTGTCTTAATAAAATAATAATCAATTGAATTGGATTATCCATATTGTTAAGCATTATTTTTGTTTCTTTCAGTATCATGAAACAGTACAATGATAGCTCAGATTTCTCCACTTTAATCTCGAGATTGTTTCCATAACCTGTGTTTTGTAGGTTGTCTGCTTAAGGCATAATTCATTTTGGCATTTTCTTTACTTTCTTCCTTTTTTTTTTTTTTTTGTGGTGATGGGAATTGAACCCAGCACCTTGTGCATGCAAGGTATGCACTCTACCAGGTGAGTTACATCCCCAGCCCTTGGTGTTTTCTTAATGGGATATGTAGCCCTTGAATGCAGTGGTTTGCAGTCTATCCAAACTTCACAAATGGCCCTACTTGCTTGCAAAAAGTTCAGAAATCACCAGTCAACCACTTCTTTAATACAGGCCAATATTAAATTCCTTCCCATCAGATTAGTCACTGGGCTGACAGCCTACATTTGGATATCTGTATTTAGCCATCACATTTCCTGGATTTTAATGAGCTTGATCAAATTTATAGTTCAAGACCATGAGTAAATAATTATTATGCAAGCAATTTCACTCCGTTTCCATAGTAATAGAAACAGGAGAAGTTCACTTCATGTTCAATGTGGAAGCTTTAAATTAAAGACAGTCTGAAAATCTATGACTAGAAAGGTAATAGAGACTCATCTTCTATTCAAAGTCTTTAAATTCCAGTGACCATGACCTTATTTGTATCAAACAAATGTATGTAAGTTTCAGGTTTAGGAAGCAATGTCTTATAATGATAAAATATAATCTCCATTTATCTTTCATCTGCTTTCACTCTGTCCCATTTTATGCTTAAAACCACAGGGGAAGGGATATAGAACATGGTGCCTGAGATCAGGTGGATGATGGTCTAATTGGTGAGACATACATAATTATGTGACTTCACATGTACAACTACCAAATTGAAACTCAACATTGCATGTGATGAAGCTCTAAATTGTATGATGCAAATAAGTGGAAAGAAAGGGTTATTTGAATAGTATGGAGTAGCTGAGAAGGTCTTAGTTGAAAAATGTAAAGGGATTTGTTTAATTCGATTGATTGAAGACAAATTTTTAAAACCTAATTTTGATCTGTATATCTAACTTGAAAATTTAGGAAAAACAATGATAAACAGGATTATTGTGTTTTGGATGCTATATGGTTTAGTGAATCATGCAGATGAAGTTAAACCCCAAACATTCCTGTGATGAACACATTAATATCCAGGGAATTTGGAATGAGGGGAGTAAAATATTAAATTACCATAGGGACTAAAGTAAAATTTGTAGGGAAAGGTGTATTTGATTTACCTCCTTAGGTGTAAGTAGGTATTCTAGGGGACACATTTATGAAAGTGTCCAGGTAGGATAGTAGGGAGGGAGAAGCGGTTTATTTATTATATCTGAACATAATTAATAATAACCACTGTATCTAGGCCTTTTGCCTCTTACCTGCGTAATCCTTAGCCACACTGATTCTAGACTCAGCAAATGACTCTCTTAGACCAATGTTATTTTAATAATTTTGGTGGAAGCATTCTCATAAAAAACCTGCAAGTCCCAAATGTGTTGTATGTTTGGTTTTATTTCAGTATCATGACCCAAATCTGATTCATAGAAATCCCACAATATTTTAAGGGATATGTAAAGGATAAAAGCAACCAGTTAAAAATCAAAGTGTCAAAAAAGTAAAATGTTATTAAGACTTCCTTTTAATAATCCTCAATTTTATATTGATGAACAAAGCAGGCTATGAAAATTTCTCAAAGGGCATATTTTCACTAACTTCTGTGGAAGTGGTTAAAGAAGATCATGAAAATAAGTAGTTCACAGAAGTCAGGTCACAAGTAATTCAGTAGTGGGGATACAGCCGAACCTTGGCTAATGAAGTATCAATCTTCATCCTTGTATTTCAGGAAGCTAGCAACAGTGCTTCACTGATTTCTGATAGCCAGGGACACCAGGGACACGTGACTACTCCATGGATCCTGTTCTTTTTTGTTGTTCATGATAGTGACTATCGTGAATATCTTGCCTATAAATTACCATTGAATTTTGGCTTCCTAGGAAAGTGATGCCTTGTGAATACATTGCTTTCCATATGAAAAGCCAGATCCCAGGGACTTCATGTAGACCTGAAATTTTATCCACAAATTCCACAAGACCCTGGAAGTTGATACTGGAGCTATGATCAGTCAAGAGTCATAGCTGTCTTGGCAGTGCATTTTTCACATGGAGGGTTTTGAATAATTGGGATCATTAGGAGAATGTTATACTTTGAATCTGGAATGTTTCCCAAAGGGCATTTCTTGAAGATTTTGTCTCCAGCTGGTGATGTGGTAGGAACTTTAGGAGGTGGGACTCAGTTTGAGGTAGTAGGTCACTGGAGGCTTGTCTTTAAAGAGACTCTCTCCTCCCCATCCTCCCTCCCTCTGTCTCTCTCTCTCTCTCAACTTCGCTGCTGCCATGAGGTGAGCAGTTTGGCTGACATGCTCCCTGCCATGATGTTCTGCCTTGTCACAAACCCACAAAGAGAGAAAGCCAAGAAACTATGGGCTAAAAGCTCATAAGCCTTCAGATAAAACAAATCTTTCCTCTTTTAGGTTGTTTTGCTCAGTTATATCAAGAAATATACCTCAATATACTACCTGTATCCTGTCATTTTATCCCATATTTTGTCAGCTCTTGCTTTGGGTTCAGCTATTAGATGTGCTTTAGCAATTGGGATGTTAACAATGTAATGTAGTCAACAACTTGAAAGGTGGATTCCTGCTAGCACTCTCCTACAGTTACGCTTGCTCTCTCTTAACCAGGACAGCATGATAAAGGATGAAAGGCACACTGAGGAGAGATGAGTCACCCAGTCAAAGTCCTGCTAGAGCACCAGGTGACAAAGATCCCCTAAATGTGTAAGTCAGCCTGATTATGAACAGACATGAGAACTTCTGATTTATGTTCCATCTAGATCACTAACCTGTGACTGGAGAGTCATTGTAATTGGTTGTTGTTTTAAGCTGAAAAGTTTGGGAGTCCTTTGACACACAGCTTTAAAATAAGATAAGGAATGGGTGCTTGTGTCTGATCAAAGATATAAATAATAAAACTTAAGTAACAGCAGTTGGATAGTTACTCTGTTGGGTGCTGTTCTCAAATGTACTAGAGCATTTCTTGTAATCCTTATAATAACTTTAAAATAAATAAATGTTATTAAAATCTCTATTATATATAATATCATATAGGTATGTTTTAAATATATACATATTTAAATATATTTGCATATATTTAAATATATATTCATATTATATGCATACAAATACATAAAAAGAGAGAGAGAGAGAGAAAGAGAGAGATGAATGGAGGCACAGATTTTTTCTCACTGGTTAAGTGATTTGCTTGAGTTCTTGTAGCTGCTAAGTGGCAGAAACAAAGCAAGAAAGCATAGTTTATACCATATAAAAAATGAACATAGGTCCTTGACTCACAGTGAACTTAAATTAACCACATTGTCAAGTAGATTTCAGGTTTCATTTACCATGATAGGAAATGCCAGGATTGGATATTGAATTGGCTAAGAGTCGTATTGGTAAAGAAGGACAAACAAAAAAAAATCTGCAAAGTATCAGGAATCAAGAGGCAGACACTGGTGGAGAAATAAAAGGTACTGGGGAGGCCTGGGAATATAGCTCAGTTGGTAGAGTGCTTACTTTGTAAGCACAAAGCCCTGGGTTCAACCCTCAGCACTGCAAAAAAAAAAAAAAAAAAAGGTATTGGGGGAAAAAGGTCAGAAAGGATAGAAGATAGAAAACAGTGATGATGGAGGAAAGAGGTGAGCCAGTGAATTTCTTGCCCAGAGAAGTTTGAATAACTTAGAGGTTGATTGATTTGGTTGATTTCCACAGTCCCACTAGAATGGTGGAGGCCAAATTATAGTGGATTCAGATGTTAATGTGAATTCAAAAAGTTAAAGGTACAATTGTGGTCCACTTATCCTTACTGAGAAGGAACAACTAAAAAGCAAGAGAGAGCACATTGAAAGTAGGATTACTGAGAAGTCAAGAGAGGGAAGGAGTTACAGAAAAACATGCAAGATTCATAATGGGGTTAAATCACTTCAAAGGTGGGAGGGAATGTGATAAAGAACTAAAATATAGTAAGTGAATAAGTGAATTTCAGCCTCTTTTACTGAGAAAAAATTGCAGAGAAGAGGCATCAATGCAAGTAAGCATGGACATCATCAGTTTGGAAGGTAAGGGTGTTCATGACTGGTAGCACGTTGTCCTCAGTGAAGCAGATGATTGATTTCCTTTGCTGAAAATGAGAGCCATAGAGGGTGGACAGCATGCTTTAGGAAAATGGTTATGGGAGAGGACTGATATCAGTCAAGTAAAATAATTGATCAATTGAATTAAGGTTAAATGGAGTTCAGACATTCTGAATGAAGGGCACAAGTGTGTAGTGAACAGACATCAGATGCAGTAATACAGAAGTATTTAACCACGGCAGGGAAGACATAGAGAAGGGGAAAGAAATGAGACAATAAAAGTTGCAGATGAGTAGCAAAGCTGTCTATATTGGGATCAGGCTCCAGGTTCCAAGAACCTAAGGGTGAAATAAAACTAGTAAGAAACACACATTCCTACTCATGACCACTAGACTCTGGTTAAAACAGATTCCTCCATGCTCCCTGAAAACAACAGGTATATTTTCAATCCATGCATCTGTCCATGTAATTCCCTCTGCCTAGAACAGCCTTCCCCAAGATCTTTACTCACTATTTCTTCCTCCTGTGCAGATTTTAACTAAAATGTCAACTGCCCATGGAAGTTACTTCACCTCCCAGGACAGGGTAATCTCTGTTGCATTATTTCATCAACTCCCTGTGTTTATCAAATGTCCTACTCACTATAATGTAAGCTGTGTGAGAACATTTACTTGGTCTTACTCACTACCCTTTCCTTCTTTTTAAGATGATGCTCTTAGAATCAGTGAATATTTGCTGCTTTATCAATGCTATAATCAGGGAATCACAGATAGAGAATTTGGCATGTGGATTAATCTGAATGGGGAAAAGATCTGGAATGTGGCCAGAAGAGCAATTGCTGAAGAAGAGTTAAATGAGGGCCATTGTCATTGAAGAGGCCAAGGATGAAAGTCTAGAGAAATTAATGGAGTTGCCAAATATTTGTTTAGATCCAAGATTTACACTGCAGAGGAAGACAATAGCCATGAATCTGGTTCTCCAACAGTAACAGTGAGTTTCAAAGGAAGGTGAGGTGTAGTTGAGAATTGCTGGGGGTATCACAACATTCTCTGGCTTGGGGGATACAGAGAAATTATCAGGTTCCATTTGGGACCTTAATGGGCAGTTTGGACTTCAGAGAGAGTCAAGAATTCTTTTTTTTTTTTTTTTTTGGAGACTGCATTTTGATTCATTGTACACAAATGGGGTACAACTTTTCATTTCTATGGTTGTGCATGATATAGAGATTCAAAGAATTCTTAATTGAGACAGTAATAGTGTCTTTAAGTGAGAGTAGGAAAAAGTGTGTTTAACGTAAATGACTGTTTCCAGATACACAGTGGATTACTTTTTTCAGGATCTCTCATTTTGTTACACCTGGGTAGAAGTGACTTTTTTTAGGCTTTGAGTCAGATGTAATAAGGATGTAGTGGTCTCAGTCCAGAGATTGGCACATATTGCACTAATTAACAAACAGATGATAGTAGATCTCATCAGGATTCAGCACCTGTGGCCTTTATTTGATTTTATTTGGCATTGATGAAAATATAGACATTTTTGTCTTTCCCTCCAACTGTTATGTCCAATATGGTAGGCACTAGTCACACGTGGCTGAATTAAAATAAAATAAAATTAAGAAGTCTTTCAGCCTCACTAGCCACATTTCAAGTTCTCAGTCGCCATATGTGGGCTAGTCACTAGCACATTGATCAAGGTCAATAATGGAATATTTCCATCATGCAGAAAATTCTGTTGGACACCACTGACATAGAACAAACACAGCTCTGGCCCTTTTACCTACCTCGTTCTCCACACTTCGTGCATTTTGGCCTTGTACTCTGTTCCACACTTACCCCCTCTAAGACTGTGGAGAATCATATGAGAACACACAGGTGTGCTCATTGACACTACATTTGTATTTCTTCAGGCATGCTTGAATGCCAGTTCACCACCCACTCTGGATTTTCATCTGTGCTTCCTCCACATCCTTTCTTGTTCTGATTTCCTGGAAACCAAAGTGGCAAAGCCCCACTATGCTTATCTCTAAGTTACGAGACTGTACATCAAACTGGTAATTTCCACATGAAAAAGGAATCACTCTGATGTTCATTTTAGAAAATCCAGGCAAAATTATATCCCTTGGTGGAGGAGGATGGGTATGATAGACCAAAGTGAAAGTAAATGTTTGGTTCTAGCTCCTCCAGCGCCTGGAGTTATCAGGTTACCTTGGATTTTGTAAAATAATTTTTAGAATTTGTTTTCTATTTTGATCATCACTAGAGCCTTTTATCTGTTCATTAAGCTTTTCTCTTATTGTCTTCCTCTTTGTGGTTTAGGTATTTAGTGATTTGTTTCTCTTATCACTGTAATAGTTGCCAGTGTGTATTTATAACATTTAATGGCCATAATTGAGAGTTTCCTTCTCTACACTGCAACCTACCTTACTTATTTGCTAAGTCTATTTTATTTGCAAAGTATTTTTTTAATTCTCTAAAATTCAAATACATACAATACTATGCGTATTGAACTTAAGTATAACAAAATGAATGTAACTTTTTGCATGTGAATGATATATGCATACTTAAAATTTCTAAATAAGTAATTGCAAATAGTACTGCATTTCATTAGGGGAAACAAAAAGAAGAGCACAACAAATGTCTATAATCTTCAAAAATCTCATTAACATTTCTGCGTTCAAAAGGAAATGACTTTGACCAGATGGCCATATCATTGTGCTTCTTAACTTCCTGGAACATGCTTCTAAAACTCAATTGACATCACATTTCAACTTTTAACAGTTTCACAGATATACAAATAGTCATGAATCAGATGCAATTTTGTGATCTCATCTAAAAGTATATTACCCAAGTGTCCTCCTTAAAGTAACCAAGGAAGTCTGGATTCCTTTTTGATTGTTAAAATCTCAGACTTTTGCTTTCTTATATTGGTTATTTGCTAATAAGTATGTGAAACAGATTTTGCAAAACCAATTGTTTCCTAAATAAAAATTGAAAGGAGTGAACATATTTATTAGTCTGAAAGGCCGCTGTGAATAAAAGAGGAGCAAGAATAAAGATTTTGCTTTGTCCCATTAGTTCCCAACTGTTGCAAGCTACTTTTCCTGAGCTATTTATAATTATGGAGTGTCCGGCCTCACCTGAGCCACATTCATGGTGCAATGGAGGAATAGTTATTTTTAACAAGTATTCGAGTATTAGAGAGATACACCTCTGTGTAGTTGATGTTAATGCCAATCATGCACATTTGTGCCTGTCCCAGGGTCAAGCATGTGTTCTGAGAATGGCTGTGCTAGACTGTCTCCAACAGGCACACAGAGAGCCTGGGGTAACTGTGACCTGAGCTAATGAATTGTGGAGAGATAATTTTCTCTGCCTTTTTTTTTCCCCTTTAAACAAATTGCAGCCTCATATTTCAACCAAATGACCTTTCTAAAACTCCACAGTGACTAATTATAAGAGAACGAGGGGCATTTACTATTAACAGAAATGAGATTAGGTTTTGCTGTAACCTTGGGAGGCAAACATAGTCAATGATGTTTATAATCGGGGGTGATTAGAAGTGGGTCTCCTCCAAAGGCAGCTGCAGATTGCTCCCAGTGCCGTGCTGCTGAGCTGTGTCTATTCGATGCCACTAAGTCAGCAGCTTTAAATCCCCTGTCTGATGTTTAAGTTGTTAATAATCTTCAATTTAGTACTATTAGAAGGGGAGAGGGAAACCAGGAGGAACCGAGAGGATTTGGCATGGAACAAGAGCATGAGAAAATAGACATTAGAAAAGGTAAAGGAGATTAGATGAAGCATAACATGTTACCCATTCCCAAAATATCTGCAGAGAACCCATGATCAGTAGACCATGCAGTTCTGGGTATTCGGAGTGCAGAGTGGAGGTGTGCATAGGCCCTGGTTTTGTGGTGCTCACAGTCAAGTTGGAGAGACAACTAGTTGTTTCTTTCCAACAAGTTGGAAAGAAAATAAATAAATGATGTAAATACAAATCATGATGTGGTCCAAAGAAAATAAAGAGTGTACAGATGTATGTTACTAAGAAATTCTCCAAAAATATCAGAATGGTTTTTAAGATAATGCTGAAGGTTGAAAAGGACACAGGCATTCCAACATTTTAGGAAAGGAGGTGGAACAGAATAATGAGAAAGGTAAGTTAATGCACGAAGTGCTAGTGACACTAAGAGTGAAAGCAACCACAGGACAGTGGAAGGAGCAGGTGCTGGAGAGGAGTGTCAGATCTGTAGCATCTACAATAGCAGATCAATGAGCCACTTCACTCCTTGAAGTGAAGGAATTACTTTAGGGTGTTGAGTAGTTGATATTTCTGGTTTTATATTTCACTAGGCAGTGCAGGGATTAAACAGGGACAAAATTGGAAAAGTAGAGGTAAACAAGTTGATTGCAGCACTCCAGTCCAGAGGCAATGATGGTGGTGGCTATGCAGAATCAGAGACATGGAGAGGGCTTGCATACATTTTGGAGAGAAAATATGTGAGCTTTACTGAAAAGTTAGTAGAGGAGACAGGTGAAGTTGAAAATTTCTCCCAGGTTTCTGCCTTAAGCTCTAGGGCTCTAAAAAGAGACCCATGCCAGGATGTTAGAGTTCTGAAGAGAAACAAAAGCAATTGGTGATAGCTGCACAGAGAGATGAATGCAGCTATGTGGTTTTATGGCTATGTAGGTATATATGATAGGTAGGCAGATAAAGATTCATTTTAAGGAATTGACCTACATGATTATGGAGGTTAAAAGATCTCAAGACCTTCATTAGGTAAGCTGAAGATCCAGGAGAGGCATTGGTATAGTTCTGTTCCAAGTCTGAAGGCCCAGAAACCATGTGACCACATGATTGTAAGTCTCAGATTGAAAACCCTCAGACTTGAGACCCAAGAAGAGTCAATGTTCCAGCTTAAGTTCAAAGGCAGGGAAAACTCAATGTCCAAACTCAAGGTGGTCTAATAGAAGAGTATCCTCTTAGCCCTGGGAAAGTCAGTCTTTGGATCTCTTCGGTCTTTCCATGGACAGGATGGGTCCATCCACATTAGGCAGGAAAACCTACTTTGCTTCATCTACCAACTCAAATGTTAATATCCTCTAGAAACACCCTTGCCAACATTCCCAATATTGTATGGTCAAATATCTGGTCAATTCCTACCTCAGGGAAATCGAGACATAAAATTAGTCATCATACCTGTAAACAGAAATTTAAAAGGCGTAGGCATATCGTATCTCTGTCATGGGATTGAGTGAGATCACTTAAGGAAATAATGCACAAACTTAAAAAAAGGCAGAGAGCCTGGGACTAGTCCCTATAGAAATACACATATTGAAAGTTGGAAAAGTGGAAGAAACCAGAAAAGAGATGTAAAAGTTATGTTTTCATTCCAGGAAAACCTGAAGATGGGTACCAGATGAGCCAAGAGAACCATCATTAACTCTGCCTAGCTACTGAATAAAATTTGAACTTCTGAGTCTGTCTTTTAAAATATAATCTGTGAAATTTCAGTCTTGCACTTTTCCATGCTTCTGCTGTGCTCACGATTACCTTCCTCTTAATGGGAGTGCACGTTCAACCCTGACTCTTCTTTTATGGTTCACATTGCATACTTGTTTTTATTATATAGAGACATCTGTCTTACTTGGTTTTCTGCTCGTACAGCATAATACCAGACTAGTCATTTATAAAGAAAAATTTATATCTCACAAGTCTGAGACTGGAAAGTCCAAATTCAAAGGACTGCCATCTGGTGAGGGCAATTCATTTGTGTGAATGCAGGTCATGGGCAAGAAATAGAATGCCAATAATGACAGTGAGTCACAACTGAGAACCAAAGGAGCCAAGCAGAGGGTGCCTTAACAGAACTCATATGTGGAAGCCAGGATGAGCAGGTCATCACGTGCACCCAAAGAAAGCAAAGCTTCTAGATAGAAAGGAAGAGAGATTGATAGTCCCAAGAAAAGATGGCAATAAGTTGCATCAAAACTATATTGTTTGGTACATTTTCAATACTCAAAAAAAGGATGAAATGCTCTGTACATTTTCTCATAACAAAAGACTAATGGTAGGAAATTCCAAATATGATTTAGTGATAGTACATAAGACCTTATCACTTTCCACATTTTGCTTTTAGCCCTTTTCCTTGATATCACTCTTTTTGGCAGCAAGACAGCAGTGACAGGTTGGAGGAGAACAAAGCAATAGGAGAAGCTAAGTCTTCCTTTTGTTCTTCTATTTTAATACCAAGAAAAGAAATCTTCCCAGAGTCTGCAGTCTACTTGCCATTGTTAAGTGCAAAGAAGCTGAGAAAATGAGTGTCTAGTCCTACATATAGTGGAAAATCGATGCTAGGAGGTGAATTGTGTACCTGAAATGTATATGTTGAAGTTCTAACCCCTATACATCAGAAGGTGAACATACTTGGAAGTAAAGTTGCTGAAGCTTTAATTAGTAATTTCACAAGGGGTCTTCCTGGAGTACTATGAGCTCCTAATCCATTATGGCTGATGTCTTAATCAAAATAATGCCATGGAGAGAGACAGGCACGTATGTAGGAAGAATGTGTTTGGACTCGAGTTTGGTTGCCAGAATTCAAGGTACTACCAAAAACTAGAAGAAAGCCCAGAATATACCTTCCATAGTGCGTTCAAAGTATGGCCCCTCTGACAATTGGTGTCTTAGTCCATTCTGTGATGCTATAACAGAATACCTGAGGCAGATCAGAGTCTTACTTCCCATGGTAATGGTGGTTGGAAAGTCTGAGGTCAAGGGAATGTTTTCTGATGGGGGCCATCTTGCTGCATCGCTCCATGATGGAAGGCAGAAATAGAAGAAAGCACCTGTAAGAGAGAAAGAAGGGAGTCAAACCCATTCTTTCTTAAGGTAATCTCTCAGTCAGGTGTGGTGGTGCAAGCCTATAGTTACAGTGACACATAGGATGCTGAGGCAGGAGAATCTCAAGTTTGAGTCCAGCTTCAGTAACATAGTGAGACTCAGGAACTTACTGAGACCTTGTCTAAAATAAAATAAAATAAAATAAAATAAAATAAAATAAAATAAAATAAAATAAAATAAAATAGACCAGGCACGTCATGTAACTCAGTGGTAGAGTACTGCTGAGTTCAATATTTCCCTCACAAAAAAAGAAACTCTCCAAGGATAATGGCATTAGTTCATTCATGAGGGTACAATTCTTATGATCTTATCACCTTCTAAAGGTTTGTCTCTCAGTGCCTCTCTCTCTCTCTCCCTCTCTCTCTCTCTCTCTCTCTCTCTCTCTCACACACACACACACACACACACACACACACTTCTTTTTTTGTCTCCTGTATGAGGTTTGAATCCAGCAGCACTCTACCATTGAGCTACATCCCCAATTCTTTTTGTTTAATTTTTTTATTGTGATACAGGGTCTCCCTAAGTAGGCCAACCTAGGATTGAATTTGGGATTGAATTCTCAACCTCCCAGGTCACTGGAATTACAGGTGTGCTTCATCACCTCCCATCTCTTAATACCATGAAAACGGCAGTGAACTTTCCAACATCTGCTTTTTGGGGGATGTATTCAAGCCCTGGTACTGTGAGGCAATACATTTCAATCATTCATTAGTTTGGGTGCTTTGTCAGAGCAGCCCAGGGAACTAAGAATTCCGTATTTATAAAAACTGTCTGGTTTCACTTACATGTGGTGAATAACATTTCTTCTATCCAACCATAGATAATTAGTAAGCATAATAGGTCTGTATTTAACAATAATTTTAAAGAATTCTAAAACATAAAGCAGAGTCATCATAAACCTGGAAATATATTTAGCAATTTTTCTATGGATTACTTTTTAAAGATTTTGAGTTGTAATTACAATTTTATTTATGGTAAGAGTTACGTTGTATGCAATTACTTTGATGCATGTTAGCTGTCGTCAAGAATGAGGCTTATACAATGCTAGAGCCCCATCATCTTTATACCATCAGCAAACACAGGAGCAGAACATTTTGTTGGAGTTAAAGAAATGGAAAGAGTAAGAAGCATTCAGGCAAAGCTTTTTGAAAATGTGTCAATGTTGAAACTACGAATTCAATTATTAGATAAATCCTAAATCATACACATTTAATTTTAGCACCACACCCCATTCTTTCATTTGTAAAAGAGAACTTGAAGAATAAAAAATTGATTATGTAAAAATTAACTTATAAAGGCCATCACATTATTTTTTCAAAATGTGTAATAAGATCTGACAAACTGCCTGCCACTTTTGTGGAAATTTAGTCAAATAGCTTCAGCATTTAGTGTAAAGATGAAACCTTATTATGTCAACATGTTTATTATGTAAGAAGTTATTGGGTTAGAAGATAAATTGCATATTCCTAAGTTCCAACCAAGCAGCAAAATCCAAGGAAAACACGTGCATATTAGAGACTTACTTGTGCATGTGAAAGAGAAGTCCAAGAAGTTCAAGAACAAAAGTAATTTGCTTCAGCAGAAGAAATTTTAAGTAAATCCTAAGTGAAATAAAAACACATGTTCAGGATTGAATGAGCTACGGTGCCTTGACCACCATCAGTGGCCCTACTTTCCCTCCTTTGAAATGGGAAGAATATTTCCACCCATCAGTCTCTGGCTATTGGACTCATTTTTTTATTTCTGTTGTTGTTTAAGCTTAAACTCTTGGTCAGTATAATAATGAAAGTAAAGTGGAACAAGACCAAATTCTCCTGAAACCGATTTCAACTCTACAGTTTTTGAACCTTGTACAAAGGCACTCAGGTGACTGTGATTCCTAATAGGTGAGTGAGCAGGCCTGCATGCTTAAGTCACACCCGTGGACCTGGCTTTTCCCTGGAAAGAATTGTAGCTCCCAGGTGATTCCACTGCAAATGACCTATGAAGGTCTTTTCCACAAGTGAAAGAAACAAACTCATTCTTTCCAGCTCACATGTTGGATTCTGTGATGCAAACAATGATTTTAAATTGAGTTCTTTAAATACCTAGTGGTTGGAATAGGACCAGCATGTGGATAAGGGATAGAAGCCCCACTTGAAAAAGAGCCTCTGAAATCAGACACTTTAGTCTGTCTGTTCAAAACCATGACAGGCTTGAGAAAACAACAAACACTGCAGCAAAATCAATAACATGGCTGAAGAGAAACAATTGTTTTTACAAATCAGCAGCCATGATCCAATTGACTGAAATTAACCTTTTACACAATGTGTATTTGACCTGTATATGGATTAAAAGGACTAAGTTATAAATAGTAGAAGAGTCAGTTCAAACTTTTAACCAAATTATGATTAACAAAACCTTAACAATAGCAAGCAGTCTTAAGTCTTTTAGTGATCATGCATGAATTCCCTAGAACTTCTAGAAATTCTCCAGAAAACAAATTTATCCAGCCTCTGCCTTTGATCTGCCAAAGAGGAGGAATTCACCACCTTAAAAGCAATGCATTGAGTTTTGTTACAACCCATATCATAAGAAATTTCTTTTCAATATTCACTAAATGTGTCCACTTATATTTTCCTTCTTCTGACTTACTTCCTCACAAAAGCAACTGTCCTTCAAATATATGAATTGTTGTCATCTTTTTATAAGCAAAATATTCCTGAGACCTTTCTCCATTCCAAGGTCCTCTTCCAACTTTCCTCTGATTTGTTTCATACACCCAGATTTGTCAGCTTTCTTCTTAAAGTCTGATATGGCAGGTGGGTTCCAGATATATAATGAGACCTTCTTGGTTGTGGACACCATACTTTGATCAATGCATCTGAGATCCATGTTGAGTTCCATGGTTACTCAATCGCCCTCCTGGCTCACATTAATCTCATAGCTGGCAAAAAATGCCTGTAACATTTTAACTGATGGTACTATTCAGCCTGGTCTCTCTCTTACTCTTTTGAACCATATGCTTCTTGACCTAAGTTCAGGATACTGCATTTGTCTTTATTAAATGCCAACTTCTCAGGCTCAGCCCACTGTTTCAGCCTGTCAGGATGCTTTTGAATCCTGGCTCTGTCATCCTGTGTATTAGTTATCTCCTTGATCTTGTTGTCAGCCACAGATCTGATAACGTGACTTCTCTGTCCTCATCTAAGTCAATGATAAAAATGCTAACAGGACCAAGCCACAGAAAAGCAATGTTGCTGGCAGTCCTCCAGGTTGTGAATGCTGCCTGTATTGGAATTTCACTCAACTGGTTGAAAATCTATTCCACCCTATTTAAATTCCACACATCCCTCTCCTCTTATGTAAAGATATTTTGAATATGGTCCTTGCCTTCTTCTTTATGATACTTGGTTATTTATTCCTGATACTGTTGTATGGTAACCAACAATCTTTCCTTTCTAGATACAGGACTCCTTCCCCAGCTCAGAGTTGCTATAATTTTTGAACCCCTTACGTGAGTTACTCCTTTCCCAGATATTGGCCTCTACTATTCACGTCCACTAAGACATTACCTTCTGGAGCAGCACTTCTCAACCATAGATATTCCAGCCTGAATAATTCTTGTTCATGGGGATTCCTCAGCTTTCTGATGTTTAGTGTACCTGCCTTGACTTTTTTAAAAAGTATGTTCCTAAATATAGTATTATTTTGATGATATTTTGGCTGAAATCATTTTTTAACTTAATTTTAAATGTGTTTTTAAAATTTTTTTAAACCATAAATATTTTCTAGCAAATGGACATCATTGATACACACCTTTAATAAAATCAGGTGCACACCTTTTTAAGACCTATTTCAAAAAATAAAATGTACCTGTGTATTTGGCATTGGATTAGGGCTATTTTAGGCTTTTCATCTATCACACATTAAATACAAATAAACATTCTTATTTTGCTTAAATAAATTTATATTCTTCCATGATTATAATTCCGAAAACGGCGATCAATACAATTGTACCCTTCTTCCCATAACACATTGAGAAATCAGGCTACAATGACTGGTAAGGCTTCTTAAAGAACAAAGTGGAAGAGTAGGTCATTAAGAGCTTTCCCAGCCCCTGATCCAGGAAAATAGGAAAACGTGCCATGTTTGACTGAGTGGACACGTGTCCCAGGTCTGTTTTAACATGAATGTCAAAATAAGTGGTTTTGCTCACTATCCACTAATTAGCTTCCTTCCCACATCATTGATTAGCCTTGTTGTGTCAGTAAAATAAAATGAGGACCATTGTTCTAATATAACATGCCCAAGGTTCAATTGTATCATTTAGGAACATGTAGGTTTTTATAGCAAAAATGAATGTACTTGTTTATCCCACTTCCATTGCTAATGAGTTCACGGTTACTGGATCAAAAGCAGATTGTTCAATTTTACATGTTTTATAACTTTCATGTTAATTATGAATAAGTAAATAGGTCTAGAGAAATGTGTCATCTATTGCCCTTCTAGCCTTGCTTGGGCTGATAGACTATTGTTAATCAGCTTTTGTACCAACAGAAGAATTATGAAGATTGTGGCAACTTCATGTCTGCCTCTTACAAATAGCTAAATGAGGCAAGAAGAAAACTTCTAGCCACCATGTGACAACCTATCAAAACTATTCGTAAATCCACATTAAAGATGTTAAGGAAAATAGTTGTGAGTCGTGGAGAATCTCCTGCAGGCATAAAAGTGGAGACATTAGTGGCCATCTGCATAAGATCAGTGAACAACCCAGATTAAACTGGGAACCACAGGACCATACACTTAAACAAAGGAATTTTTATCCTTCTGTTAGAATTCTGACCTTCACCTTTGTTTATTCAGAACCCAGGCTTTGTGTTCATCAGCACACATCCATAAGCACAATTTTATTGCAGCTATTTTTATGACAGGGGAAGTTTGTTTCACTATTAGAACATAACCATATTGTGTAAAAAATGTAAATATGTATATATTGCACATATGCATACATGGGTACACACATATGGACAAAATTAACATCAAGCCATGCATTTAATAGGTATTTCTGTGCTCCAACTCACATTTGATCTATACCCAAACCTGATCTAAGTCTGAAGAAAAATTAAAGTGGTTCCATTGCTTAAGTAATGGTAAAAATGCTATACTATTCGAAGAAAGCTAGTATATAAACATTATGCACATTACAAAAGTTTTTAGGAACTTATTAACCCTGACTCAACTAGCATTTCACCAAATTACTTAAGTAGAGGTGACTTTATTCAGGAAAAACACTAATTCTCACACTGTATGGTTGACAGGTTAAGAAATATGGACAGGAGTCACAGTGATCAGTTGAAAATGCAGGTCATCTGACTTTATACAAAGGATTAAAACATTCCCTGTAAGAACACACTTCTGTCCTATAATCTCCAAAATGGTTTTTGTTGGGTGGTTACTTCTCTATTATTGTTATATATTTTTCTGGGTTTCATCTTTTTAAAAAAACTATATATTAGACAAGTTATAAGAAAAAGTTAAACAGTCAAATAGGATCAAAAAGGAATGACCCAGAATACTAGTATATAGACAGGTGAAGAGATTATCTAAGTGTGTGTAAGTGTGTGTGCATGTGCACATATATATTCACAACAAATGTTCTCTTTAGGAAATCATCTATCTTATAAATGTAGTACATAGTGTATGCTGCATATATACTATAATATGTACATTTACAAATACACATACTATCTGTATAGAAACCTAGAGTTTATAGTGTGTGTGTGTGTGTGTGTGTGTGTGTGTGTGTACAGAGTGAATAGGTTGATAGATATGGATAGATTAAAATATAATCATGAAAAATTCCTTTAGGATATAGAAAATTATAAGGACAGGCATGTAAATTTCATGCTAAGTTTTGCATATTCTGCCTTGCTCTTAAAAGATGATTTGTTATTATTCATTATTTATCACTGATATAAAAGGTTCTAAAACATTTCTTTAATGTTCTAATTATTTTTAGACTCATCTACAAGACTATATATAGCTCCTTCTCATAATACAGTATGACTATACATATTAAACTTGTATACTTATCACCTAAAGAATCCTGCAAGTAGCATAGCTGTTTACTCTCACATTTTCAGAACACTGTCAGTGGGTGTTGGCGGTTGGTTACAATGACAACTTCATGACCTGGGTGTGTAAAAGTCAGTGGTCTTAGAGTGGGAAGATATATGTTGTGGTCCAAGGTATGCAAGTCATGAGCAATGCACTGTGGTCAGCTCATTCAGTCTCCAGGTGATACATTCTGATGATTTCAATGACAAAAGTTAAGTGGTTGCAAGAGGACATTTTCATGATTTTGTAACATTCTCAATGAAGCTTACTAAAGATAGAAGGACAGAGGTGTCAAAAATGATGCACAGATATTTTATCCTCTGAAGAGTGAGGTATAGGTATTTGGTGAAATGAGTTGGTTGCTCTCATCTGCTTGGATTAATATTCAAATATACTTAACCAGAGTACTTCTCGACATGGACATTCCATGGGAATAGTCAATGATGGCCTTTACAGTATCTTGCAAAGACTTCTCAAGGCCTGGTTTGGCATATAAAATGATCACGTACCGAAATTCCCTCGCAATTATTTTATTTCATTCTTGATAAGAAAAGATATTTGATCCAAATTATGCAATTGGACTTGTTCTTAACTTGAAAAAGAAGTGAATCATTTCAGTTAAGCACTCAGTCTATTAAGAGGGTGGCCACCACAAAGGATGGTCAAGGCAAAGGAAGAATGTTCAGACTGATCAGATCATGTGAGGAACAAAAATATTATGTCAGTCTTAAACAGCTCCTCATAAATAATGGAGGGTGGGCTCAAGTTCTTTTAAAGCTGAAATATTTCCTTTTAAGATGAGAGTGCTCTTAATTTCCTTAATTGTCATATGAGGGGAATAGAATCCTTGTAGCTTTTAGTAGAGTTGTCTGATTTCTTTTCTAAAAGGATAATAGGCTTGATACCACTAGTAAAACAACAGTCATGGAAAATAACTAATCATCATTTAAATAGTGCCCAAATAGGAAATTTTAGAATATCCCACAGAATTTAGGTAAACATTGAAATATCAATGTCCTAACTTGATTGAGATGGTTCGGGCGAGTTGAACTTTTGGAGGTAACTGTGGGCTGTTCAGTGAGGTGATTCCATTTTTGAAGGGGAGGAGTTATCAAGAAGGGAAGTGGGTGCAGAGGGTAGGTCTAGGAGGGCTGCCACAGTGGACCAGTACAGCCTAGTAACAGAGCAGGAGGGTACAGTGATGCATACTATGTGGTTTTGTCCAGTGGTTTCCCTAATCATCAGAGGTACCTTTGGAACTTTGTATCATAGTTGCATTAAAATAAATTATATACAAATGTGTATATATATTTCAATGGAAGTTTCAGGAAGAAAAGGTAGGACGATACCATAAAAGTGTACCTAAGGAATGAACTTCACACAGGCACAGACAAATGTAAGGACCCACTTGATGCTTGGTAACTTCATCTACCTAGAGAAAGATAGAAACTAGAAGAATCTAAGAACTCAATCAAGCCCACATATATATCTAAGAAATGATTTCTTTTTTACTCTCAAACCAGACTATAATAGGAGATTCAAGAGAATGTGCAATTTTCATTCAAATGCTGGCACAAATGTGAAATTGCAGAAAACATATTTGAATAAATCACTTATACATCTGCACTGAGATTTGAATACATTCACTCAAAGTTTACACAACCAGTTTATTATCTGTTTTTTTAAACACATGACACAGTTCATCACTCTGGACAAGACCCTCATGTGGCATATATGAATCCTGTAGGGATAACTTTCCCTAATTTTCTTCCAGATGTAAGTGCATTGCCCAGAAAATCCAGTCTCTTGAGTTTGTTCTGATTCTGTAGTTACTTACATCTCAATGTGCCAGGCCCATGGATGCTGAGGCTCAGGAAAAAAATTCTCCTTTTGGCTCAAGGTGCTCATCAGCCATCTGGAACTGTTTCCCAAGCTTCATCCATTATGCAAATGAGGCCTAAGACTCGTCATGTTTCACCTACTGATACTAATACATTAACGCTGGATGTTACAGCGTGAGCCCACGAAGACATTGCCTCTGCATCAGGCATTGGACTGAGCTCACACCTCATTACTTCTAATGGTTCTGTGGCACTTGAGGTCACTGGGCTCCTAACTGCTGCTTCCTAGGGTATTACCAATAAAAGCGGTTTTCTCTACTTTGCATTTTCCTCATTATATTCCTTTTTTTTCCTCTTATTTTTTATTTTAATTTTTTTGTTCGTGTGGAATTCCCATCACTTGAGAATGCTTAAGGGCCATTAAGTTGAACAAGTAGAATCATCTTTTAAAAACTTAGCAAAACAAAGCTGTATCTGGGAAAGTTCCATTGGAAACACACACACACACACACACACACACACACACACACACACAAATCTTTCATAGCAAGTTTCAGTTATTGCTCTTAACAGTGTTCCTTAGTGTTCTTTCTTCTTTCTTTCCTTTCTCAGGATTTGTTTTGTTTTGTTTTGTTTTGTTGGTACAGAGAATTGAACCCAGGGATGCTTAAGCACTGAGTTCCATTCCCAGTTCTTTTTTTATTTTTTATTTTGAGACAGGGTTTTGCTAAGCTGTTTAGAGCCTTGCTAAGTTGCTGAGGCTGACCTCAAACTTATGATCCTCCTGCCTCAGCCTCCAAGTCACTGAGAAGTGTTCTTTTCAATATCATGCATTGGTTACGGCACTTGGTAGAAACACTGCTTACTGTTACTCCTGATTCTTCCACTTCCAAGCAATGTCAATTTTAGGTAACTGTTTTAATCTTTCTTTGCCTCAGGTTTTTAATCTTCAAAATGGGAATAATATGATAAATATTCTGGTAGGCTCCAAGTTAGAATTAAATTAATTAGGTACTTAAACTTTCTGGTACACAATCTGTACTAAATAATTAGTTATTAAATAAAGTTGCCTTGATAATAATAGTGTACAGATTTAGAAATAATTTTAAAAGAACAGTAACATGTGAGCAAAAGTTCAAGCTACTATGCAAATTAAGGCTGCTGTACATCTTGCTGAGCATATATATTAACCATATTTTCAGTTTTCAAAGAAAAATATCTTTAATGTATACAAAATGTAATCTGGAAAGCCTCCTTAGATTGACAATTATGAAATAACTGTATAGGCATATTTTAGGAAACCATCAAAAGGCACCGATTCTGAACATTACAAGCAATTCTTCCTCAAAATGGAAGAAAACCCCAAAAAACAGAAACCTCATTGCTTTGAAAACATTTCCAAATATTCTCAATGTGTGATGTTTACCAGTCTGACAAGAACATAGATGTAAAAATCTTTAAACAAATTAACACATTGAATACAGTGTGCTTTTAAATAATATAATGATGTATTTGAAGTATTCCAGGAATGCAATAATGTCTCAGTAATGTCAAAAGAGTAATGTTATTCTTGTTAGTCAAAATTAAAGGAGAAATAGAGGGTTAGGACTTTCTATTCAAGATGCTACTCAAGCACTTGGATTTACCTTCCTTCCCTCTCCCACTCATATGGCAGAAACTGTATAAGAAAATATAAATGAAAATTGGCTCTGGAAAACACTAATAGATACTAACAGCGTAGAGGAAATGCAAAGGATGGTAAAATACTTTCCAAATCAAACTCTAAGGTAGCAATAAAGGTAAACATTGGCATATGTGACTGAATGCATATTCAAAATTCCTTAATAGGAACAAAACACAAGCCATGTTATAGGGCAAATACATATCTCATAAAAATATCTGCAAATTTTATGATTAAAAAGGTATTAGTATATAAAATAATTTCATAGTCACTATGCAAAAAAATCCCTCTATCTTATGTAATGAGTCTCACCAAGAAGGATATATATATTTCATTTAGAAAACCCACATAAAATAGAATTCTAACCGTCACAATAACACATATATGCTAAAAATTACTCAGAATTGCCAATGCAGTGTAAACTAAATCAAGACAACATATTTTTTTTCCAGATTACTCAACTAAAATAGAAGAGAATACCTTGCAGACTTCCGAAAATATTTTTGGGGAAATGAGTTACTATAGTTCTTAGTAAAAGTATTAAATTTTCTGGCCCTAAATTTTCACTTGTAGGAATTTTAACAAAGAAATATTTCTTTGAATAAATTTACAAGATTTATTAATAGAAAATCTTGGAATATATTTCAATATCCAAGATTAGAAGATAGGATGTTAATATGTTATTATACCTCAGAGCAATAAAATGCTTGGCAGTCACTGACTCAGTGCAGTGGGTAGGCAATTACATGAACATATTTCCTTATTATGATGTTAAGTAAAATATATTAGGTATTGTTAATGAGTATCAATAATTATGGTATGGAGCAAAATGAATAGTTGCAGAACAATATCTCTACTACCTTACATATGTAATTGATTTTCTTTTTTTTATTTACTTATTGATTCATTGAACACAAATGGAGTACAGCTATTGTTTCACTGGTTGTACACAAAGTAGCGTCACACCATCTGTGCGTTCATGCATGTACACAGGGCAATGGTGTGTACAATGGGCAATCTGTCACACATTTTGTTAATTTTTTTACCCCCCCAACCCGACCCCACCCCTCCCTTCCCTCTATGCTATCTATCCTTCCTCCATTCTTGCCACCCTTCCCCCCCACATTATGCATCATCATTCGTTTATCAGAGAGGGTACACTCATACATTGCTAGTGGGAGTGCAAGTCGGTGCAGCCACTCTGGAAAGCAGTGTGGAGATTCCTTAGAAAACTTGGAATGGATCCACCATTTGACCCTGCTATCCCATTCCTTGGCCTATACCCAAAGGACTTAAAATCAGATTGCTACAGTGATGCAGCCACATCAATGTTCATAGCTGCTCAATTCACAA
>JAJEJO010000508.1:632727-703383 GCA_020662805.1 Glaucomys volans
TCCTCCATTCTTGCCACCCTTCCCCCCCGCATTATGCATCATCATTCCTTTATCAGAGAGGGTACACTCATACATTGCTAGTGGGAGTGCAAGTCAGTGCAGCCACTCTGGAAAGCAGTGTGGAGATTCCTTAGAAAACTTGGAATGGATCCACCATTTGACCCTGCTATCCCACTCCTTGGCCTATACCCAAAGGACTTAAAATCAGATTACTACAGTGATGCAGCCACATCAATGTTCATAGCTGCTCAATTCACAATAGCTAGATTATGGAATCAACCTAGATGTAATTGATTTTCATTATTTGCAGTGGTTAAGTTCTATATGAAATCACCACAAGCACTGAATTAGTGAATGCAGAACTTTTGTTTCTAAGGGGATGCATTAGTTTAGGTTCCCCAGAGAAACCAAACACACACACACACACACACACACACACACACACAGTGGGAAAGAGAGCTTGATTAGAAAGAATTGGCTAAAAAAGTGTTTAGATTAAGAAATCTAAATTCATAATCTTCACTCTGGAAGCTGGAAACCCAGGAGAGCAGAAGCTATATTCCAGCTGAAACTAAAAGCCTGAGACCCAGGAGATTCCATGGTGCAAGTTCAAGTTCACATCTCAAAGCAGTAGAAGACCAATGTCCCAGCATGAAAAGTGTCAGAGAAAAGGAATTCTCTCCTACTGAGCCTTTTATTCTATGAAGATCTTCAACACTTTAGGGAGTCCCATTTACATTGGGGAGAGTGACTTAGTTTAACGATTCAAACATTTGTCTCACCTGGAAAAACATTCAGAAACACACAGAGAAATAATGTTTTACCAAATATCGAGTCTAGTTGAGAAAATTCCTTGGTCACTTTTATTCAAACACCTAGTCAAATTTTCATTAGCCAATCAACATTAACCTTGTTTTACGTTTACTTCTGTATAAAGACATTTTATTTAATGCATACCATTGGTTCATTATCAGACTCCCAACCAACACTGTAACCCATGCTTGACAATGTTCATCTAACACATTTTTTTCCTCCATATGGTATGTCAAAAACGTGTGCTTAGGAAAACTAGACAGCTCTTCTGCACTATGCATGAGGTTATTTCAAACAATATACTCATCAACGAAAAGCACAAATAAAAACTGGAAAACTTGGAGCTAAATAATGCTTGAAAAGGATGCTTATTTACAGTATGGAAGCTGAAAGAAGACAGCGTGTACATGAGGAATCCCTAACCTCCCCTCTGCGTGAGTCTGTGAAAGGCTATAAAAGTACCATGAAGATTGATTTGAAGATTACATATATATTTTAGCAACGAAAGAAAATTTCACATATGGAATCTGAAAACGGAGGACCAACTGCATGTTCTCTTTGGAATAGAAAGAGTTTTATGTCATTTAAACTAAATTAAGTTAGAATGACATATATTATATCACAAAATAGGAAGACTTATGGTGTACAACTTGCTTCAAGTACAGTGAACTTGAAGACTAAAGGAAAGACACATCTATATTTAAAAACACATTTGTTTTTAAAGGTTCAGATTTGGAGAAAAATATACTGATCAACCTAATTGCTCAAGAAAAATAATAAAGTAAGTCTTTTTCATTTTTAATTTTTAAAAATTTTCGACAGCAGAATGTAACTTACCTAAGAACAGAGGAAGACTGAGCAAGAGGTAGAAATAAAAGAAAATAGACTCTGTGACCAATTTCTAGCCAGAAATGAATCCCGTGTTACTGAAGTTGAAAAGTAGCTTTTATTACAATGTATTTTGATTTCAATCAATGAGCTGAGTTAACTCCTTGCAAGAATCGATTTGGCATCAATTTTGCAAATCATTTTTGTGTCATTCCACAAAGCTGGGTGGGACATCAGAGAGGATGTATAGGATTGGCAACAAAGAACTGTAGTAAGAGTCAACTCATTGAGAATATATAGAGAAAAGTACCATTTCTGGTTTTAAAAAGTGTATAATATTATTTTTTATTGTATTTGCTCAACAGACCCAAGACAGACCTACATCTTAATATGATTATTGTTATACTTTTCAACACTGAAATGAGAAACTTCTAAAATAAGTATCACTAAAGTTTCTTATGTGAAACTTTTGATAACAAAAGCAAATAAACAGTGTTTATTTGTTTATTTAGCAAACATTGCTGAGTGCTTGTGATAGGTCGGGTACTTACTGGTTTAGTCATTTGAGAGACAGCCTAGCAGGGAGCCTAAAAAAACAAAGAAAAAAAGTTGACTGTAACTAAATATATACCTTGTGGGAGACAATACAGACAGCCCTGTCTATTTAATAGGGATATAAATCTTAGACTTCCAGGGTGGGAAGAAATGGTCCATATGAAGAAATACTGATAGCAAGCTGGGCAAAAGGGGTTAACTTAATTAAGCCACCATAACTGGTGATCAGTAGCTGTGAGTCAAAGGACTGTGTGTACTGTGGAGTGGCTGAGACAGAGGTTGGATAGGGGAGGGTTCATAGGTTAGAATAAAAGGTGGGACTTCTATCCTAAGGACAATGGAAAACCATGCAGAGATTTGAAGATGGGAAGCATAATGATTTAGAACAGAGATCAGAATGCTTTCTGTAAAGGAGAGATAGTAAATATTTCAGATGGATTATTCAATGAATCTTCATAGCCAAAAGTCAGCATAATTAATCTGCAAACAAATAAACATGACCATTCTCCTTTGATAGACTTCTGTTTACAACAGCAAGTGCCTGAACGAATTTAGTCCAATGCCAAGGTTGGTCAGGCAGTGATCATCGTATTCCCTATGGCCTCAGGATGAAGAATGGATTTAAAAGAGATAAGGATGGAGGCAGAGAGAATACATGTGGAGGACATTGTTGCCCAAATGCAAGTGCAAGAGTCATGATTAAGGGAATATTGGAGCAAATGTGGATAGAAGGAAATGAATACTGAAAATATTAGGAATCTAAAAGATGTAGGAATCAGTAACAAGAAGGATGTAAGTATTTGCAATGGATAAAGGTTAAGGATGATTTGGGCCACTGGGAAGATGATGGTACCTTTTCCAGAGATAGCATACCCAAGAACTGGATCAAAATCAGTGCTGAATGGCAAGAGATAATTCTTACTTCAGACAAGGTGGAATGTCAAGGTCATGGCAACCACATGCAGAGTCTATAAAGTCAGAAACTCAGAGCAGGGAGCTGAGGAACAGCAGTGACCTTTACATTCAAACTCTCCCATTTTTCTACCTAAAGGAAACTTGAGATCAAGAAATATCTAAGTAAATTTTTTAAAGCAAGGAACAACACCATCAAAGAGTGATGCCTATATTCTGTGGCATATCAATGTGTGTGAAGTTTAAGTAAAGCCAGTCTCCACTGAGAAAATAATTGAAAGGTTGGGTAGCATAGAGTAAAAAATTTTAAAAAATCATTTTGCATTACTGTAGAATGGAGTGCTTGAGGACATTTTTTCCTCTCTAAACTTTACGATGCTAAAGATGATCTTGTAACTATTATAATCCTGACATAATAAATTGCTAATGTTAAAATGTAATTATTTCCCATGGATTCAATCTGAAAATGTCAGCCTTGTGGTTCTGTACTTAATGAAAGAAGCCCAGCTCTTTCACTGACAGGCAGCTTTAGATACTGAGGTGAAGGTTCTTAAGCCAAATAGGATAAGAAAGAAGACTCTGTCAATGGTAATGCCAATGTCTATTAAAATTATCTTTGTCAGGCATGAGTAGATGATGCCAATGTTGATTATTTTATTGTGTCCTCTTCTCTTTTTTCTTTTACTCAGTGACAAGAATATAATTTTCCCGAATGATTTTTCTGTAGGTTGAAAGCCTGTGACAATGTGTTCTGTTAAAACATGGATATATTAGGATATATCAGAACTCAAATAAAAGTCCATTAAAAAGCAATTATATTTAGCAAATACCAAAAATATGTGTATTAAGTTTATTCCTGGGTAAGCATGCTCATGAAAATGCTTCACTATATTAATTTGAGAATTTATTTAAGATAAGAGAATTAATAGGAATTCTGCAGGTCATTTTCCTAGCAGTAGGCTGCTTGCTTTGCACTTGTGCTGCCCTTCTGTGAGAAGTGTCCTATTTCTCTGGATGTTGTCAATCTATATTTGAAGACAAACTCATCCATCACCAAGGTAAGAATTTTAATTTCTACTTAGTAAAATGTTGCTTAAATTACATGTATATAAATAGCCTGAAACACATGAAAGGCCAAAGGAAATATTTTGGGATAGATTAGATTACAGAACAATATGCTGTATTTTTCACTATGGTCATTGTTTGTATTCTTATACATTCTAAAAAGGGGCTTTTGTTTTTCCATTGTACAGAAGATAGTCAACTGGTTACCATCTTTAAAAAGTAAAGTTGCATATTGTGACGTGAAATTAAAATGTATGCATATAGAAGTATGGAATCTTATTGTTTAATATGCTGTTATTTCATTCTGAATATTAAGAAAATAAAATAAATGAATAATGATCCAATGCATTTAACCATAGACCTCATCTGATATGAACTCAATGGAAGTGGATTCCCTAAATTGAATTTTATACATGTAGAATAAAGGCTTGTGCAATCAACTAAGATATTCCATGTGGGAGATTAGCATGTCTTAGTGACCACTTTCTGACACCATTAAGTACAAAGTCATTGAAAAGAACCAAAAGAAATAACCTTATATAAATCAAAGACAAAAGTTGCAATGAATTAAAAGAAAATGTTACATGAAAAATGAAGTAAAACATGCCATCAGTGATTTAATTACAACCAAGGTTCATGACTTCTCTTTGTTTTTCTCTCCCAAGCATGCTTCTCTGTGATCCATGAGGCTTCATTATTATGCAGTTTATCTTTCACTGCATGCTATACTTCATGTCATGGGTTTTCCTGAATATTAAGCTTAGATGGATCCATCTTTAAGAACTATTTGAGGGTTACATGTCATAAAACAATATATCTCATAGAAACAGCAAGTAGTCAAAATTTTAACCATTCTCCAGGCTATCCAAGACAGATACAATCTGGCTAAGAGGAGACTGTAATTTCAAAGCAGCCATTACAGCTTCCTCCAGTCAAGTACACAAGCAAAAACCTGATATCTATTAAAAGAGGTAAGACCGAGTGCTGGTTTTCATGGCTTTGCTCCAGATCAGCCACTAAAATTACAAAATTTAATGTTCATTAGGTATGAACTCTTTAAGAGCTTAATGAAAATTATGTTTTCTCGATTGGTCTGCTTCAAATTATCACTTTCTTAATTCTTCCTGACTTACATTGACAGAAGTCTTCATTTAGCAAAATGTTTCTAGAAGCATTGCATATGAACTCAGAATGAAAAACAAAAATCTTGAAGTTAAAAGATGCCTTCCCATGTCGTTAACTTTCTTGCACAATATGAAATGGATCAAGATTGCTGCCAAACATTAACTTACCTGTACATCTATTTGTCTCTTAAATATAATTCATCTAGATATTATTTATAGAAGTACATTTTGAAATAGGCATAGAAAATTGCAGTCTTTTGAATTTTCTGCATTAACTACATAATATCAGAGCTAATTCAACTTTACTTACCCTACTGAAATTGAACTCAATTATATATTAGGGCTTAAAATGAGTTACAACTTGGAAAATCAATAGGAAACTTGTAAATAGTCTTTCTTCTGTGAAGTTCTAGGTAATTTCAAAATCCGCAGTGAATGCAGAGGTTATTTAATATCATTCAAGTACTCTAAAAAGCAGTTTAATTTCTTCTGAACTAAAGGCTAACTATGGATGAAAGAACTCAGAATTAATCCAAATGTCTCTGAAGAACAATCTGTGACCAAAGAGTGTGAGATACAAGAGATAAGACAGCAGATGTTGAGAAAAAAAACATAAAGACAGAGATTAGAGTTGTTTAGTGATATAATCACTTAATCCTTCACCTGTGCAAGTTTGTGCTAAAATCCTTTCTGGTGTTTTCCCAGTCCACAGAGTATTTGTTATCAAACCTAGATAATCTATACAAATCTTGAAAATATCACCTAACAGGTGGCTCTTCCATTAAAGAATTGTTGGAAGCCAATTGTTTACTTGATCCCAAAGAGGAGAGAAGGTGTTAGCGGGTATAATGGAGATTTTGTATAGAAATAACTACAAATTCATATACATATATGCAATGGCATATATATATGATAGAATTGGAAAGTGATAGAGAATTATACTTGTTTCAAAGTCTAAAATGTTTTCATTTCATACATCCTAGTGCTTTCAGAAAAAGTCATTCTAATTGGAGGATGAATTTCAGTGTTTCTAAATAGAAATCTACAATGCTTATCTAATTGTATCCATGACATTTAAAAATAATCTTTATTATTATTCAAAGGCATGATTAGGGTAAACCAAAATTGTGAAATAATATTAAAATATAAAGAATAAAATGATACATATTAAGATAATTAAGATAATTAGAGTAAGATATACTTCATGTTTGTATAAATATGTCAAAATAGACTCTACTGTCATGTATAACTAAAAAGAACAAATTAGAAAAAAATTTTAATTATCATAATGTAAAGTTTCAGCACTATTTCTTGCATGAAAATTAACAATGTTATTTATTTTGAGTGATATATCACAATAATAAAGTCTTTATGCATATTTGGTGTGATTGCATAAATTACTATTACCTATGCAAAAAAATCATTGTTGTTATTCTTTTACTTATTAACAGTCAGCCCATTGAGCTAATTCCACAAGGCATCTGTTTTTATATTTATTCACTAATTATCATTGAAGGAGATGAGTCATTATTAATAAATCAGTTTCTACAAACAGCAATACCAGATGTGTTTTACATTTTAAAAAAATGCACTTCATAAACATTTCATAGCTGTGATACCTATGTGTTTACTTTGATTTGTGTGTAATCTATTTTCTCCACAGAGAAAATGATTGCAATATATTAAATGACTTAAATCTATGACATACAGCATTAGTGTTCATAACAATGCTTTGTCTAACCCCAGATCTGTTCTTGAATTCCAAAAGTGACATTGGTTTTCCACACAATTTCTACAAATCAATGGCATAATATCAAGAGTTTTCACTATGTGAAACTGTAATATTGGGAAAGAAACTCAGCTACTTTAAACATAAGTAATGAACAGTCTCATGTTCAAAAATGACTCTTTGTTTGCCTACTTTCTGCTTATAAGCAGTAGAAGCCCATACCCCTTCTATCTACCCATGCCTTCTCCACCTCATCATAGAAGCCTAGGACTTCAGAACCTCCATGAAACCTTGCATTACCCCTAGTCATTTGGTGGGGCTACTTTTCTGATTTCGTCTTGTGAAAACTTTATTTGGTAGTAATCCCACTTTTTCCCTTTTTTTTTCTTCCAATGAATGACTTTCCTATAAAATTGACCCTAAGTTTTGTATTGTTATCTCTGCTTTAAAATTATAGATATCAACCCCATTATACCCCACAGATTGGACCCTCCCTGGGTTTTCAGAACTTTGATGTTGAGCTGTACTTTCCATTTGAACTTGCTCTCTTCCCTTTCCCACCATCCCTACCATGATTCTGCCCGCTGTGACTAAAAGCCTCTCTCATGTGAACCAGCCCTGGTTGGTACCATCCAACTTCCATTACAAGTTAATGGTAGGGCGATGCCTTGATGGTCCTAGATTTCTCAGATTCTAAGAAAGCACGTGTATTACTATGCATTAAAGAAGAAGTGGTGGCAGGCTAAAGAGAAGAGACGCTACTTGTAATTCCACTTTAATGTTTCTGTGATACTGTATAGATGGATCACTCCATCAAAGTGTAATTCAGTCAGTCAGACAGTCAGTTGGCCATGAATTTCAAGCATGTTGATCACCTGCTCCATGCCACATATGTGTCTAGGTGCTGGGAATCCCAGTTTTAGCAATACAGACATCTGTTCTTTCCCATATATACCTTACTCCCTCAAACCAAGCCATATGCCATCCAACCCTCTACACTCAAAACAAAATAAAAGCAAAAAAAAAAAAACCTAGCAAAATAAAAAATAAATAAATTAGTTGTGAATAGTGAAAAGTGGTACAGAGATAATAAACATGAGCTGAAGATTATAATGATGCAGGTGATCCACTAGTAACTGGTTTCAGAGGAGGAGGCCTCTCCGAAGAGGAGGACCTAAGGTCATGAGACTTCTGGGGGTAAATACATCTCAGCAAAGGAAACAGCAGGTGCAAAGATTAGGACACAGGAAACAGCTAAGAATTGCAGACCACAAGAATGGAAGCTAGTTAGTACGGACAGGGTGGGCTGGTGGTCAGAACTGGGATTTGGAGTGGGAGGACACTTAAGTGTCACAAAAGAGTACAAGGCTTCTTCTAAGTATAAATCCAAAGCTTTTGGATTTTCAAAAAATCATATTTTGTCTGTGTGGAAAGTTCACAGTGGGTGATTAAGAGAAGAGACAGAGAAACCGTCAAGTACTCAGAGACAAATGGAGTTGGAAGCCTTGGCTGGAGTCCAGGCAAGGGGTGATGAGTGAATGACAACTGAGAGCCTTTTGGACAGAAAAACGGCAAGAGCCAGGGTGTGCCTCCCATCTGTGATTGTGTCTGCGTGCTTTGGGTATGTCATGCACAGCTGCCTGCTTGCTCTTTTAGATAGTATATGTAAGTTGTGTATCAGCAAAGATTTCCCTCTGCCTTCAATGTCAAAGCCAAGCTGAATCTCTCAATATCCATAACCTGGAAAATTCTGAATATCTCTTTTGATTTCTGATTATTCAATAAAAACTCCACAGTATTAGGATCCTTGCTGCCTCCAGCTTTGGGTCTCTGTGTGCTGTTTCATTTTGTATTGGATTTGTCTATCATTAGTGATTCTGTACATACATCAGGTCATATGATAGAAAGTTCTTCAAAAACCCTGCTTAGTGTTTCACTGAAGTTGTACTGAAAATTTTGATAGTGAGCAGAAGGCACCTAATCCTGAAACATGAATTGTGTCTTTGACTTCATCACCTGTTGCTTCTTCCTCTCCCCCTTCCTCTCTCTCTCTCTCTCTCTCTGTTCCTGGTCTCATCATTTGTTCGTTTTCTCCATTGTGAACAACCAAATTCTCCCTCTTGACTTCATATTGTTTAGTCATATCTTCCCTCTTTCACTCTCAAACACTTTGTACAAATTTCATGACTGACTCATAATAAATTAGACATAGCCCCCAATTCAAAGATGAGATAACTAAGGCAGTGAAGTTATTGACTTGTTCCAGATTGTACAGCTGCTTAGTACCAGAAATATGAATCCAACATAGTTCTGTCGGAATTCTGCCCTAACACATCCAGCCTAAATCCTAGCACAGAGCATGTGGTGTGTGCTTAATAAATGGTAGTTTCCTTCCCCTTCTAGGCCCTTCTATAGTCATTCAAGAACAGCTAATGCTTTATGATTGTTAATTGCTTCTATCAATAAGACATAAGCACAGTTATCCGTAGTGTTCTGTGGTGAACACTTTTGGGGCCGTTTATTTCTGGGCTCTCATACCTGTCCTTCTGACCGTGCACCTGGATTTAAGCCTGCTTTATTTCAAACACTGACTTTCGAATACTAGTTCATCTCCATAGAGCAGCTGACAGGCACAGCCTCACTGGTGGCTGAGATTGATCCCTATGTTGGCAAAGTGTCACTGAGCGACTCAATTCTCCTCTTATCTTGCACCTAATGCTTGCAAAGGTGTTGGCAATATGACTTCCAGCCCGTGGACACCACTATTCGATTGTCAGCTTCTTGACTGACATGTTTGCGGATCCTTCCTTCTGTAATTCTTGTCCCCAGAGTTACACACTTTGGACGGTGATGTATGCACTGAATAACAATAACAGGTGCCACAATGATGACTCCAATTTCATTTCTTTCTCAATATTATTTTAGATGAAACTCTGTAAAATCAATCAAGGAAACACCTTTTGTCTTTTCGGACCTATGTCAATCTCAAAGTCATTTCCACTTCTTCCAGTGTTATGGCTGAGGTTTCAGTGCTGCCTTACCATTTCATTTCCTTTCTATATAATTCTGTGGTTCTTTAAAGTGTATTTTTTTTATTCTAAACAAATAAACAGAGAGTTTTGACCCCTTGGATGGTGTCAGGTTTGGGGTTATGTTTAATTCTATCCATAATTGGACAATTCTGTTGGGGAATATCCTTTTTAGACTCAAAGCCACAAAAATTGTTATCTATGTTTAGCAGCATGGAAGTGATTCTTCAGTCCATCTGCTCATCTGCTGTTGACACTGTCACTTAGATGGTCATTGGCACATATCAGCCTTCACCTCCTGGAACCAGATTCCACCCTCCGATCCCTTTCTTGGATTTATCAGCTTAAAATATCTGATCATTTTATGACCCTGGCCACCACATAAAACTTTCATCATTCCCCATGTCCTGTAGGACACAGGGGACAAATCTTCATGATTCATTCCCAAATGTTTTTCTGATAGATCCAACAGGCACATTTCAGTCCCCATCTACTGGAATCTCCTATTATTAAAACCCAGTTAGCCACCTCTCCAGGTCAGTGTCTCTTCTGCAAACAGGGACTCTCCAGCTGATACATGTCTAGCATTTCCAGTACTCTCATGAGCTGACGGTAACCCCTATGTGTTCAGGATGGTGCTCCAGGGGCCTCACTGTCCTGCTGTGTTCCTCTCCTCAGGCTCCTGCACTCTCTGCCATGGAGCTAAACCAAACCAAATGAAGTCCTCTACTTTCTCTTGGCTCTGGGACCTTGAGATGTACATGCATCCATATACACCCACACAAGCATGCACACAAATATGCACACAGACACCACAAACAACATACACACACATCACACATATAAACATATTACACACATCCAACATATGCACGCACGTACATATTGACACACGTGCCACTCACATATAAACTTCCCTATCACACAAAAGTGCATACACACACCTGCAAATACACAAATATCACAGGTACATACACCACACAAGCACATTCATTCATGCACAACACACATACTATGAGCACATACCTCACACATGCACCAAAATCTTATACACATCATAATACCATTCAGACCTACACACTGCATGAATTCCATAAATGTGACACATGCATAAAACCATTTGCACACATTACACATAGCACAACCTTGTATACATCACACACAAACACATCACATATACTACTCACAACACATGTACCACACATACCACATACACACACAGCATACCCATGCATACCTCAAGTACCCCTGCATGGCCTGGAAGATGATCATGCAGCTTGGACATGATATCTTCTGTGGGTTTTATTACTCTTGCTCCTGAACTGCCCTGGTGTGCTCTCCTTTCAGCGCTTGGTTTCTATTCATCTGTGCCTGTGGTTTCTCTCTTAGACTCTATGCTGTTTCAGGGCAGGTCACACTGTGTTTTCATAAGTGTTCCCAGCATCTCAGGTGCCCATCCCCAGCACACATTAGACTCCAGCGCTTGCACAGAGGGGTGGTGTGTGAATCCCTACCACCCAGCCTAGGTTCACACCTGCCAGCACCTTCCTTTGTTCTACCTTCTCAACTTCTGGACTTAGCAAGGATATTGATTCCTATCTCCAAATAGATCACACACCAAAACTTGACTCTGGTGATGATAGACATGCAGTTTCCTCCTTCCCTAATGGGCTCTCATTGTTTCGGTGTGCAGAATTTCTGTTCACCCTCCAAAAATTCAGAGCAAGCATGGTTTTCACCATGAAACCTTCTGCCTGCTCCAGCAGCAGTCTCCTTTGGGTCCCTAACATTCTGCATGTGTTATAGCCCTAGTGTTTATTTACCAATATATATCTTATATATTAGTCTTATAAATTGCCTTATAAATTAATCTTCTTTTATAATTTATATATATTATATATTTAGTCATATATGTCTTATAAATCAATCTTCCATATGATCATGTATATGTGTGTAGTGTTCTCATTGTATTTCCAATTCCTAAAATATATACCAGGCACATAAATCCTTAATAACTAGGTAATGAACAGATATGAACAGATGATTCTTGACTCTAGATCAAGATTCTAACTTTGTAGAATTTCTTATCCATATGTCAAACTCTTCTCATACAATGTAGGAATTACTGTTGATTCCTTAATATTGAAAGTCTCAGCTTAGGAATTTAAAATCATCTATGCTCATCTACACAATTATTTCAGTTCTACAGGAACTACTTCTTATTCTCAGGAAATCATCAGAAAGTACATTTTCTGCATTGACTTTCTTGGAATGCAGCCATGCTCTGTGCTGGATGATTTAATACCTGCTCTTAATTCCAGTCATTTTATTAGGACCCTGAGCTACTTAGACTCTCTTATATTTGATCATTTTTTCTGACGTCTTAGAAACCCAGAACTCTACCTGTACACTACTGGACTTATTAAGTATGCTCTGAGGGTCAACTTTGTGCCAAGTACATCCTAGGCACTGGAGGTAACCTTAGAAAATATAGCAGATCAAAAAATAAACAAACAAACAACAACAACAACAAACTCTTGTCCTAATGCAGCTTACATTTGAAAGGGAGGAGATAAACAATTTAGAAAAATAAATAGATTCATTATTTATTAGAAGGTTATATAATTTGTTGCATGAAGATTGCAGGATAACAGGGATGGGCCAGTGGCTGAATCTCAGAGGAATGATCAGTGGGCCCCTTGCTGGAGATAACTTTGAGCAATGACTTTAGAAGAATCGAGGTGGGGTCCAGGCATTGTCTGTGGTTAGTAAAGCAGGAAATAGTGTTCTCAAATGCCTGAAAGAAGAAACATAGTTAGACTAACCTAGGAAAAGTTAAGATAGACTCTTGGTCTACCATAGAGCAGAGGAGGTGAAGATTATTAAAAATGAGAATAGAAGAGTAATAGAAGAAAATAGATGGTCAATGGTTTGGCCAGAAGAGTTCTCTGATTGGGTTTAATGAAATCACTGGAAATCACTGGGCCTACTGTGTCAGTAATAGACTCTAGCTTGGAAGCTAGAAGATCAGTTTGGGGATAGAAAGAAATAATCTCAGAGATTATAGGAGAGGTTTTGAGATAGATGCTCTTTAAAATTAGAGCAAATAGAATTTGTTATGAACTGAACAAGAAGTGTGAGAAAGAAAGAGCAGTAAGAAGTAGCTATAAATCAAATTAGCCCTAACAATGGAGAAATGAAATTGTTATTAAATGAGGAGAAATAATTTTAGAATGGGGGAAATAACAGAAATTTAGTTTTGAATGTGATGAGGTTGAATTGCTTCTTATATGTTGATTAGACACTTAAATTGAGATGTCAAGTAGGCAATTCTATATATGAATCTGGAATTAAGAGACACAGGATTCAGGTACATTTAATATGCACAGGTGGTACTTAAAGGTGTAAGATTAAATGAGAGACCTAAGAACTGGATCCCATCTTATTAGAAGATGTGGGGAAGCTGAAGAGAAGCCAGCAAAGTAGACTGAAAGTCACCATAGATTGAGAGTATCCAGAGAAAGAAGAAAGCCAGAGAGTTTGTGGTTTCAGAAAAGAGGAGAGCAAAAATTGAAAAGGTGTCAGAAAGAGAGTTCAAAATGGGTGAAGACTAGGTAGTGACCATTGCCTTTAGCAGCATAGAAATTATCAGTGACCTTGGCCAAAGCTGTTTCAGGAAAGAACAAAGCAGGACCTGACTGTCCTTCGTGACTCTGATTCTTTCATTAACACTCCAGTAAGTAGCGAATCCTATTATCTGTGTTTTCTCACCTCTTTGACATCGCTTCCCTCAGTGAGTTTCAGTTCAGTGGAATAACCCCATGCACAGAAGACTAGTCTCTGTTTAAAATAATATTGATGATTTAAAAAAAGGGAGCACAAGGATGTGTTTTTCTGAGAAAAGAGAGAAGTAATGAATGCTATTATTGAAGGATTGTTTCCATCACATCCATTGAGGTTGTTCCAGAGCAGCAGTGTGCAGCATGCATATCTTCCAGGGTCCTGGAGATGTTCCATGTCACAACTTATGTGAACAGAAATACCCAGCATTGCACACTGTAATGGTTAATTTGAAATATCAACTTGATTGGATTAAGAGATGCCAATGATTAAGAAGATTCTGAGTGTGTCAATGAGGACGTGTCTAGGAATGATTGGCATGTGGGATAGTGAATTGAAGTGGAGACCCTCCCTAAGTATGGGCAGCACCACCCAATAGGATGGTGGCGTGGATGGAATAAAAGTTAGAAGAACAAGGACGCAGATGTGGATGCAAGCTCAACTCTTCTTGAATGGGTTCTTGATTGTTGCTTTGATCCTCTGAGGATATCAGACTCTCACTTTTTACTCTTCCAGAGCAGACTCTGCCAGTGATTCTCCAGGTTGTTTCCAGAAGCCTTGGTCTCAGAGTAGGATTCCACTGTTGATCCTTCTTTTCCTGAGCCTTCATCTTCTTGGACTGCACAGCTGCTGGTTCTTCTACTTCTCTGACTGCAGATGGCTGTTGTGGACTATCCAGCTTCTGGTCATGTAAACCAATCTAATAAGTCCCCTTTTTATAATAATACTACCTGTTGATTCTGTTCCTCTAGAGAACCCTGACTAATAGAGTTTACAGATGGTATAACTGTGGGCAGCGGCTCAGCCATAGTGAGGAATATGTTATTTCTAAGTTTCTCATCTCTGAGTATTTCTTAGCACAACATTGTATTCACCAGTAAACAAGTGTGTTTTTTAATAGAATATAAATTTAATCCAATTCTTTTTGAATGCCTAAGCAAAATACACTATTTTAATATAAGCATTTTAAGATTTATCAAGGATGTTTTTTTTGACAATGTGCTTGCCTTCAGGGATTGATTTAGCACCAAATTTCACATAAGATGAACAAAATTTCTTTATTCCGAACTTCCTTTTCACCCAAATTCTGAAACAATGATGGATTAATTGTAATCTTCCATCTAACGATTCAACAAATGAATCCACTTTGCTTTACTTTTATGCATCTTTCTTTCTTCCTTATCCTTTATTTATATAGCCACTCAACAAATACTCTGAAATGTTTAGCAAGCAGTGTGCTCTAAGCACTAGGAATTCTAAGAAAAAAAAGACCTGATATTCACCATTCTCCCCAAACATATTGATTTTTAAAGAACAAGTGTTTTATTATATCTTACATTTTTGTGGATCTTTCCTGCTCAGCTGGGCAATTTTTCTTCATGGAATCAACTGGGTATGAAACTAGAGTCTTGGTTTGTCTTCAGGGGACAAGACAGCTTTCGTCACCATCCCGGTGCTTCAGGTTTGGGGGATGACTGGAAGGCGGGACTTCACTGACTCCCTCTGCCTCTGCACATAGCCTCAGACACTTTGCACTTGCTCCCTCCAGCAGGATAGAAGGACCCTCACCTCATGACTCAGGAGCCCACAGACGAATGGCTCAAGAAGCAGGAGGTGAAGCAATTCACCCCTTGATCTCTGATCAGGAAGCTAGTTCATGAGCACTTCCCCTGTAGTCAGTGGGTGAAAGCATCTACTACCCTGCCCAGAGTGAAGTCAATAGCAACTAGACCACAACTCCCAATGGGCTACCTTGCAAAACTTTTGTGGCCACCTTTAATCTTCCACATCCACTAATCTCTGAGTGGATAAAGGACATTAATTAAGAGTGCATTAGCATGAACGAACAAAGAATTACTAATATTCTAAAGAGTAGTTGATAAGATCATTTTCTTCAGCCAAATATATCTGGAAAGTCTATGTTGGAGCTTAAACGACAAAATGTTCATGTTGCCAAGTCAAATACAGATAAATATGCAAGCCAGCCAAGCCTTAAATTCTTTCTGCTTAATGCTTTGCTCATTAAAGGAAGTGTTTCTGAGAAGGCAAAGACCACCACCATGTTCTACAAAAATGTGACACTTCATTTTCAAGATCTGCTCCAGCGCCAAGTAATTTCTCTCTCCTTGTGTTACCTTACAAAGGGATCTGGACAGCAATGGAATAACAAGACGACCTCCTGCAAAATGGAAGCTACCAAACACCCTGAGCACTGTGACCCTGCAGGGGAGTGAGTGTGAGACAGAATAAATCAGCTCTTCCCCTTTTCTCCCACAGGGAAAAAGAGTCATTTTGCAGCTTTTTAAGAAAAGATAATTACATCGTTGTCTTGGGTCCTCTTCCCCATTCAATGACTTGAAGTCACATCATGAGAGAAAGATGGGCTTGGGCACAAATGTCAAAAGTTAGTAAAGATCCATGCAAAGTTGTCATGATTCCACTGAAGCCCTTTAAAAATAACTCATATCTGTAAGAGAATTGCTTAAGAAGAGTTGTTATATCCAGTAGGCAACCATGTGTGGGGTAACTCTCATTAGCAGGGAGCCAACTTGGAGGGGAAGCCTTATTATTTTTATGAGTAAATGACTTTTTGCATTTAAAGGGCCAATATTCCAGAGGCATCTCTACTCTAAAAGCAAGAGTAAGATTACTTTCTGTCTGAGATGTCACTGCCCATAGATCCTCTTTTAAGTACTGACTGAACATTTTGCATTTTCATGAGTAGTCAAAAACATAAAAAAGTTCACTTTTGAGACCCCTTATTAAATTTTCTAAAGTGATCAAGAAAAAGGAAATCAGCAATTAAACATGAGCTCAATAATTTGTCAGGTACCCTGAGCAAAGTGATGAGGTTTCATGTATCCAAAATCTCAATATCTAATTTTACTTTCCTGACTAGGCTATTTAAAGAAGGGAGAGAGAGAGAGAGAGAGAGAGAGAGAGAGAGAGAGAGAGAGAGAGAACACAGGGAAAGACTGCATTAAAAGAAGTTCATGATATAAATCCTCTCACAATAAATTATTTCTAATGAGTTATGCATTTTAAAAGATTTTACCCCAACAAGAACAATCTTGCCAAAATGATCTATCTTCTCAGCAACATGATTATGTAGGAAAAAAATATTTGTTTGTAGCAGTACAAAAATCATTTTAACTAGCTAGCTTTCAAAATTAGAAATCTGACTATGAATTATTGCCCTTATTTGAGTATTCCTATAATAGAAATAATGCAGCTTGAATTAGAAAATGGAGGCTCTCCTCTCTCTATAAAAATACAGTGAATTTTAGCTTAAATATACTTGATACCTAAACTACAGTTTTGGTGGATGGTATACCACCATCCAGCCAGTAACAATAGTGAAAGCTGAAAGTGTCATCAAAACAGAGTACTTTATATTTAACCAGCAGTTTACATTTGCAAAAGGTTTTCTTCATTCTGATTTCATTTAGTCTTCACAAATCTCTAAGAAACAGGTTACAGTGAATGTTTTGGTGTAAACTGCATTTTTAAGATTGAAGACAAGCACAGTGACAATCGAATTATCAAAATCAAGTTTGAGCTAATGTCTCTCCTCCACTACCAAGTTTCTTACCTGTGTAGACTCATTTGACACTCAACCCCTTAGGCTTTTGAGCCAATTGGATGCTACACAAATTGCTAATTGAATGTTTCGTGCTCTAGTCCCAGATGTTGAATATATACTTAAACATGTTCCAAGTGTCATCTTAAGATGCTCAACAAATTTCACATATGGCTGGGACTTGAAGGATCTTCCAATAGAGAACAGAAACCACTAAACTCTTTATTAATAACTGTAAAGGATGAAGGGACCATAGATTTTTGGTGAGTACTGAATGCTAAAGCCCAGACATAGACATGAACCTGATAGAAACATTCAGTTCATTCACCAACTATCTATGCTCCCTCCATCTAGAGCAAGAGACAAAACTTTCTCTGCTGTACAGCCTGAGACACACCATGAAACCTTCAGGTTGGAGAGAGACTGAGAACCATTGCATTATGTGTCAGAGCTTGTCAAGATAGAAACATCTTTTTATTAGGTATAGGAGAGTGAAGGGAGGGGAAGGGATGTCCGGTAGGAAGGATAGGAGAGTGAAGCAGACATTATTACCCCATGTACATATATGACTGCATGACCCATGTGATTCTCCAATATGTACAATCAGAAAAATGAGCAAGTGCGCTCCATTTATCTATGATCTATCAAAATGTATAAATGCATTCTACTGTCATGTACAACTAATTAGAACAAATGATTTAAAAAAAGGAAGAAATCGTGGGTGGGACAGAATCTATCACTGAAAACAAATAGTCTGAGATGCCAGGTGTAGGCATGAGGTTTTCAAAATGTGCAGCTCACAGTGCAAGTTCTCGGAGCCTTAAATGCAGTGCTAGTGAAGTCTCTGAAATGACATCTATCAAGCAGATTAGTTAAAGACTAAAAGAGTTTTCACTATTAATAGTTTTCAGGACACAAGAAAAGTTACTAGCAATCCCATCGTACACCACCTTGGGCCATTGACAAGGTGGGATATGTAGAAGAAAACAGAGAGGAATACAGTTTAAGGAGACGTGTTTATTTTCCTACAAGGATATCTTGATTAATTGGTTAATGATTTTACCAGATCTTAAAAATGATAACAAACAGTCCACTCCCTCCAAACAACACCAGGTTGGTTACCAAGTCCTTACCACATGGCCCTTTGGAGGACACTTTAGATCCAAACTCTATCAGAAACCAACATAAAACAACACATTCCTGTAATAATTTTTTATATCTTTAATAATTAACAAAGGAGAAAAACCAAGACTATTCAAATAGAAGTTCCCTTATTTTCATCATCTGATGTGACCTATGCATTTCTGTGCTTATTTAGACATTTCCTCACACCCACATGCAGATGGGTGATCAAGACCCTGTGCAGTCACATACACACCCACACACACAGGGTTAAAATAAGAGGCAAAGACTTAGGACGAGGCTGTGTGAGCCTGGAAAATAAGTGATTTATAACTGTTGGACTAATTTTGGAACTTGGTATTCTTTTTCTGTATCTCTTTGAAATGACATCTATCTGCCACAGCAAAAAATTTCCTGTACATGTTTTACTGTAGGTATTCAAAGGTGGGTTGGTTTTTGTATACCAAAGAGTTCTTAATGTGAGAATCATCTGAGTAGCAATGACCAGTCTTCCTTGTGAAATGTTAAAACTGCTTTATAGAAAAATGAGTCATTAATGATATTTAGCCAAAAGTAGGAAACCTTCCTAATATATTTGTAGTATTTTTCCATTTTATCTTTTCTTTCCTGTTTTTAATATTTGAGTTCTTACATTGTGCATCACTTCTAATCCCGCATTAAAAGTTTCTAAGCTTGCACATTCCCCATCCTTCATAGATGAGTATTCATTGATTTTTTTTTCAAAGAGGCATTTCTAATTTAATGAATGAAATATTTACTGTGTGATCTTAGGAAGAACACTTAACCTCTCTGGACTTTACTATCTTCATCAACAATGAGAGAGCAGGAATTTCTCATGAATTACATTATTCAGTAGCATTTTAATCCTGTTCTCAAAGCATATTTTATCTCTTCCAAAAATGTTTATTATTGTATAGTGATCCTGGTGAATAAAAGTATAATAAAAATAATATATTTATAAAAACCACCACAATAATTCCAGATTATTTTTTAAAAATATTTGCTTAGGCTGAGTTTTCCACACATAGCCTTCATATTGTCTATTGCAGTATCTTTTCTTTGGGGAAGGGAACCAGTGCTTAAAAGAAGCATTTGTGTCCCAGAAAGCACAGTCCCTCCTAATGCCTGTCCAAGGACAAGAATATATCAGGAAGGAAGAGTCTTTGTCCTATGCTGAGGTTAAATACTTACCACTCCGAGGGCAAGCTTACATTTCTTTTGTGCTATGTGTCTGTGAATGTTTTATGAATCCAATTGAGCTTAAGAATCAAGTTTCTTCGACAGACACGGTTTATTCAGAGGAATAAAGATACAGCAGAAAGTTATTGATTTTTGAGGGATCTACGCCTTGTGAAAAATTAACCAGACATTCCTTCCAAATCGATACGATTACCCTTGCTGCTTGAGAGCTGTTACACTGAGTTGACTAAAGAATGTCTCCATCGCAGAGGGCATTGGTTGGTTTGAGGTCTTTTTGGAAACCACAGGCAGGTGACTTTCCCTATTTGCTCTCTTTTTCCCTTCCATGATGTCTAACTCCTTCCTCTTTCCATAATGCATGCACACAAATGCCTTCCAGTTGCTCAGGTCCGTCTGAGGCTCTGATGCCCTCCACTGGAGTGCAAGGGAGGCTTGGATTTACCCACTGAAAGTAATTCTAGCATTTGCAATTAGCAGAACATAGAAACCAAAATTTACCCCACTGCCAGGTTTTATGGTCAGTATCCAATGGGGTTACCATTCTGCTCCTGGGAAGTTATCAATTCTGATTGCATTTTTCATTTCTTTTTTTTTTTTAATATACAACTGATAATGTATTGCCCTTCCCTTTCTCTGCTCAGGCACAAGAGTCCTTATTGTCTCCACAAATGAATCAATACAAATTCAAACATTTCTGCATTCCTATCATTCTGTCTAGCTCACTGGCAAGTAGTTGAAGTCCATTTTCATTATCATTCCCTGTGGGTTGGGTGCTGCTCTTACTTCTAGAATACCCAGAAGAGCATTGTGAATCCTCTCCTCATGACGCCCATTGGCTCTGGCATTGCTCCAAGGGATGCTATTGGCATTTAGGGCGAGGAACCCTGGTGTTCTATGCTTTCGCAGGGCACTAGTTATCCATGGCCTTAACCCATGAAATGTCAGTAACGTGTTACGTACAGATGCATCACCAGGAAAAGTAACATCAGAGACCAGGCAGAGAGAGGAGTTTTTCAATGATCTATCGCTGGTCTCTTATGGTGGCAACCCAAATTGTCTCCTCAGAGTTATAAACGATATTTGGCAAGACTTATTGTTTGCATTTGAGCCTCTGGTTTGCAGCTTAGTGTCTGCCTTGATGCACAAATGTCAGACTTAATACTACTCCTAAAGATAGACTCACGGGCTACACTGTTTACTTTGGTCCTTTGACTCCAAGCACTATGCTCTTCATTCCCTGGTCTCTATGAGAAACCTGCTCCTTGGTTTCTCCTCTTTCTCTTTCTTACCACTTCTTCCTGAGCATCTGCTGCCTAATTCACTTGGTCTCTTCGTGATTGACAAGACATAGCCTGACACATCAAGCCTTTCAGAGTAATGACCTATTCAACTTTGCAGTCATTTCAGTCATTTCCCTAGGAAAATATTTAAGATAAAAATGTTCTCATTTCTAGAGTTTTCCTGAATAACTATCAATGTTATATATTTGTCAGGGTGGTTTTACTAGGAACAAACCACTTTATAGGACTCTTTAGATCACTATTTAACTGTTTATAGTTAATTGAGCAATTACTAAATGCCTGGTATTGGGTTTATCTTGGAGAGTAAAGATGTAGGTTACAATGAAAATGGTCCCTTTCCTAGAAATTTTACACCCTATTAGTAAAAAATATCCATCCAATGATCACACAAGTAAAATTTCAATAAGTGTAAAATAAAGAGAGAAAGACACCTGAAAGAATGGTGTGGGAGAATCGTCCTGCCAGAGAGCACTGTGACAATTACCCAGGAAAATGGTAGCTTGAGAAGAATGGGCATGAAGAACAGCAGAAATACAGGAGGTAAAGAAGAGAGGGAAGCAGATTATAGTGGGAAGGCCTCCCAGGCAACAGCCTTCTCCAGGAGGGAATGCAGCCTGTGCACAAGCCTGAAGAAGGCCAGTGTGCTTGGAGCTGAAACAGGTGTGCAGGTGTGGCCAAGGAGAAGCACCAGCACAGGGTGTGGGGGACAGTGAGACACACTGTGAAGCACCCAGGCTTAGAGAATGGGGAGTTTCCTGGTTTGCCAAAGTGCAAGAAGAGGACTCTGGAACACTTGAAGCCAGATCAAGGAGTGGAATGTGATATGCCCCTGTTTGTATCTGGAAAGAATTAGGCAATGAATTGTGTGGTAATGGTGGTTCAGATGGACACCCCAGTAACACTGGTTTTGGATAGATCCAGCAGACAAATGACAGCAGGGTAATCTGGGATGATGCCGATGATGGACGGCTGAGGGTATATGCACAATGTGTTCAGAGTGTTGGCTGGTGGGGAACAACACTAGGGTGGTGTCTGGCAACGCTACCTGAGAAAGGAAATAAGAAGTGGGGAATGAAACGGGCTGAGGAGGACAGATCATATGCCCACCCTGAGAAGTTTCTTAAGTGTCTTTGAGGTCTTGAAGGAATATGTAAAGCAGCTGTTAGGCACATGGGTCCAGAGTCCTAGGGAGTCATTTCCCACCTCCTCTAATTCTGAAGTCATCCTTAGGTAGATGGGGAAGCCAGGGATGTGAGGAAGATTGCCTTGGGAGGGTGCTGAGCAAGCAGCTGAGTGTCCCTGTATGCAAGCAGTCCAGGCTGGAAGGGCGAGCGACTTGAAGAGAGGGAAGTGCTCTAACTGATAAGGAAAAAGTCAGGCCTTGGCATGTCCTGGAAGCCAGGTACTGACAGATTTTCAGAAGAAAACAATGCAGGCTTTAGAATGCTGCTGAGGAATAAAGCAGAGAAGATTGGAAATGGCAGGCAACACAGAGGTCAGGGGAGACCTTGACTAAGATTATTTTGATAGACAGATGAAGCTGGAAATGAAGAAGAATGAATTGGAATGTGAGAGGGAAGGAGGAAAAAGAGGAACAGGTATAAACTTTTGTTTAGAGAAATATGATTCTCCAATGGAGCAAAAAATTAAAGTGATAAGTAGAGAAATACATATATATTTATTAATTATTTATTAATATAATTTATTTAATATATATTTAATTTAATATATATTTACATATAAATATATATTTGTATATATTTAATATATTTATTTCTCTACTTATCACTTTATATATATGTGTATATGCATACATATATATATAATTATAGTAATATGTGCCCCAAAATGAATATATATAATTAAAACATGCAAAGAAAATTATCTGATTCTCTCTATATATGCACACACATTCTCAGTGCACACACATACACATGTATTGCTTTAAGAACTAATAGAAGACAAAGTTGAATATATGAAAGGGAAGGCTTTGGTCAAGAGGGGAGTTGAAGGAGAGGGACCATGTGTTGAATTCCACTTATAATAATGTGTTAAGTACAGATGCATCACTAGGAAAAGTAACATCAGAGGCCAGGCAGAGAAAGTGAGAGGAGTTTTTCAATGATCTATCGCTGGTCTAAAACATGCAAAACTCATTAAACTTGCTTGAGGTTCATTAATCTGACCTGGGTTCAGCATGTAGTTCTGCAGGCCTTGGAGGAAGTCATATGCCCATATCCAGCTGCCTGAAGGGCTGAAGGCTGGGTTGAGCTGGATGCTGAGCTTTTCTTTTCTTTTTTTTTTTTTTAGTTTATTTATTTTGATCCATTGAACACAAATGGAGTAAAGCTGTTGTTTCTCTGGTTGCACACAAAGTAGAGTCACATCATCTGTGCATTCATACATGTACACAGGGCAATGATGTCTGTCTCTTTCTGTTATTATTCTTACAGCTCCACCCCGACCCCACCCCTCCCTTCCCTCTATGCTATCTATCCTTCCTCCATTCTTGCCACCCTTCCACCCCGCATTATGCATCATCATTCACTTATCAGAGAGACCATTCGGCCTTTGGATTTTTGGGACTGGCTAATCTCACTTAGCATGACAGTCTCCAACATCATCCATTTACCTGCAAATGCCATAATTTTATTTTTCTTTATGGCTGAGTAATATTCCATTGTGTATATATACCACAGTTTCTTTAGCCATTCATCTATTGAAGGGCATCTAGGTTGATTCCACAATCTAGCTATTGTGAATTGAGCAGCTATGAACATTGATGTGGCTGCATCACTGTAGTAATCTGATTTTAAGTCCTTTGGGTATAGGCCAAGGAGTGGGGTAGCTGGGTCAAATGGTGGATCCATTCCAAGTTTTCTATGCTGAGCTTTTCTACCTATACACACGGCTTTTCCACAGAATCTGGCCACCTGATGTCCTTGCAAGTTTGTCTACACAGTAGCCAGATTCTGACACAGTGTCTCAGGACTTGAATGGACAGAAAAGCAGAAGTTTCTGAGGCTGCTTAATGCTACCGGCCTAGAATTGTCACAATGTCATTCTCTGGCTCCACTGAGTACATTGAGGCCAACGGGTAGCCAAGATTCAGGGAGGTTATTACGTGAGTCTATGAATATCAAGAACCAAGCTTTATTAATAGTCAGATGTAACCAACTCTCCTAGGACACGCTAGTTTTAGAAAGTGTGACTAGAGCGAGTCTCTTAGAGCAGAGTCCTGATGCCCAACAATTAGAAAGATCGTGCAAAGATCTGGGTCAGCATTATAGCAAACAGAACAGCAAATAAAATGATCTCACATTAGGAAATCACTGTGCATTTAAGAAAAGGAAAGATGAGCACGAGAGGAGGAAATAATAGAGAGTGATAAGAAATCAAGTTAGGAAGAGATGGGATTCTCATGCCAGGAGGCTGAATTTTGTAATTTTCCTAATGGGAAATCATTGAAGAATATAGGCTAAAGAAGTGACATAGTATCATTTCCAAAAAGAAAAAAAAAACATCATTTGTCTTTTATGTGAATTATCTGACTGTATCCAGAATGGAATCAGAGGTGAGACAGGAAGAAATTGTCCCCTCGTACGTGAGAACATGACAAAATTCAGTCATGGTGATTATAGAGGGATAAGATTCTGAAATGATAATTGGGGCAAAATTGATAGGGATCAGTATAGAATATGGTAAGTGTTGTCAGACAAAAAAAGACCCAATTTTAGTATGAATAACAGACTCAGAATGATGTTGCTTATAGATACGGAGTCGACTGGAGGAGCTAGTTAGGGGCAGCCTAAGAAATCAGGAGATCTATTTTGGACTTGTTCTATTTGAGGTGCTTATTCAACATTCACATGGATTTGAAAACTGAGCATTCAGATGTTACAGCTCAGGGGTGGAAGACAGTCAAAAGCACTTACCTGGTCTTTAAAGTCACTGGATAGAATGGTATCACTAAGGGAAGGAGTATAAATAGATAAAACTAAAAGGAAGATGGGGAGATTTTGAGGTCAGGTGGAGAAGGAAGGGCCAGTAAAGGAGGTGCAGGACAAATAGTGTTATCAGCAGATTATGTTAACAAGAATACTGGCACAAGGGAGTTCTGAGTGAGATCCGGAACACTCCAACAGCAGGGAGACCAAGTTAGAGCCATAGCAATAACATAGGGGAGAGATGACAGTCTTAGATTTAGGCGGTAGGAGAGAGTGGGAGAGGTAATCTCAAAATCAATTGAGAAAAGAAACGACAGAATTCACTATTCTACAAGATATGGAACAATTGCCAGACCTTTTCATTTCATTCTTATTGTCCCTAGACAAATTCAGAATTCTAGGCTCTGAAGTCAAATAGTTCTCCTAACTGAAGACTGAGTCATTTGAAAATTATGAAAATGAGGCAAAGCATGATTTGTATAGAACCGTTGAGTTGATAGAACAGTGCACATCCTTCAACCTAAGACAGAGGAACTACTTTATGAAGGCCTCTCTCGGGTGCCCAGGGATGATGTAAAGCATAGCATCCCATCACTATCTTCTTTTAAGAAGTCAGTGTTTCCTCAAGTTCTTATGCCTTTTTCACTGAGTACCATTTTGATTGCTTACCACCTTCTGAAAGACAAGTTCAGAGTTGCATCCACTGGAAAAATGAGTGAACGAGAGCTAATTAACTACACTTCTATTAAGTGACTCCTCCCCATGGACTTTGGTCCCTAAGAAAATACTTTGACTTGATTTTGGATTAAATAAACTCCTGCTGCCCCCTAGTGGCAAATTACTGGGGAACAAAATCTCTGAATCTTGTTATTTTGTGACAAGTGTGAGCTGGGGACACCAACCTGGTATAAACTGAAGAACTCTAGAAAGGAAGTCACCTTATAGACCTCAGAACTATCACTCTATATTCATAATCGCATAAAGTATTGATTAGGTTGTTGCCATTGCAGTCGATAGGACTCAATCCACAGGATTATATAAATGGTGGCATTATCCTACCATTTGCCAATCAGAAGTCAACTATTTCTTGATAATAATTGACTAAAGTAGGAGTCCTACTTTAGTTGTCCTTAGTTTCTGAAAAGGAGTCCTACTTTAGTTTCTGAAATTCTGAATCTTTATTATCCAAAAACCCAGTCCTCATCATTATGTGAGTGTCTGGGTTTACTGAACTTTGAGTAGCTACGACAGTCAAAAAGAAATGTCTCCCTTTTGAATTTAAGAATTGACTCCTCAGATTTTCTTTCCTGACTTTTCTCTTCCATGCCTGCACCCTTTCCCAGTTTCACTGGCTCTTGGAAATGCTGCTTCCATTAGGAGAAGCTCAACTTGTGCTGATGGTGTTGGGACCCTGCCCTTTGACCAGGAAGATGCAGGACTCTTCAGGAGATGTTTCACAAGATGAAATTTAAAAAAATATTCACCATTGCCTTCCTAAGATCCTTCCAGCTCAACTGCTTCAAATATGGCTGCATAACTCTCTACAGGCAATATCCAAAATTGACAAAAGTAAGGAAGGTATTCTAAAGCAAACTGATGAAGTACTCCTTCTCTGCAAAAATGCATAAAAATTACTCTTATTTTCTTAAATATTTCTCTCTAGATAACTATTCCCTTCTAGTAAATGGTGACTTGGGTCTTCCAGGAAAAGAGTTGAGTCCTTGTTCTAAGAAGATACCCATCGTGATTGTCCCAGAACAATTGTGCCCATTGCTTGCATTACAGTGATCCACTTCTATGGAGAGAGGAACTATGCTAAAAGAGTTTTAACAGCAATATTTTGTGTTTACATAGTTAGTCAATTTTTAGTTTGGCACACACACAGAGAGTTCTAAAACTTCTAAAATTAAAAAAAAAAAAAACTTTTTGAGTGCATTTCACTCTAAAGGTGAAGGAATTTAGAGGTCAAATTGATCTTGGGCACCCTTTTTACCCTCATCTGATAAGTCTGACCTCCTTGTACGCAAAAGCAACAAATATAATCCCAAGATCTGGAGATAGTCTGACGTGTAGGAGATGATCAATGGAAGTTTTTTGAAAGGAAACAAAAATAGAGGGATGTTGGTTGCAAAAGATGAAATGAAAGTGGCATCCGGTGAGAGAGGATGCCACTAGGGGAAACCTTATGAGATGATGTAGTGTCTACTGACAAGAATTAAAATTTTGAAATTGCACTTTGAATTAGGGATTCCTGGTGTGCTCACGATAAGTCCTTCACTGTAAACTGATATTTCAAAATATTGAACAGTTCATAATGATAAATCCGTGATGTGATGCTGCTAATTTTAAGACTGGGTCGAGACATAGGTAAAGTTTGCTGGTGGTCTCTCATGGCAAAATATTTTCTTCCCATGGTCATAGATACACTGTCAATAAGGGAGGTGTGTAGTCAGTGTTTTTGTTGCTGTATCCAAAAGACATGACAAGAACAACTTGGAAAAGTAAAAGTTTATTTTTGCTCATCGTTTCAGAGGTTCAGTTCATGGTGGGCTGACTCTGTTGCTCTGGGTCCAAGATGAGGCAGAGCATCATGGCAGAAGGGCATGACAGAGGAAAGCCACTCAGTTCACAACAACCAGGAAGCAGAAGAAGAACCTGAGTGCAAGGAGCAGAAGATAATATGCTCTTGAAGAGTACACTCATAATGACCTACTTCCTCCAGCCATGCCTGTCTATAGTTATCACCCATTAACCTGTTCAAATTATCAATTCATCAATGATTCAGTCCATTGATTAGGTTCCAGCCCTTATAATCTAATTATTTTATCTTTGAACTTCCTTGCATTGTCTCACACATGAACTTTTAAAGGATTCCTAATATCCATACAGTAACAGGAGCTCATCTAATAAGTAATTTCCATAGTTGGAATACAAACATTTAAAAACAGACTCTAAGGAAGAAGGTAATACTGAACATAAAGCCATGCTATGGTGGTAGGGGTATTTTAGATATAGTACAGAGTGTGCTTTTAAGGAAAGGGCTTCTGGAAAATGATTTTCCCTTGATTATACAAAGTGGGCCTTGTTTGGTATTAATATCAAACAATGATTCTATTTTAGTTTTTCCATAGTGGTGATATGCTGGGCTACAACCAGAGATTCAACTCAGTCTCTGTAATTTACCTATGTACTTGGAAGAGCTAAGAACTCAATATCATCTTTCTGAATAAGACCCCAATTGAAATCCTTGATTTCTATCAACATTTTAATATTCAAGAAATATAAATATATATAATGTGTGTACTATAACTTATAAATAAATGAAAATATTTAAGATTTATTTGTTGATAATCAAAAAAGTGTGATATAAAATAATCTTTTAAATTGGGAGCCATAAACCCTTATAGTGTGCTCAAATTTCAGTTTTTATCGTATCAATGATATGATAAAACTATTAACAACTATTAACATAGATAATAATTGGAATCAATAACTGCTTTCCATTATTAAACCAATTTCTTTGTCTCAAAACTTAGAATTGATTTTTGATCACCAAAGGAAATAAATTGAATTAATTTTAATTTTAACTGATTTCTAAGCCCTTTATCAGAGGTAGCACCCTGTTTCTTACTTTTTCCATAGATATTTCTCTAAATAGCATTCTTTCTTGCTATGCATTTGATTATGAAGGTAATTTCTGTATATCGTATTTAACTGGGACCACATCCGTGAGAAATGGATTAAGCCAAAATTCCTGTAGCATAACGTAACTTAAAAGGTACAGACTTCAAGGCAGCTCCTCCTAAACTAAAACCTCACCTTTGATCCTTACTAGAAATATTACATTTGTCAACACATTTCACTTTTTAAATCATCTTCATAATGTGTTGGATTGTGTAGCTATCCCCTTCCCAGAAGCATTTTGGTAATTAAATGAAATAACATTTCAATAACATCAAGTTATTACCTGATGCAAATAAGTGCAGAAAAAAGATTAAATCCCACTATTTCCTATTCAAATTTTCATTACAGTCTGTGTGTCTAGGTTTTACTAAAATGTTCTATTAAATTCCTTTATGATTTCCATATGAGGTGTCCCCCCCAAAAAGCTTCTATGTTCATATAGGAGGTGAGATATTAGATTATGAGAGATGGTACTTAGTGCATCTTAGTTTGAATGGACTAAGCCAGTGGTAACTGTAGGCAGGTGGGGCATGCCTGGTCACTGGGGGCTGCGTCTAGGCAAAGGTCCATTCTCTGTTGTCCCTTCTCCTCTCTCTCTTTCCTCTTTCTGGTTGCCATAGATGAAGCAGCACTATTCTGCCATGCCCTTCTCCCTTGATTTTCTACCTCACCTTGGGATCAGAGCAAAGGACTCCACAGAACATGAATTGAACCTCTGAAACCATGAGCCAAAATAATTTCCTTTTCTAAGTTGTTCTTGTCAGGGATTTTGGTTACAGCAATGAAAACCTAACTAATACATGCCTAATTAGAGTGAACATTTGCAGCATATTAATTTTTAAAGTATAAAGAAAGAGTGTATTTAGACACGCCTTGAAAATACCATTAGAGACCTTAAATGTGTATTCCACATTTATGAATTGCCTCTCCTCTATAACATCCTAAATGATAAGAAAAAAATGAAGAACAGGGGCTGAACTGAGCAGTTTGCTTGACCCTATGTAAAGCAATAGCAGCAGTAAAGAAATGAACAGAAAATGTATTGAATGTCTTTGTGTAACTGAGTTTCAATATGCAGTGCTAACCAGTAAGCTAATGAAAGGAAGACATTTTAAATATAAGAAAATTATTTCTGTAATATTTTAGACTGTGTCCTAAACTTGGACTTATATAAATATACTGTGTCTATCAATTAATTGCTTAAACAGTGAGGTTCATTTTACTGCTCCTTAAAACAAAGTCTTCCTATGTGCTGGACGAAGCTAACCAGAGGAAAGTAAGTGTAAACTGAGTTTTTAAAAGGTGGGTAGACATAAAAGAATGCATTAACAAACTCTGCAGAGGTAATGTTTGAGAACTGGTTTAGGCTGTGTTAACTGAATGGGATACTACTAGAAATAAGCAAAAGGGCTCATCAACATTTGAAGTTGGAAAGAATTTCCCTCCCATATTGGTTTTGATATACACACGTCATATGTTTTAGTGAGGTTGAAGCCCACAGACAAAACATGCAGGCATCCCTCCTTCCTTCCAAGTATTTAAAATAATAAACAGCTACATCAGTTCCAAACACAGCTGGATATTTTCTAATAATATTTGTAGAAACCAACATCAGGCAATGCCGGTGTGCATGCTTCCTCAAATATAAACATGGCATCAATAAAGTAGTTTCATTTATTTGATGGGACAAGAAGCTGGGGAGATAATGGCAGATGTTTCAATCATTTTGTCATTGACTTGCTCTATAATTCTCTGTCAGTCAATAGGCGTTCGCTGCTTTCTGGTGCTGAATTGGTCAATGGAAATTCAGTTATCCGCACTCTTCTTTGACTCATTTATTACCAGACAAATTGAAAGCATTTATTAAACACGTTTTGCCAAGTACTGACTGTATGTACAGCACCATCAGAAAGAGTCAAGGAAAGGCTCCAAATGCTGTTCAGAGCAGAACAGTTCTCAAAGAGATTATAAGAAATGACAGAGAGTAATTTTGGTTTGGGAATCATGAAATACGCTATTAATTAGCTTTCCCCATAGGTCCTACCATTCCCATTTTCTAAACATTGTCTTTTTTCTTCTTTCTTTCTTTCTTAGCACATGGTTCCATGAAAGCCCTTGTATAAAAACTTCCCAAGGTTACGAGTGACCTATAAGAAAGTCAAAGCCTCTATGAAATGCTCACATCGTCGAACATCACTGCTAAGTGTCACCTGATGCAAGTCTAAACACTCAGTCCCCAGGAAGGCTTCTGACTGCACCGCCAAACAACTTTGTGGGTGAGATTGCATTTCTTTACATTAATCCCAAATTCGACCTCCTCCAACCTCTATCCTTATTGTGTGTTGTGAGAATTTAATAGTTAAGATTAATCCACATTTTTTATACATTCAGGAAACAATTAACAAGTAATAATTATGTGTCTGCTAAAAACCAGGTTGTATTTTTGATACAGGAAATAAAATAATGAATAAAAGTGACTTTTCAATCACATGCAGTTAAGCATCTCACTGAGTGGTGACCAGGAAACACGTAGCTGGGAAGGTAGAGTTAAGATACTGGGCACTAAGACACTGAAGAATGGAATGTAACAGAATCATCAGGGAGGATTCTGGGATCAGATGTGATGCCTAAATGAAGAACAGAAGCAGGAAATCTCCTTTCTTGATAGGATCCTGAAGAACTTCTCTTTCCAGCAAGCTTATTGACTATAGAAAGCATCATGACTGTATTGTCAGGATTCTCTAGAGGAACAGAATCAGCAGGAAGTATGATTATAAAAAGGGGATTGTGTGGTTTACACAACCAGAAGCTGGATAGTCCACAATGGTCATCTGCAGCTGGAGAGCTGGAAGAACCAGCAGCTGCACAGTCCAAGAAGATGAAACCTCAGAACAAGGATCAACAGTGCTACCCTAGTCTGAGACCAAGGCTTCTGGAAACTACCTGGAGAATCACTGGCAGAGTCTGCTTTGGAAGAGTGAAGAAGCAAGTGTCTGAAATCTTCAAATGATCAAAGCAGCAATCAAGAACCTGTTCAAGAAGAGTGGAACTTGCATCTGCATCTGCTTCCTTATTCTTCCAACTTTTATTCCATCCAAGCCACCACCCTCCTGGGCAGTGCAGCCCACACTTAGGGAGGGGCTCCACTTCAGTTCACTATCCCACATGCCAATCATTCCTAGGCATACCCTCATGGACACACCCAGAAGCCTCTTAATCATAGGTATATCTTAATCCAATAAAGTTGACAATTCAAATTAGCCATTAAAATGGCACAGCTAGATGATGTGGCTAGCAAATAGGAGCCATGTGTCTTCTTAGAACATGTCCCCTAACAGTCCTAGATCCCATATGAAACAGGTGTTACTACTACTTTTACCAGTGAAGAAACTGAGGTCTGGAGAGGTCGAGTTTTTTCCCGAGGGCACTTAGTGAGCAAGTGGCCAAGCAGAGATGTGAATCTCATCCTTGCCCTAGCCTTTCTCCTTTCAGGACTGAGCTGTGAGAAAGAAGTCACAGCACAGGTGATCTGTGGAATTCCTTCATTCCTCACTATTCACCTTCAAGAATACAGAAGATAATTTCTAGAATTGCAAGGAAATTTTTTCAGTTCACAAACCAAATCCTGATAATGTGGAACATTCCACAAGTTAACAGAACCACCTCAGATGTTTGGGGATTCTATACAGGGCTCAGCATCTTAGAGGCTTCTGCACTGAACAAAGCCCCATGATCTGACCCTGCCTCCTCCTATGAGCATGTTACCTCCAAACACCCTCCAATTCCTTCCCTGGATTCCAATCCACTGGCTTTTACCACTCAACCTCCAATCCCTCTCCAAACAAACCTTTCCACTCTGCAGCTTTGCCCCTCCTCTCTCCTTGTCTTAAAAACTTATTTTTCCATGATTTACCAATTACCTTTTAGTTCTTTATGTCTCAAATATAGATAGCCATCTTTAACACCTTACAAATCCACTGTTCTCCAAATCCACTACCAAAAGTGGGTTGTGGAATGGATTTGGAGAACTGAATCCATCATATTGGCCTACACCATTTTTTTCAACACTGTTATCACCTTAATCTATAGCATTTATTTATTTGCCTGACAATTGTTTTTAATGTTCCCCACGGGAATGCAAACATGAGAGATAAAGAGCTCTGGAAACTATAATATAGCCTGTCATGCAGAGTACTCAAAGAGATGGACAGATAATGCATTCACTCTTTTAGTGGACATTTACTAAGTGGTTCTTATGTGTTGGACTCCAATAATAATTTTAAAGCAAAAACTTGTCAATATCAAAGTAATACAAAATAATGAAGAAATTGGGAAACTGAGTTTGAGAAGTTAAAAAAAAAGTCTTGTTCTGAAAACTACGCAGTTGACTAAATTCACATATTTCACATTAACTCTCTCTGACTCCAAAACATTTTTTTCTGCTTGTTCCTGTATCTTTCAAATATCAGATTCGTGCTAAAATACAATGAAGAGAAAACTTGGAATGTTCTGAGCAAATGATTCTGCCTAAGAAAGTTAGGGCAGGGTCTCAGAAGTGACTTTTTCAGTGGATTTTGAAATTTGAGGAGGAATTTAACAGGTGGAGGAAGTGGAAGGAGACATTGTCCACAGAAAGCAAACTGTGTGCACAAAGGCTCTGGAGAGCAAATAAACAAAGGTCTATTTAACACCTGCCTTCTTGAAAGGAGTCTCAGCTGTGGCAGCAGGGCTTTTATGAGTTACTTGAAAGAATATCTACAAAACAAGATTTAGCCACTAAAATTCAAACCAAGACATTGATAGCTGTCATCCAGCCCACTGAAAGTGTAACAAATCAGCACCTGCTCTGTCTACCAATGGCAGATGGGCAAATCCATAGCTGTGCAGGGACATCCAAAGCTCCCTGGAGTAAATAGGGAAGATGCAGTTGCGCACCAAAGGCCATGGGCTCACCTTCTTAATATACTAGATTCTTAAAAAGGATGCAAATTGCACTCTGTCATTTTTATATGCACGTTTATAGACCTACCGTCAGATCTACAAGGTTAACAGCCCACTGAACAGCAGGGTGATGTCTGAGAAAGAGCAGTATTGAATGTCATGCTTTATAAGATGGACTGAGTCAGAAATTCCCTCAGAAAGCAGCATCAATATTGGTATCCCAACATCATTGGAAAATCATTTCTGAGATGTGTGTGTGTTATCTTGCAAGGATTTGTCAAAAAAAAATTCATTATTGATGTAAAAATTGGAGTGGAATTACTGATGGTTCTGGTCTATGTATTTCTATTGAAACTTCACCATACAGCAAAGTATATTGCCTGAAAGAATGAGTTTACCCAAAGGTTACTTGTGGTGTGAATGTGCTAATGCATCTCAAAACCAAAGTGTGCATTAGTCAACCTGACAATCATCATCCTTAACAATTTGCCCTACAGTGGATTTGGAGCAAGTCAGTTTTATTTAAAGAAATTTATTTCAAATGATATCTACCATAGAATTGGGGACTTCACTGTGTGTGTGTGTGTGTGTGTGTGTGTGTGTGTGTGTGTGTTTGTGTATGTATATGTATATGTATTTTTCTAAAGGATATTTTATTTCATTTCATTTTTATAATTAGAATGAGAGTAAGTGCCAGTTATCAGCAATCAAACAGTACAAAGGCCATTTTTCTAATAAATTCTGGTAGTGCTTTCATTTTTTTCTAGGTGTTCCTTTGAATTGCATGCATTTTAAACATCTGTAATAAGTTATGTACCATTTCTAACTGTATTAGCACTGAATCATTTACTTTTCCAAGAAATAAAGTGGTGTTCTCTGTTTCATCACTTTTTATGTCATGATCAGGCACACGTAAATGTCTGAGGCACGGTTGGCCCTCAGGGGTTTTGCATACTTGGGAAGAATGAAAATGGGCAGAGAGCTAACCAACCCAGCACTCATTGCTCTCCCAGCAGCCAGTGGGATGCATCTGTGAACTGAAAGACTGGTATGGTTTGAAGGAGGGGAGCAGTTAAATGCACCTTTGGAACTCTATGTAGGATATAAAATTCTGGAGATACAGCTCTGTTCCTACTTCAACTGAACCAGCTTTAATTTCTACACAAAGGGAATATTAAATCTTGAAAAAGTCTGAGAAAAGACAAAGAATATGTCCTTGTGAACACATTAAATGTACCAGGGTTCTACTCTGTCATAAAACTTGCATGAACAGATATAAGACAAGGGGGGAATGAGAATCATTGCTTTTTCCAAGCCAAATCTACCGATTGTCTGCCCAACAAATCATTACAGATTCCATTAAAATGTAAGTTAATGAATTAAATGAATTATAGAACTGAATATTCACTGGCAACAAAATTTTGCTATGCCTTATTCCTATAACTGAGGGAGGAGGTAAAGAAATGAGTTAATTAGCAGCAGGTGTATAGATACTTTCAGAAAAAACTTGCAAAAAGTTCCACTTTTTATGGAAAATAAAAGGAAATATGTACAAAAATGCTTTTTGTATGCAGAGAAAGTGTTAAATATATACAGAAATAATATCCTAGACTCATATTCAAAGAAGTGATATTTGTAGAAGTAAATTTATTTGAGCTATTATTCCACAAATCTCAATTATACTAGAAAGGTTTGCATGAATATATGACAGAATAAATTTTTCTTTTCATGTAATTTATAGTCAAATGTAGATATATAATGAATGAAATCAGCTGCTTCTGGGTCCTATTATTTCAGCTTGGCTGTGGAAAAAAGAACTATTTCAATTTGGGGTTGGGCAGAACATAAATGTGAATGAGCTAAGAAGGATGGTGTCCAACTGCAGACTTGAGGGACACCCCTGGGTTAATATATGAACCCCCAGCCTGAGAGTCTGATGAGTTCAAGTTCTTCCTTGAAATAAAAAAAAAAAATCACAAAAATCAAGGCATACATGGAAACTCAACTCCACAAGAATGTGACAAGGTGGAAGTTAGAGCTCACTTGGGCTTCTAATTTAAAAGGAGAGCCCCATTGCCTCTAAGAGGACAGGTGGGGTCAACAGTCAGTGACCTTTTAAAGGTCCGAATTTCTACAATGACTGCCATAAAAATAACTCAAGCCATGCTGGGGCATTAGAAGCTCTGCTGACATCACAGCCGTGAGAAACTCACGTTTCTTCTGAAATAAACAGTGCTTTTGACTTTCCATCAAATCAGCATGGTCTGAAGTTTGCCTTTGGTGCTGGATTTCTTACTCCTTCAACTGGAAACTCACGAAATCTGCCTACAGAAGCAAAACTGTATATGTGCAGTCGACTGACACCCTTCCTGTTGGAAGACAACGCTTCTTTCGACTGATTCCTGTAATAGAGGAACTGAGAAGAATCCTTTGCCTCCTTCCTTCTCAGTTATTTATAGGACATCATAAAGTCTGCCCTACACAAAGCAAAACTAGCCTATAAAAAGCAACCAGAACTAGAGGAATCCTCCTATTTTTTAAATAATAGAAATATAAGTCTCTTGTCATATGGAGTAATGCATTTCTAAAAGTCTAGTTCTAAGATCATGAGAGAGATAACCTCTTAATTTTGAAAGCCAGTAAAATGGAAATTCCTTAAAAGCTCTTTCTGTGTGGAAGAAGTTATGCATTTTTGTACCCTCATTCCTTCTTTGCAAGCTCTATGAAATGACCCTTAAAAATAGTGGTGTGCTGTGTGGTAGTAGCCAAGAATGGAAATGGTTTAAAATGTATTGGGGGTTGAGGAGGAGAATGTGCAGAGAGGTCCCTAAACCGTAGCTGGCATTCCTGGGTCTTAGAAATCTATTTCTCCTAAAAGTCTGGGTGTATGGGCTCAGGGGAAAATGGAAAGGAGAATTCCATCAAAACAGAACCTAATAGACTGGACATAAAGAACTTTTCATGCCAACTGAAGCTACATCTGGAAAGTTTAGGTATAGGCATACATATATAGTATATTTATAAAGAAGTCCCTCAAAATCTGTAGGCAATCATATATCTTCATTTTTATTGTTCTTGGTCCAGATATTTTTGTTTGGCAGCAAATGGAATTTTGACTTGGCAGAGTGCTTGTGGCTAGCAAATACACGGAGTTTGATGAAACTTCTGCAAATCAGTCTGAGTACACAAAGCTAAGGGAGAAACTAGAAAGGGTAGAGAGAGGTCCACCATTGCTCAGCACTGGTCCTGAGCTCTTTTACATACATCATCATTATGTGTCCATTCCCCAGAGTGGTACCACTGAGGTACCTCTTTGAACTCTCTCCCCCTCCACTCTCAAAACATTTTAAACATTTCTACAATAATAATTAGATTATCAAAGAATAATATTACATCTGCTTCCCAGAATTGCTGTTGGATCTGGAGCTGCAATGCTTTTGAGTTGCCCATGACAGTGCAAGATACAAAGCATAGGCTGAATAAAAATAATTGGAATAATTAGCACTTCTTTATCATATGAATATACTTATATGTACTAATGTCTCACAGATGAAAAAACAGAAACATATCTTGACTTCTGCTTCTCCTCCAGCCAATGCACAAGGGAGTTGTTCAGTTGCCCTAGGAGAGCTGAACTTGAAGGAAGTATGCAGTCCTCACAGGCTCTGCTTCTAATCAATCAGTCCAAGTCACTCCAGTTGATGTTACTTCCATTCTTCTCTCTTGTTGCTCAATTCAAAATAATCATCCAATCTCTGTTTCTTAAACCTTCTGACTCGCCAGTTTCTCAGTTTACTACCTACTGGGCTGGTATTTCTATCCAACCTGTTCACCACATTCTTTCCTTGCATTTTATCTCCACGGATGCTTCTCAGCATTCGTTATGGCTATTTTCCCATCTGTTTCTATACCTGCCCTGTGGTACCTCACATTCCCATTGTGGAAAATACCATTTATTCATTGAGAAATAAATGTTAGAATCATGTGTTTGTCTTGAGATCAAAACTCTTCTTTGTCCATCAAGCCATCAGACTTTTCATGTCCAAAATTATGGTCTTGACTCTCCTCTCCATGGGTACTCCATCTTCTTCATTCCCCCCTCATTACAAATGGCTTGACCGTCCACTTGGTTGCTCAAGACAGAAACCCTGAATGTCAGTAAGATAGGATAGAGAGGACTATGACCTGTATGGTTCAAGTCCTGACCTTGCCAAGGTACTAGGTGATCCTCTGCAGTTTTCTGTTCCTCTTGGTGTCACCATTGACCATTGGTGTCTTAGTTAGCTGCCTTACCTAAGTACCATAGACTGGCTGAATTTTTAAAAAATAGGCATGCATTCCTCAGTTCTGGAGTTGTCACCTCTGGGATTAGGCTGGTGGCATGATCAAGTTCCTTGTAGTTTGCAGATGGTGTCCTCTCATGGGAGAGAGATTGTGTTCCTTGTGTTTCTTCTTATAAGGGCACAAATTCCATTCATGAAGATTCTGTCATTCTGATTGAACTACTTCCCAAATAATCCACTTCCTAATGCATTACTCTGAGGAGTAAGGCTTCAACTCTAAATTTAGAGGCGTATAGAGTAAAAGAATTTTAGAGGGACACAAACATTTAGCCCATAACAATTTATAAATAGTAACACCTCTGTGTTGAGCTTATTACAAGGACTAAATTAATGACTTTATTAAGTGTTCTTTGTAATGCTGTACTTTGATAAAATAAAATAAAGCAACCCATCATCATCATCATCATCATCCATCCTTGGATTTGTCTTCCACATTCAACCTGTGAAATCTCATGTAGATTTCCAAATACATTTTAAAGTACCTTTAATGCATTCATTTATTTCCTTCTCTTCTGCCACTCTAGGTCAAAACAACAGCATTTCCTACTTAGATTACTGCAATTGCTGCCTATTTGGTCTTATTACCTCTTTTCATACTGCCTTCTAGTTTTCTCTGCAGGAAAAAAAAAATGAATTTCCAACATGCCACTGATTTGTCTTTCAATAGCTTCTCACTGTAATTTAGAATAACATTAAAACTCCTTACCACATCTTAAAAAGCTATGGCCATATACCAATTTTATAACTTCATCTTATTCTACTTTCTATTTTATTCATCAGCAGAGTAATGAAATTTTTGTTTTTGTTTTAAGTGTGCTGAGCTTCTTTGCGGCAAAGGATTTTCATATTTATTTTTTGCCCATCTTTTTTTACTTATCATAATATATTGGTTTCTTCATAATGCTCTCAATATTAAGAATGGAAATGAATGTATACACTAATTTGGAGATGAAAATTAACCATATTGATATTATAGTGTTCAAGATTAGTGATTACTTTCCACAAAATTGATTAGTTGACTGGTACAAGTTACATAAGTTTTTGGAATCACCCAAGTTGTTTGGTCAGTTTGTTTTTTTGTTTTTTTTTTTTTTTTATTGCTGTGACTAAAGGATCTGACCAGAACAATTTTAGGAGAAGAAAAATTTATTTGGTGGCTCACAGTTTCAGAGGTCTCAATCCATAGACAGCACATTCTATTCCTAAGGACTTGAAGTGAGGCTGAACATCATGGCAGAGGAGTGTGGCAGAGGGAAACAGCTCACATGATGAGCAGAGAGAGACTTCACTTGCCAGATACAAATGTGTACCCCAAAACCAAGTTCCCAATACCCCACCTCCTCTAGTTACCACTCAGTTAATCCCATCAGGGGATTAATTCACTGATTGGATTAAGGTTCATACAGCCCAATCACTTCCCCTTTGAACCCCCTTGCATTGTCTCACATGTGAGCTTCTGGGAGACACCTCACATCCACACCATAACACAAGAGAAAATGTAACATTTGCCAAACTTCCAAAGAAGATGATAAAATGAAGGTGAAAGAGAAGAAATTAAATGAAAAATAAAGCAAATGGATAAAGCATGTAGTTGTTCAAGACAATATCACATGGCCTTAACGTTAATGAATAGTAAATAAATATCATTGTAGGGATACAAGGAAGAGACCCCAATTTCAACAACAAGGAATAAATTAGGAAGAATATTTTTCATGCAAAGGTATATTCCTTTTTACCATGAAATATTATTTGTGTCGTTTTATATAATAAAAGTGCATAGAAATAAAAATAAATGCAGAAAAAGATCACTAAATACCAAAACTCAAATGCTGCTACCACCATGATTGAATTAAAAGCAGTGACTTTCATTGTTTGAACAAGATGAACTTGTACACACATACTGAATTTTCCTGCCAAATACTAGAAAAAAATAAATCACCATTACCTCAACCTATAATATCCTCACCTCCATTAGACAACATTTTAGTCCAGTGAAGAAACAAGTTCCAAACTTTTTATACATAGACAAAAGAAGGGCAAACTACATAATTGAATCCTTTGCAGCAAAATATAGGAGGTTCAGGAGAAATATTTTTTAATTACATAGACTGATATCTATGTCAGCTGTGAAATATATTTTTCTCTCAATAGATGGTAGACTACAGTATTTTAAACAGATAAATACTGGAAAAAAATCTAACATTTAAGGCAAAGTAAATGATACTCCATTCTATCTCTTGGATTTTATAGATTTTTTTTTATTGCATACTTTGACAGATAATAGTTGTCGTTTGGTGAGTTTGCACTGACTTAAATTTTGTGGGATTTTTTTCCTCTTGATTTTTTTTTCATTAGCAGTAAAATTTTATCATCTTCTGATTAGATGAAGAGAAATATGAAGCTAATTAAAAGTTGCAAGCATTTGGTGAGGTTCTTTTGAGGTCATTGATGCACAATGTTTCTTGAGTAGGGGGTCAAAAATCTCAGTGTTAAACAGGAATTTTCTGATGTTTCACAGCCTCTAAATAATTTTAGAGCCTGCATGTAATTATGATGCTGTTGGCACAAAATAATGACTTACCCAGATATTCATGCTGACTTAAGGAAAAAAAAAACAGGCAAGCATAATGCATACATGATGAACTCAAACAGAAACAAGATCAAAAAAGATTGAGGCTCACAATATGAGCAAGTCGCATGCCATCGCAAAATGAAAAACGTGGAAAACCTGAATTGCCATGAGGTGTACAGAATAAGAGGGCACTGAAATAAAGTAAAATAAATGGCATTTTAGCAGTCAGAGCTAAATTCACATTGTAATTGCTAATTCATTGTCAACTAGAAAACATCATTTGCCACAGTAAACTTATGCTGTTAGTTTGGATTTTATTGTTTAGTTTTGTTAGCATTTAATTTATAAATTCTTTTGACTTTATAGCTTTGCATAAGCTATAAGTAAATGAGTTTAGAAACTTTGTTTTATGTTCATACTAATTTAACTAACATTATAATAAAAATAAGATAAGTTAAAAAGCTAAGGCAAATGAATGTCATGAATTCTCGAGAAATACAATAAAGCTGAAATATTTGTCAGTATACTTTTGTGTATCATCCACACACAGAAAAAAAGTACAGAGGCAAATTCAAAGGCATATTCTTAGTTCCCCCTTCTTTCTCTTCTATATTTGAATTAAATTTTCTTATTTTGAGATAAGTGCAATTTCACATGCAGTTATAGTAAAGAATACATAGAGATCCAGTGTACAAGTCACCAGTTTCCTCCAAGGGCAACATGCAGCAGAACTCTGGTATAACATCCAAACCAGGATATAGATCTTGCCACAGGCAAACTGCAGAATATTCATATCATGATGAGGTCTCCTGTTTTTCTTTTCTAGCCAAATCTGCTTACCTTCTACCTTTGCCCACTGGTAACCACTAATTTGTTCTCCATTTTTAAATAATTGTTTCATTTAAATAATATTTTATTCCAGAATACACATGCAACCTTTCGTAATCCATTTTTTAACAGAATAATTCTCCAGAGATTCACTGGGCTGTGGTATGCAAGTACATTCCTTTTCGTTGCTGGGCAATATTCCAGAGTATGGATGTACCACAATTTGCTTAACCATTATCCATTGAAGGATCCCTGGGTTAGTCCCAGTTTGAAGACAAATGAAGACCTAGTTTGGCTTCAATGAATAAGAATAATATAAACATTTGTGTTTAGGATTTTGTGTATATGAAGATTTTCATAAATGCCCAAGGAGACTATTGCTGGGTTGTATGATAGCACTATATTTAGCTTTACAATGAAACAAAACTGACAAACTGTTTTCCAGAGTATTGATACTACTTTATATTCCCATCAGCAATATATGAAGGATCAGTTTCTCTGCACATTCATCATCATCTGGTGGCTGTTACTTTTTATTTTAATTGACCAATCTGATAATTGCATTTCAGTTTTAATTCATCTTGACTTTAATTTGCAACTGATTAATGGCTAATAAATGAAAACAAATTCCATGCATGTATTTACTAGTTGCATATTCTCTTGAACCAAATATCTTATTTTTTCTACTTTCTAATGGATTTTTTTACATATAAATTTTCAAATTTCTTTGTATATTCTAGATATAAGAACTTTGAGCCACGTGCAGTGGTGCACACCTGTTATCCCAGTGGCTCAGGAAGCTGAGGCAGGAGGATCATGAGTTCAATACCAACCTCAGCAATAGTGAGGCACTGAGAAATCCAGTGAGACCCTGTCTCTAAATAAAATACAAAATAGGGCTGGGGATGTGGCTTAGTGGTTGAGTGCCCCTGAGTTCAAAGGAAAAAAAAAAAACTTTGTTACATTTGTGATTTTCAAATATATTCCCCCCAGTGTCCAGTTTGGATTATTATATTTTCAACGGGTCCTTTGAAGAGCAAAAATTTTTAATTTTGTTAAGAACAGTATACTTTTTAAAATTTATTTAATTTTTTGATTCATTGAACACAAATGGAGTACAGCCATTGTTTCTCTGGTTGTACACAAAGTAGAGTCACACCATCTGTGCATTCATACATGTACACAGGGCAATGATATCTATCACACATTCTGTTAATATTCTTACCCTCCCACCCCGACCCCACCCCTCCCTTCCCTCTATGCTATCCATCCTTCCTCCATTCTTGCCACCCTCCCCGCCTGCATTATGCATCATCATTCGTTTATCAGAGAGACCATTCGGCCTTTGGATTTCTGGGATTGGCTGATCTCACTTAGCATAACAGTCTCCAACATCATCCATTTACCTGCAAATGCCATAATTTTATTCTTCTTTATGGCTGAGTAATATTCCATTGTGTATATATACCACAGTTTCTTTATCCATTCATCTATTGAAGGGCATCTAGGTCAGTTCCACAATCTAGCTATTGTGAATTGAGCAGCTATGAACATTGATGTGGCTGCATCACTGTAGTAATCTGATTTTAAGTCCTTTGGGTGTAGGCCAAGGAGTGGGATAGCTGGGTCAAATGGTGGATCCATTCCAAGTTTTCTAAGGAATCTCCACACTGCTTTCCAGAGTGGCTGTACCAGCTTGCACTCCCACCAGCAATGTATGAGTGTACCCTCTTCCCCACATCCTCGCCAACACCTGTTGTTGCCTGTATTCTTAATAAAAGACATTCTAATTGGGGTAAGATGAAATCTTAAGGTGGTTTGATTTGCATTTCTCTTAATGTCAAGTTTAAGAACTCTTTGTCTAGCCTGAAATTCCAAAGACTCTCTCCAATGTTCTTTGACTAAAAGTTTTCAAGTTTTCTGCTATACTTTTGCATCTGTGGTCTATTTTGATTTAATTTTTGTGTAAGTGGTGAAATACATTATTCATGTGTTTTTGCTTGTAATTATCCATTTCCTACAGTATCATTTGTTGAAAAGTTGTCTTTATTGAATTGATCTTTGCCAAAGATCAGCTGGATATGTTCACATTTACATGGGTCTATTTCTGTGTGCTGAATTCTATTCCTTCACATATTTATTACTTAAAATATTTTTAACTATTCTCCTTTACCTTTTGATAAGCTTCCTGTGTGTGTGTGTGTGATTACGTGTGTGTGCATACACAAACACACACATATATATATCATACAATACTTAATTTTGATAGGAATTACATTAAGCTATAACAATTAAGAAATAATGTATATCTTCAATACCTTGAGTTTTTATATCCTGAAGATGTTCTAGTTCTCCACTAATTTAGATCATTTTTGACTTCTTCAATAACTTCTTTGATCCTTTAAAGAATTTGTGGTTTTCATCATATAAATCCCATAGCTGTTATGTTAAATTTTTACCTAAATATTTAATTTAAATTATACCTTGCATTTTATTTTCATTTTCATGTTCACATATTTGTCGCTAATGCAGAGAAATGCAATTAAATATTGTATGCTTGTTTTGTATTTTGCCACCTTCTTGTTGAATTCACTTATTATTTTAAGAGCCTCCATGTAGATTCCTTGGGATTCACTACAGCAAAAAGAAAAGTTGTATTCCTACCTTTTTATAGGTATTTCTTTATTTCCCCTTCTTGTCTATTGGATTGGCCAGACCTTCGAACATTTTGTAACTAAGAATTATGAAGTAGATATTATTGCTTCATTTTTGCTTTTTCACCTAAATAAACTTTTCATTTCTTTTAAGATGTAGCATATTTTGGAAGTTCTTTATCAAATTGGGAAATCCTCTCTGTTCCTGATTTCTGATATCACATAACATGAATGGATGTTGAATTCTGTCAAAGACTTTTAGCATATCAAATTATATATCATGTGATTTTTCTTCTTTATCTTGTTTCTATGATATATTGCATTGATATTTGAATGTTGCAATAAGCTTGCATCCTTGTTATGAACTCCACTTGGTTACAATGTATGGTTATTTTTATATTTTTTTAAGTCGACGTGCTAAAATTTTCTTAAATATTTTTCTTTCATGTCCAAGAATTATATAACTCTTTGTTTTATTTTTAAATAAGCAGCATAATACTAGCTTCATTAAATAACTTATGAAGTGTTTTGATCTCATATTTCTGGAATGGACATATAGAATTTTTAATTCTTTCAATGTTTGGTAGAAATCTCTAGCAACACCATCTAGACCTGGATAATTTTCCATAAGGGAAATTATTTTTACTTATTTTTTTATTGGTTGGGAAATTCTTAAATTACAAATTCCATTTCCATAGCACTTATAGGACTATTCAATTTACTTCTCATTTTAAGTGGGTTATGGTAGTTTATATATTTCATAAAATTGGTCCATAGAATTGGCAAAGACCATTGAAGAAATAACTGAGAAAATCACAAATCACTAATAGCAGAAGGAAATCAGAAGTACTTGTAGAGATCTGTAGATATCCAGAGGAAAATAAGGGAATACTACAACCAATATTATATATTAAAGTTGTAGTATTCCCTTATTCTTTCAGAGAACTAACTCTGACTATTCTGTATTTTTTCTGTTTTTAATTTCAATTTTTACATGTTTTTATTATTTCTGTCTTTCTACTTGCTTAGTTTTATTTTTCTAGGTTCTTGATGTGGGAACTAAGATTACTGCTTTGAGACTTGCTCTTCTTTATAGTATGTACATGTAATTGTACAAATTTGCACCTCAGCACTGCTTTAGTTGTGAATCACACATTTTGACACATTGCCATTTATTTTTTTTCAATTAGATTTTTTTTTTCATATCCTTTTACTCTTCCTCTTTGGCAGAAGTGCACTTTAGAGTTTTCAAGTGGGGGGGGTGTTTTCTTCTTATATTTCTGGTATTGATTTATGGTTTTGGTTCCATTAGGGTTGAAGAACACAGCCTATATCATTCTAAATTTGTTGAGGTTCGTTTAATAGCTCAGAGAGTGTTGTGTCTTCATATGTTGCCTGTCCACTTGGAAATCATTTTTCCTACTTTGGTGGAGTGTTCTTTAAATTTCACTTGGACCCTCTTGTTTAAAGGTGCTGTTGAGTTCTTCTATATTCTCACTGATTTTTATTCTCCAATTGTTTTATCAGTTTCCCAAAGGAACTATTGAAGAATCCAGATATATTTAAGGGTCTGTCAATTTCTCTTTTCATTTTTATCAGCTTTCACTTCACATAATTTGCAGCTCTGTTCGGTGCATAGGCATTTAAGACTCTTAAGGTTTCTTAGTGGATTGACTTTTTTCTCATTATAAAATGTCCCTCTATGCCTCATAATTTTATTTTCTCTAAAGTGTACTATATCTGATATTTATATAGATATTCTGCTTTTTTGATTAATATATGCAATATATTATAGTATATTTCATATATTATATATTAATCTTTTGGTATATTTATTTTTTTTTTTACATTGCTGGGAACCAAATCCAGGGCTTCATGCTTCCTAGGCATTCTCTCTACCACTGAGTTACAATCCCAGCTCTAAACATTTTATGTCCAACCTACTTAAACTCTTATATTTCAAGTGAGTTTCCTATATACAGGATATAATTTGTTCATGTTTTTAAATCTACTCTGCTAATATCTGTCTTTTAATTGATGTGCTTTATGTCATTTACATTTAATGCAGTTGTTTATGTTTAGACTTAAATCTGTGTTTTATGGTTTGTTTTCTGTTTATTTCCTGTTTTTCATTCCCCATTTGCTTTTCATTTAGACTTGTGAATTTCTTATGCATTTTTAGGAATCAAGTTTGATTTTCTAATGTATGTGCTCATTTTTGCATATCTATTTTAGTGGTTTACTCTAAGTATTTCAGAAATCATACCTAACTTATCATAGTCTATTTTGTCAGTTCGTTACTTAGAGGGCAGAATACAAACCTTATCTACATTTAAATTTCTTTACCTTTCCCCATTTGTAGTACAATCTTAAGATTTAATCTACATATTATAACTACTTTAAATAACTCATAGAAAGAAAACAGACTACTGTATTCATCCACATGTTGCTTACCATGTCCTTTTTATTGTTCCTAAGATTGTTCCCTGAGCAGACATTTGGCTATTCTGTTTCTCCAGCCCTTGACTAATGTTATACCACTTTCCTTTGATCTTTATGACCTCTGATGAGAAATCTGCTGTCACTTGCATTGTTTCCATTGTACATAATGTCTTTTCTCTCTTTTTCTCATTGCTTCCAGGATTTTTGTAAATTCAGTTTTCAGTAGCTTGAGTAATATGTGTCTAAGTGGAGATATATTTGAGCTAATTCTGTTGGGATTCACTTATCTTCTTGAATTATAAACTTAGGTTTTTATTCCTGTCTTCACCCTGTGGAGTTAGACAATTCATCTTCCTCTCCCAGATTTATTCACTAGAGAAATGAATACAGATGTTTTGAACTCTGAACCATCAGGGATGAAAAAAACTGTGCTCCTTGACTGGAATGGAGGGTTATAACTGCTAGGCAAGAAGGTGGAAGGTTCTTCTCTGCAAAATCTAAACAGTTTGAGAAGAAGTAGCAATTGAATGTTTTGCATTTCCTAATAAAAATCCAGTTGATCATTCTACCAATTAAAAGCCTCTGTCCAATCAGTATTTCTTGTTTCATTCTTATAAAAATTGAATGGACAATAAGGATACTAGGATTTCTAAGAAATACTCCTTCAAGAAATCAGAGACAAGCTGGGGGTGGTGGCACCTGCCTCTCATCCCAACAACTTGGAATGCTGAGGCAGAGAATTGTAAGATCGAGGCCAGCCTCTGTGATTTAGCAAGGCCCTAAGCAACTTAATAAGACCCTGTCTCAAAATAAAACAATTTAAATGGGCATGGAGAGATGACTCGGTAGTTAAGCACCCCTGGGTTCAACCCCCAGTACCTCCCCCAAAAAAGTAAGACATGAGGAATCAGAAACCAATGCAGAGAAATAGAGTTCGACATCTCAGAGGTAAGAAGCAAAAAGAAGAAAATTCATTAAAATTGTTACTCTTATCAGAGATAAGAAAACATATTTCATTCATAATGCATTAATAAAACACTATTTAAATCAGACAATGAGAAATGGTTCTGGTGAAGTAAAAATAAAATATTCTTTTAAAATAAAAGATTTGGAAGATAAACCTCTTGGCATTCCTTAGATCAAAAGACAAACAGTTCAATGATATGAGTGGAAAAGATAAGACAATAAGAGAACTGATGCAAAATATGCATCATCCCCCTGATGGGAGTTCCAGAAATAGAGAAGAATGACAATAGGAACAGGGAAAATTGTTATAGTATTATTAAAAAAGTAAACTTGCCCAAAAGATGAAAAGTGTCAAATACTTGTCTAAAAAATAACTCCAAAAACAATCATATAACCTTAAAACACTGGGGACGGAAAGCCACAGTATTCTGGAGATTAGGAGAGACAAAAATGAGGGTTTGGAAGCAAAATGGCAACAAACTCCTCATGCAAGACTTTGGTGGAGAAAACACAGAGGTATTTTGCTTTCAAAATTCTGTGAGGAAATGCTCAACCTAGGAATCTATACCAGAAAAATGACCAATAAGCACCAGGGCACAGCTGCAAGGTTTTCTAGATGTGCAAGGTATCAAATGCCATAGTTCTTTTATTCTTGTCTTGCTGCTCCTCCAAGGAGCTCCTGGTAGGTACATTTCCACAAATTAAAGAACACCTGGCATCAAGGAAAGATGGGATCAACTAAGGATAGAAAGTTTCTGTCCCCCTCCCCTCAAATGCATATGTTGGAATTCTAAGACCCCTGTGATGGTATTTAGAGGTGATGCTTTCAGGAGGTGACTAGGTCATGAAGATGGAGCTTTCATAGAGATCCCAGAAAGCACCTTCATCTTTTCCACCAAAGGAGAACAAAGTGAGAACACAATACTCCATGAACCAGGAGGTGAGCCCTCCCCAGGACCTGACCACACTGACACACTGATCTCAGACTTCCAGGCTTCAGAGTGTGAGAAAGAAATGCTTCTTAGTAAGAAATTATGAAAATGTAAGCCTCCAGGTGAAGATAGTTTGTTAGAGCATCCTGTATGCACTAAGGCTGCATCATTCCCAGGGAAAGACAGTGAAGCTCCAGGACAAGACAATATCCTGCTGAGTAACTGCCCTGGGCTACAGAGGGAGAATGGAGGACCTCAGCAGAAAGCTCTCCAAGGAAAAAAGTCAGGCCCTGACCAGCTTTCACAGAACTAAAGAAAACAATGCAAGAGTTGAAATGAAGAAGGTTACTGAAAACAAGAACTGCAGGAGAAAGCAAATGTAATAACTGTACGCTGTCTGGTTCTAGAGTGAAAAACTATTTGCAGTCATCCTGTAGGATGGATTAATTATATTTACAGGAAGTGGGAGTGGAGGAAGGTTTAAAGAGAGCAAAAAGTCCCATACACTATTATAGGGAGTTGACAGATAATGTCTAAATATTTAAATGCAAAATGGAAGTATAAGCTCATTAGAGTATTCAGAAATTTGCTAAATACCAGAAGAAAAACTAAAAGCAAGGAGGATCATACCTCTGGGAAGTGGGACAAAACTGGAAAGAAGCAAAGCAGGCAATCACTATGGTTATGTTTGTGCACAATGATGATTTTAGGTCTATTCTGCATCTTAAAACCAAGACCATGACACAATTTTAAAGGTAATTAGAACAAGCAATTAGAATCCAAAACCATGTACATCAATGTGTATTATAAAAACAAATGTAGAGCCATGGGTGCTGGACATAGGAATCTGGGTCCCTTGATGTTCTCTTCCAAGGATTCTTTTATGTCTGACCTATCAAGGTTCTCCTCCCTCTTCATAGGTCACATAGGATAACAGATGCACTTGTCACTAATGCTTTCACATTGCTGGCACTGTGCAAATGAAAGAAGAAAGAGAATGTCCTTGGATCCAGGTGCACGTGTAGTGGCTCCAATGTGACTTGTTTTTGAGCTTGGTAAGCAAAAGCCTTTGCTCAGTTTCTTGCTCTAGAAAGCAGGGACGATAATGCAGACTTCTTATTAGAATTATAGTGAAAATCCAATTGGTCATGTAACATTTCTTGAGTGCCTGGTTCTTTGTCAGTGTTCTGCTATCAAATGCAACTCACCAAATAACATCTTTCAGCTATAACCTTTGACTTTTCTGTCACCAACCTGCCAGGAAGCTGTATCTTTTTAGTGCTTGCAGTTGCAAAGACTTAAATCAATTAATTCATGAAATCGCCTGTCAATTCAATCTGCTGTCAGATCAATGAATAGGTTTTTGCTTACTTAATTTTTAAGAATAGTTTCTGTTTTCCATTGCATGCATTTCTGAGCTCAGCAGAATTGCCTGATAAATAGAACATATACAGTCTAGGCTCAGCCCTGCTGCCATAGATTATTGTGCAGTCATTTTGTCTCAGTCCATAGCTGACTCCATAAACTTGACTCCATAAAGGATGCTATAAACATGCCTTCCAATTTATCTTGCAAAATAAACATTTTTCCTATAAAATGTCTTTTAGGGACAGCAGAATTATTTCTCTAAGAATTATCCTGGCAATTCATGTTTTTACATTCAGCATTTACTTGTGAGAAGTTGCCTTGGAGCATATTTGTCTTCAAGAATTATATTTCATTGAATGAACAGCTCTTTTTAGAAAATGGTTGAGGATTCATTTTTTTACCATGGGATTCCTTGAACCCAAATGGCTTTGTTACTTTCTGTTAATGGACTGAATTGCATGTCCCCAAATTCTTATGTTGCAGACCTCACACCCAAAGTGACTAGATTTGGAAATGAGACCTTTGGGGAGGTAATTAAGGTTAATGAAGTTCATAAAGATAAGCCCCTAATCTGTAATCTCAGGGGACTGATGTCTTTACAAGAAGAGGAAAAGGATCTAGAGATCTCTTTGTGGGTGTGCAGAGAAGAGGCCATGTGACATTCCAGAGACAAGGTAGCAGTGGGCTAGCCTGGAAGAACTGGAAGAGAGCCCTCATCAGAAAAGGAATTTGCTGGCACTTTGACCTTACACTTTTGGCTTCCAGAACTGTGAAAGAAATTTTTTTGCTGTTTAAGTAATCAAGTGTGTGGTATTTTGTTACAGTACCCTGAGCTACTCATACCTATCTCCCCATTATGTAGGAACCTCTTCTAGGGTGAGGACACCTCTTTGTCTTGTATCTGATTCATAGTAGGCACTAAGTAAATCCTTTCTGAAGGCATTGATTAATATAGCAAATAGCTCTTTCCTAAACAATTTTATCTTGCTGCTCCAGGAACAGCCTCTCTTCTTGCCCTTTGTTCTGCATGGCTCCTTCACTCACATGAGAGAGACATCTAATATACATTGCTAAGATAAAAGATAAGTGGTGAACTTTGCAAATCAGAGTCATGTCTGGATCATCAAATGACGCTGACAGTGCCTCTCTCCTTAAAAATTAGCTATAGACTTCAGTTTCATGACATTTGTTCTAAGTTCTTCCAGTGTAGCAAAACATCTGTGCAAAAATTACACTGCAGACAGACATTCATTTCAGTGCTAACCAAAACAAACACTTTGGATACAGGGACTCATTTAATTCTGTGAATACTGGCAAAGTAACCACCATTATCATTAATGTTAGATTAGGAAACCAAGACAGAGAAAGCTCACAAACTTGTCCATGGGGACAAAAGTTTTAGAGGTAGAAAGGTTGGTGCAGAATCTGTGCTCAGAACTGGCCTATGCTTTATCTTTCTCATTTTGATATCTATCACTTTTACGTAGTTACAGTTGAAAAAAAAATCTTATTTGCCTAATGTGGGCAAATGTTCCTTCTTGAGCCAGTCACTGTAGTTAGATTTAATGACAACAAGAGTATTTGCTGATTGACCAACTCTAAGTGGAGGGTACAGAGATAGAGGAGGTCACTCCACAAATACTGGTAACTAGGGAGTTTGCCAAAGAAAAACTGTGTCCTATTATTTAAAGAATGGATGTTGGAGAAGAAAAAACAGTGAATTTCTAGTGTATCTTTAATTCTGCTTTGCTTTTATCCCTGCAGTAGGGAGATTCAGTGAAGAAGAAAGGGAAAAGTCATTTGAATTATTTTTTATTGTGAAGCATCTTTTTAGTTCTAGTGTAAAAAGAGCACTCTCATCAAACCTGATCAATTTACAGATTTTATTTGGAACAGAATAGTACTTTACATATCACTGCTTATATAATCTAGGCAATACACAAAATATTTCACTCTCCCTTGCTTTCCTTGGCAGACTTTCAGGATATTCCAAACAACTAAGAAACACAAATTTGCATAATGCAAATTCACCAACTGTAAAATAATAATAGATGATATAAATTGCTTCAAGGAAATGCACATTCAAATATAAATAAATATATATATATATAAAATGAATGTATGTACACGTGTGTGCATTTAATGTATGTATGTATGTGTGTATCTAATAAACGTATGTATTTGTGAATATATGTGTACATACATAATAAATGAAAACTATGCTAATAAAGGGGGCCACTGAAGGGACATATGCTTTATCTTGAATGAACTAAATAGACACCATCTTCCACATGAAGCATTGGACTTTTTTTAGTTCTGAACCAATAAACACATTTGGATACTGAATTGCAGTAAAATAAACCCTTAATGATAGTAATTCCCTGCATTTCAATAACAATGTTTTTAAATTTTCTAAATATATGGACATATATCTCGTAAAACAACTAGTTTAAAGAGGGATTAGCAGACTCTAAGGTTTCCAGACTGTAATTTAATAATCAAAACAGAATCTTTTGCAATTCTTGGCTGAGGACGGATAAGTGGAGAGAGAACGTGCTTTGGAAAGAACATAACAAGAACTGAGTAGGGCACATGTCAGCATGTACTAAAAGCTGAATTAAGTCAATGAATGACCCAATTTGGTCAACAGTACGTCAAAATTCAAAGGGTCAGAATTTAAGTAGAAAGAGCAAAGTCTCTAAGAACAGGAAGTACAAGAATTCACTGAGTTCCAGAAATCTTGTTCAGCATTAGATCCCAATGTACAACTGGTTTATTTTCTGTTCTTCAAGGTGGTTTGTGCCTATGAGTCAGCAGCTGATTATGCTATGTTATGTGAAGTGAACAGAAGTTAAGCATAGAGATTCTGTCATGCACATGAATGGAGTTTGTTCTATCAGGCAAGACTTGGTTTCTTGAGATATACTAAATGAGCAGGATGGAAAAGAAGGTGCAGCAGAAAAGTGGAAAACTGAACAGTGAAATGAAGATGTACAGGTCAGAAATTTGATGGGTATGCTGGAAGATTTTAAATTAATTTAGAACAAGACCTGGGGGAGAGGCTTTGGGTCCCTTTCAGATAGCAATTGAGCTTATTTAAACTGTAACATGGAAAATCAGGTAGTCACAACTATTTAGCAGATAATGGAGTTGAAAGTGGGAATACTAGAAAAGATGATATGAGCTGTTTGCATGATTTAGTAGATTTCTGTGTGAGAGGATGACATACACATGCTATTCCATAATGTTTCTGCAAAGGTGGCCACAGGTAAAACCTCTAGACATATACAGTTTGGATGTTAATGTCCCCCAAAATCATGTTTTGGAGACTTGACCTCAAGGGCCATGCTATTGGAGCATCGGGGAACCTTCAGGAGGAGGGGATAAATGGAAGGCCCTTGGATCATTGGGGACATGACTTTGGAGGAGATTAAGGATCTCCTTTCTTTTGTGCTCCCTGACTCACAATGAGAATAGGTTTTGCTCTGCCTCATGCTCCCAGTCATTACCATCTACCACCCACACCAGAAACCCAAAGCTAATATCCCTGCTGATTTTGGACCCAAACCTTGTATTAATCAGCTTTTGTGTCATCACTGTAAACCAAAACATTTGACAAGAATAACTTAAAGGAGGAAAAAATCATTAGGGGCTCATGGTTTCCTAGGTCTCTGTCTACAGGTGGCTGACTCCATTGTTCTGCTCCCCAAGCGAGGAAGCACATCCTGGGGAAGGCCCAGTGGAGGAAAGTTGCTCAGCTCATAGCATGTCAGGAAATATATAGAGAGAAGGTGGCTTTTGGGAAGGTGCACTTGTCCAGGGAACACCTCCCATGACCTACTTCATCCAGCCACACTCCACCTACCTACAGCAACCACCCAGTCAATCCATTCAATACAGGTTAAACCGATCCAATTCCAGCTCTTGAAATCTCATCATTTTAACTCTGAATATTCCTGTGCTAATAGGGATTTTGGGGGGGACACCTCATATCAAAACATAACAAATTTCTAAAATTGTGAGAAAAAATAAACCCTTTCTCTTTATAAGTTAATTATCTTAGGTGTTTTGTTAGTGGTGGAGATCTGACTAACACAATTAAAGAAAAGAAATAAAAATAAGACAACTGAAACATTCAGAGAGGAAGTCAGACCAGCAAGTGGTCTCAAAATTGGCATCTTAAAAAGGTGAATCAGTACTCACAAGCCCCATCAAGAGCCTACAGTCTTCAACCAACGTTATCAGGAAATGGACAGGGTAGAAATCCTTTACATAATAACTGCTGAATCTAGGAAAACACCACAAAAAACTCTCTAATCCCTACCACCATTCACACCAGCACTGACTGGTTGGTCAGCCCGGACTTCCACCTACACGAGCTGAAATATGGTACCTCAACTCCCCTGATATGGTGTCAAAAAAGGCCAGATACAGTGCCGTGACTTTCACAGCCACCACAGGGTAAGGAGTCCCCATTCATCTGCAATGTTAGTGAAGAACACAGGAGGGCCTTGGGTTTGCACCCCAACCACCCAGTGTAGAAGTTTCTTTCACCTGCTTCATGGGTTTGTAACAGAAGAAGCTGGTAAGAAGAGTTAACTAGTAATAGTGAGGCTGCTCACCCATGAGGCTGCTCACCCATGAGGTCAGTGAAGTTTATTTGGGGAACAGTGATAAGGCGCCCCTTCCCTCCTGGTCAAGGTTTCTCACTGGAGGCCCAGTGGGAACATGAATTTCCTCTTCTATTCAGAAGAACAATGAAAGTGGGGGAAATAGAATTTTACCTCCATGTGGCAGTATGAAGACAAAGCTTCCTCCCCTTGCCATTGTGTGACAGAAAAAGCCAGCTCATACAGGGCTAAATGAGATTCAGCATCTCAAAGCACAATACTAAAATGTCCAGATTTCAACAGAAAATTACTAATCACTTGTAAAACCAGGAAAATCTCAAATTGCATGAAAAAAGAATCAAGAAATGGCCAACTGAGGGAAAAGAGACGTTAGAATCATTTTAGCATCTTTCAAATCAGTCATTACAAAAACATTGAAATGAGTGGGTATAAGCATACTTAAAAAATTATAAAAAGTAGGAAGTCTAAGCAAAGAAACAATACATAAAGAAGAACCAATAGAGACATCCAGATTTTAAAAATCCAATAATATATATTAAAATTATCAACAGAGGTGTTCAACAGAAGAGGAAGGGCACAGAGTACAATATTAGTGAAATGAAAAAAATAGAAATTGCTCAATCTGAATAACAAAGAGAAAAGAGCTTTAAAAAAAAAGAACACAACTCAAGGATCTGTGGGACTAATTAACATTTATGTTAGCAAAGTGTTGGAGGGAGGATTTAAATAAAAAAGAGGAAAAAGCTCTTTAAAAATGGCTAAAACTTCTAAAATTTAACAAAATATGTGATCCTTCTATCCTTCTAAAATTGTGATTCCACTTTCAAGAGGTAGAACAAAAGTCACCTCCTGGGGAACCTAGTTCACCAACTCCTGTAAACTACCTCTCTTTTGTAGTTTTAGCACTTGCACAAGTAATGGAGAGGCACTGCATCCTTGGTTTCGCCTATCTAGAGTATACATTTACTCATCAGATAGTTATTAAGAACTTCCATGGTTCAATAAACAAGACAGAGACCTACTAAAAGCAGAAATCATAGAAATCCCCTCTTCTGTCCACCTCCTCTCTATTTAGGATAAATCCTAGAATATAATAAACCATTTGTTAAAATCTACTTGAATACATGACCTGTACCATGAAGACTTTCACAAAATCACTGATTGAAAGTCCTTTGGATTTCAAAATATATTCAGAGATGTCAACATCAATAAAAATATATGGTGTATGTATAAAAACATCTACACAAAATACATATACATTCCTATAGATACATATGCCTCTGTGTGTGTGTGTGTGTGTGTGTGTGTGTGTGTGTGTATGTGCAAAAGTTTAATGGTGATTTATTTATTTTTTTTTATTTTCAGGTTAATACATTGGTTTGCACATTTCGTTTGATTTAGATAATAGACATCAATTTTATAAACCTATGCCTTTTTAATCCTATGCATCCCCTCACAGACATCTTTGTGAAATTAATAGGGTATTTTCTTTTTTTAATTTTATATGCTATGCTAAAAATGATTCCCTTGATAATAATCTTCATAAATTCATTGAATAGGCTTTCAAAAGCCAAAGCCTGGCAGACATCTCTGGGTAGTAAATGAAAATGCAGTGCACTGCTTCGGAATGGAATTCCATGACATTCCACGTTCCATGCTCAAGAAAAGTGATGGAATGAGACTGGTCCCTGCCAAGGGCAGAGCAGGGTAAAGGATCCCCATCAGAACTCCACACTGTAAGAGCAAAGTGCTCATCAGAGAAGATCTCAAGGCCGAAGGACACTAGCCTGGGTAGCATATGGAGAACATCACCTAGCCAGCAGGACAAATTAATGGCCCCATAATAAAATACGTTTTCACATGCTATTAAAACTGTTGTCACACTTCATTGCATAGATGACTGGAAGTTTGAGGTGATGGAAAGTGAGGTCAGTTTTCCAAACCATCCTGAGTTAGGAGTGGGCAGTTCTTTTCTGTAAAGTCTCCTACAGCTTGGGGGAAGTCCACTGTGTTAAGTTCGGTCACTTTCTCTAAAGGCAAATAAGTAATGGCCCTTCCACATGTAGACCTGGAAACAGAGGCCCACAATGGTCCTTCTGGCTAGGCACTACTAACTGGGGTTCCAGCCAGATGATAAAAACAGAAAGGTGAGTAAATCCCCATTAGGAAAATCAGGGACTTACTTATGGAGTGTCTGGCTTATGGATGATGGCTTAAAGTTTGTGACCAGGAGAATGAGTTGAAACTTTTGACACGGACGTCCACATATGTTTATATTAGCATTCTGTGCAAAGGCAATCCACAGAAATTTGCTTGGACATGCATTATGGCCCACCACAGTACTGCAGTAAAAACTGCAACTCGTTCCACTCCATGAAAGTTTACCAGCCAAACTGCATGTATGAAAAGCATGATGTCTTCCATTTTTCCATCAATGTTTGGTTGTAAAAAGGTTCATAACTTGGAAGAGCCCAAACAAATAAAATTATATTAATTTTTACCCCAACTATTGCTAGGTAACACTTGATATTTTCATATCTAGATGTCAGAAGCAGCATAACATGGTGAGGGGAGAGAGTACAGCGGGTTCAGAACACATGGTACAGTAAATGTGCCAATACTGGGTCTGTATAAATCTTTCTGTGCCACGCTGGGCAAATTATTGCATCTCTCAGCATCATGTTGATCTCCTGTTTTGAAATGAGAAGGCTAAACAGGATCCTCTATCAGATTCCTTCTCTCTCAAGAATTTTATGACATTTTTTATATTTCATCCAATCGAGATTTCTTTTTTTTTAAGACTAAAATTTCAATGTGTCAACAGTGTTTTTAAAGAATGAAAAGGTAATTATAAATACCAAGCAGCATTGCTTTATAATCTGTCCTTTACTTTAGCATTCTTCATAGGCACTCTGTCTTTTAGAAACCACAGATAATTTACTCAGAAAACTACTCTGGTTAAAGAGATGAATGCTTGTCTTATTTTAGATGTACCACAACTATTGCAGATGAACTGGTACATAATGTATTGCTGTGAAGGAAGTCTCAGACTCACAGGAATGGGAGACAGACAAGCTCCTTTCTTTTTTCTTTTTGCATTCCAAACATTAACAGCTTTTGCTTTTTCATCTCCTCTCAGACTTTGAGCCCTGCCTCTCTCTTCTCATCTAAGACTCCATTTCCTGAACCTAATCTTACAGATGTCTGCATTCAACTGTGACAGGACTGAATAAGGACTGCAAGGTCATGTTATCAGCGGTCAAAGTGTAAGCTGACAGGTTGAAAAATCAGAGAGTGGATTCACAGACCAATGTATGGCTAATTGCAGCATTACTGTGGACTTCACACAGCCCTCCCACCCCAGGACCTGAGTGCCAAAGGAATGAGAGAAAGGACAGTTTCCATGGTATAAAGCTCCTGAGATATTTTCTTCAACAATGAGTGGAATAAAATATCTCCTTCTACCCACACAAATTTAGTGCATGTGAGGGCAAAGATCACGATGCCTAGCTTAAGTTGTCCAGAATTCCAAAGTTCCTCCAAAAAAATGAGAAGACCCCAAATTTTCCCTCTTCAAAATTTTAATAATCATGAAAAAATGTAAAGAATATAGATGATCAAATAATCACACAATAGGTATTCCCACTAGTGGTTAAAGATTTGAAATTAAAATTAAATTGACATAGCAGGGGGTTTTTTGTATTGTTTTGTTAAAAAGTAAATCATTGAACTATGTAAGGTGAGGGATTTGGCAAAATGGGCCCATCTCTTTTCCATGACTCTCAGAGACATTCCACTCAACAGCAATGGATGTAGATGGATGCTTATTTCCTTAAATAGAACTATAGAATCACTGACATAGGTCATCTAAAATCATTGTTCACAATTAATACAAGTATAGACAAAAGAACTTCTTTATTTCTTCTTGAGAGAGAGTTAAACAAACACAACATAAAATGAAGCAAATGTAGCCTTGAAATGATCAAAAGTAGAATTCCTAAGCCAATTCCTGAAGACTTGGACCTACTTTTTCTTGTGTTAGGTTCAGGGTCTCTGGTCTAATTCCTAGGTCCTTGATCCATTTTGAATTGAGTTTCTTGCAGGGTGAGATATAGGGGTTTAATTTCATTTTGCTGCATATGGATTTCCAGTTTTGTCAGCACCTTTTGTTGAAGAGGCTCTCTTTTCTCCATTGCATGCTTCTGGCACCTTTGACTAGTATGAGATAACTATTTTTATGGATTTGTCTCTGTGTTTTCTATTCTGTTTCATTGGTCTACCTATTTTGGCACCAATCATGCCATTTTGTTACTATTGCTCTATATTACAGTTTAAGGTCTGGTATTGTGATCCCTCCTGCATCACTCTTCCTGCCCAGGATTGCTGTGGCTATCCTGGGTCTTTTATTCTTCCAGATGAATTTCATGATTGCTTTCTCTATTTCTATGAGGTATGTCATTGGGATTTTAATTGGAATTGCATTGAATTTGTATAGCGCTTTTGGTAGTATGGCCATTTTGGCAATATTAATTCTGCCTATCCAAGAACATTGGAAATCTTTTCATTTTCTAAGGTTTTCTTCAATTTCTTTCTTTAGTGTCCTGTAGTTTTCATTGCAAAGGTCTTTCACTTCTTTTGTTAAAATGATTCCCAAATATTTTATTTTTTTGAGGCTATAATGAATGGGATAGTTTTCCTAATCTCTCTCTCATAGGATTCATCACTTATGAATAAAAATGCTTTAAATTTATGTGTTGATTTTATAACCTGCTACTTTACTGAATTCATTTATGAGTTCTAGAAGTTTTCTGGTGGAATTCTTTGGATCCTCTAAATATAGAATCATGTTATGGGCAAACAGTGATAGTTTGAGTTCTTCTTTTCCTGTTTGTATCCCTATAATTTCTTTGGTCTGGATCAGACTTCCTTAACATGATTCCCAAAGCACAAGAAATAAAAGCAGGAACCAATAAATGGGATAGATTCAAATGAAAAAGTTTTTTCTCAGCAAAGGAAACAATCAACAATGTGAAAAGAAAACCTACATAGTGGGAGAAAATCTTTGCCACAGCACTTCAGATAGAACACTAATCTCCAGAATTTATAAAGAACTCAAAAACCTTTACACCAAAAATACAATTAACCCAATCAATAAATGGACGAAGGAAATGAGCAGACACTTTACAGAAGAAGTTCTACAAGCAATCAAAAGATAAATGAAAAAATGTTCAACATCTCTAGCAATAAGAGAAATGCAAATCAAAACTACACAAAGATTTCATCTCGCCCCAATTAGAATAGCTATTATCAAGAACACAAGCAACAATAGGTGTTGGCGAGGATGTGCGGGAAAAAGTACACTCATATATTCCTGGTGGGGTTGCAAATTGGTGCAGCCACTCTGGAAAGCAGTATGGAGTTTCCTTAGAAAACTTGGAATGGATTCACCATTTGATCCAGCTATCCCACTATTTGGTCTATACCCAAAGGAGTTAAAAACAGCATACTACAGTGATGCAGCCACATCAATGTTTATAGCAGCTTAATTCACAACAACCAGATTGTGGAACCAACCCACATGCCCTTCATTAGATGAATGAATAAAGAAACTGTGGTATATATATATACACAAAGGAATATTATTCAGTTATAAAGAAGAAAAAAATTATGGCATTTGCAGGTAAATGGATGGAGTTGGAGAATATTATGTTAAGTGAGATAAGTCAAACCCGCAAAACCAAAGGTCAAGTGATTTCTCTGATAAGTGAGTGATAATACATGATGAGTATAAGGCAAGAATGGAGGAAGGATGTATTGTGTAGAGGAAAATTAGGGGTGGGGTGGGGACAGGGGGAAAGAAAGATAATAGAATGAGACCAACATCATTACCCTATGTACATGTATGATTACACAATTGGTGTGACTCTACTTCCTGTACAACCAGAGAAATGAAAGTTGTACCCCATTTGTGTACAATGAATAAAAAAATAATAATAATAAAGTAGGAGAATTCAAAGCACAAATCTGAAAGAGAAATCAAAAAAATCCAAGACAAGTTTAAAAATGCTTATCAGAAATGAGATCACTATTTGCCCTAAGTTCTGCCCCTTCTCATCTGATAAAATCGATTAGCACTCCTTTGACACCGTGGACCTCTAGTTTTTATCCTAGTTCCAGGATTTCTTAAATATTTATGTAATATATATATATACATATATATATATGAAATATAGCTATCTTTCTCCAAATTTAGTAGTGTATTCAAGGATTGTATTAAATCTTATTTGCTTCTGTTTTCCAATACCTAGGAGCCCAGAAGCAAGTCTGTTGTGTTTGGTCAGAAACCCTCTGGCCTGCTTTTAAAGTGGACTGCAATGTACCTACCTGCCTTGGGGACAATCCTCCTGGTGGAGAACTGCTCCGACTTCTGCCCACCTGAGATGGAGTTTGGCTTTCATCCTGTCGGGAGCCTGATCATGCGATTGAGCAGCATTTAGAGGGTGTGCATCTGTGGGCCATGTTCCCTTCCTCATCACCAATTTTTGCCAAATGCAGACATCCCAGTCCTCGGTAGCCTGACACATGAAAAGTACTTGGATTCTAAAATGGTAGGAGTGGTGCTGGGTTTGCAGCTCAGTGGTAGAGCACTTGCTTAGCACATGTGAGGCACTGGGTTCGATCCTCAGTATCACATGGAAAAAATAAAAAATAAAACCAAAAACAAACAAAAAAAATGTGGGGATGTGAGAGTGGGAGAAATGCAGTGAATCCAGGGGCTGCCATCATCCCTCTGCCTCTCTGCTTCTGAAGTAGCATTTGGGAAGGGAACATTGTCACACTCTGGAGCAGTCTGGTATCACTTAGCAGTGAATGTACAAGAGATTTGATGTGTGCAGGAAGGTGAGTCAGCATCTGAAGAGTGAGCACTTCCACACTCCTCTGTGAGGAGGTGAGCCCCAATCCTAACTCATTTTTTATTGTTAATCTATTAGTCATTTGACTCTGAGCATCTCATTTTGAAAACTTCTCCTTGTAAAAGAACCACATCACCATATACTTTTTAGTTTACCAAATCTCCTATCCTTTATTATATTTCACCCCAAAATAATTCATTGACAGTTTTTCAAACTTACAGCAGAAAGAGCATAAAATAGTGGAGTGACTTTCCAAGACCACATGCTTAGGAAGGGTCAGTGGATTGGAGGGTCAACATTTATTCATCTCCTCAAATAGCTTTTGGCACTTTTCCTAGGTGGTCTAGACAATGGATTGGGACTACATTCCATGCTTGGTGAGTTATTTTTGCAGTAACTGCCCTCTATAATCTCTCATCTGTTACTCTATGATAAATTAAAAATTGTAGATTGTAAAGCATCAATCTTAATAAATGCCTCATTTGAAGAATTGGGAAAGGCAGAATCCAGTGAAGTTTGAGCTTATCGAGGAAAAAAATTTTACTGATTTTTAGAAATTTAGGAACATATTTAACTAAAGAGTAAATTCTTGAACTCAGAACTTCCAATAACCAGTCCCATTTTTTGTTTTATTTGTTTTCTGCTACAATTGAGAGACTTTGTATGACCAATGAATTATATCAATAATTTCTCTTATAGGTCTCACTGCTAAATATTTCAGCAGCAAAATCTGATTTATTTAAGAAAGCATGTCTTTTCCATCAGTTTAATTATTCAAATTAGTATTTAAATTATTATTCTAAAATTATTAAACTTAGATGATTAAAAATTACATATCAGTGTCCATTGACAAAAAACTTATGTTTCAATTGCTCTTACTAATACAGTATTAGGCTAGTGCTTTTAGAAATATCTTTCAATTTACCAGTTGGTTAATTGGTTCTCTCTAGGATTTAAGATCATGAATTCCGAGATACAGCAGAATTTCATAATATTTTTGCCAAGATTACATGCTTTAGAAAAAAGCATGCTTTCCCAAGTACAATTCCTGTAATCGTCACTTCCACCACTCAGAGCTCATCTGTGATTAAATCAAGTTCAGATTGTGCTTCTCCAATACCATGACTCTTTCTGCAAAAAATAAGTATATAAAAAAAATTAAGTCAAATATTTACACACACCCCAATCATTATAAGTGATTAATTTTCTTTTCTAGACTGCCTCAATGTTTTCACTGATATTCTTACCAGAGACTAAGTTCTCTAATTTATTCCTCTCTCCCTTCTCCCCACAACACCCCCTTTTTAATGGTCATGGGTCGTGCTGGGATACTCATTAGTTTCCCGCTAGCTGTTCTGCCAAGCAGCCTCTGAGGCCTCAGCATCACCTCAGAAATCATTAATGTAACTGGGGCTACAATCTCCACCTGCCAAGCACAGAGTAATCAGTTAGAGACTGAAACCTGTTTCTTCATAAATGAGCATTTTGGGGGAGAAAAAGGCGGAAAGAGAAAGCTCGTGTGTTCCAGTCATTTCCTCCAAACAAATGAGATGCTGGTAACCAAGGGGAGAAGGCAGATGTTTGCAAAGCATTCTGGTCCTGTGTGGTGAACAGAAATGGTTTACGTGGAGGCAGGTGTGATTTATTCTTGGATAAAGAAGTAGTGACAAGGACACATTGAGACCAAAGAATGTCTAATGAAACATGTGATTTCCTAGAGCTGCCTTTCACTTCCTCTGTTTGCACTTGGTAGAATCTATGTGCAGATGTGCCCTGTGAGGAGGATGTGATCATCCTATTAACAATGACATGGAAAACCCTTTCAATCTTAGAGAATTCTTATGCTTTCATTATCTGTAGTTTAGAGGTTTTATGACTAAAGACAGAATTAATGGCAATGTAGTTTATGTCACCATTTGAAAATTAAGTCTCATGCACTCAGGAGCTCAGGCTCCATTACAAGGCTTACTCACCCCACAATGGAATTCTAAGAGAAAACAAACAAAAAATAAATAAATGCACAAAATCCCAGGGGTCATCCCACAAAGGGTTTCTACACCCCTGATGCATAGAAAAGATGAATTTCATATGCAAAAGTACCTCTCGGGGCTCTCGGGGCTCCTATGGAAAAGGCCTGGCCTTTTTTCCTTGTAGACATCATGATAGTTTTATGTGCCCTGTGTGTTCAGTCAACACAGGACCTGGGTAGTCCTCAGTCCAAGGCATCAAGGAAGAACCTGGCATGATGGAGCAAGGGCTCTGAGCCCCAGAAGGCAGCCAGGATGAAAGCAGTAATGCATAGATGTTAAAAACATGGTACATAAAGGAAACTTAGCATGAGGTTTCAGTTAGATAAGGACTGGCTTGTGGTGGGAGGCGATGACTGGCTTGGAAGTGTCCCAGACTTGGGGGTCAGCCAGGTCTGGGGGTAACAGTACAAAAGGTGGTGTGGGAGAGCGAGAGAATGTAAGAAACAGAGTTAGAAGAAGGTGAGTAGTAATATGCTTGGGAAAAAGTTATAGAGTGGCTCCCAGAAGTTGGAGAACATCTCTGCCTAGGAGGGGGACTGGACAGGAAGGAATAACCAGGAAAGAGTGTGTGAAAGAATATCCTTTCAGGGTACAGGTTAACTTAGCTGTCCTGTTTGGCATGGAGGGTTTCCATCAATTCCCATAACCGAAACCTGGGAAGGAAATAAAGGGCAAACAAAACAGAATAGGTACCTCCTGTGTCCCTGTGGTTACCCTGGGGTTTGCTCTGGGCTTTAGCGATCCTCGTTTTCTTTGGGCAGGTTTGGACTGGACCCTGCTAACAGCCGTTCCTATGAGCATCCCCCCTTAATACTTCCTCACAGGCTCACAGGACCCCTATTCACCTTTGGAGAGAGTTCCCCTTATTACAACTCCTCAGAGAACTTTGTGTACTATTACACTTTCTCTAACTCAGCACCTTGCAACTAAACCAACAGGTTCTCTTCTCCCATGTTTGTTCCTCCAGGATTATTCTTCTGATGTAATGGTACTCTGACAAAATTAGATCCCAATATGCCCTTTGCTTTCTGTGTGCCCTCCACTTTAGTTCCTCAATTGCTTCTGTATAGTGAAGTTGAAATAATCTGGCCTGTTCAAAACCCTGGTATCCCTACAGGGACAAATAACATCTGTTGCCCAAGTTTCCTTACAGAACCGCTGAGCACTAGATCTTCTGACAGCGAACAAAGGAGAAACATGCCTATTCCTAGAGGAAGCATACTAGTGCATCAATGAAACCAGACTGAGAAAATGGACTCATTGAGAAAACTCTCCTGCATCTGAATTTGCCCAGAGCTGTATGAGTGAGGTTGCCAGAATGACATACAACCAAATGCTCCTGCACCCTGACAGCCACCTGCCCACCGACCTAGACCCCGAAATCTTTTTTCCCACGACGCCCCCAACCATGCAGGAAGTAGCTAGACAGACTCCCAGACTCCGGCGCCCTATATCACCAAAAAGGTCGGAATGTTAGGTTGTATTGAGCGGCTACAGGGGGAGGGAACACGGTCACTTAGCAACACACTGTGCCAGAAGTGACCAATGAGGCAGACCTGCTGACCCTGACGTCCACCTTGGGTCCACCTTTTCCTGGGCAGAACCCCTTGACCCCCTTCCTCTGTATAAAAACCCTGAGCAGCCAAAGCCACGTGCGATTTCTCCTGGCTCTCCCACCCTGACTTTCATCCTAGGGGGCTGGAGATTTCGCCCGGGACACACATTCCAATAAAATCAAGCTACCACTTTTGTCTGAAAAAAAAAAAAACAAACAAACATGGTACATAATGGGAGTGGGGGTAAGAGAAGAATGGAGGAACTTTAGATTACATAGAGGGAAATGAGAGGGGAAGGGGGCGGGGGTATAAAAGATGGTGGAATGAGACAGACAGCATTACCCTATGTACATGTATGATTACACAAATGGTATGAACCTACATCATGCACAGTCACAGAAATGAAAAGTTGTACCCAATTTGTGTACAATGAATCAAAATGTAATCTGTAAAAATAAATAAATAAATAAATAAATAAATAAATAAAAATTTTTTAAAAAGGAAAAAAAAATATATAGACTGCAAGATGCATAGACCAAAACTGGAGTATTGTTCTCTAGCTGTGGGACGCTAGGCACATTTACTTAATCCCTTTAAGTCCTGTTCCCTTCTTTTCATGGAATTTGGAATGAAATGCCTTCGTCTTCCAGTGAGTAGTTAAGATGGTTAAGTGCTACAGATCAGGCAGAATACTTAGCATAGTACTTAGTATCTTCTAAGCATTCAGTGAATAGGACATAGTTCATCTCTAGAATTTCTCGGCCAGTACAAAATGTGGATCTTCCCTGTTCAGAAGGCAGGGAGAAAATATTTATGCCCCAAACAATGGCGCATCCATGTACATTAAACAAATCCTGTGCAATTCCAGGAGCCAAGTAGACCACAACATCATAATAGTAGGTGACTTCAACACACCTCTCTCACCGTTGGACAGATCTTTCAAACAAAAATTGAAAAAGAAGCCATAGAACTCAATAACACAATCAGTAATTTAGACTTGACAGACATATATAGAATATTCAATCCATCTACTCTTTCTTCTCAGCAGCGCATGGATACTTCTCTACAATAGACCATGTGTTATGCTACAAAGCTAGTCTTAGCAGATACAAAAAAAATACCACCTTGTATTCTAACAGATCATAATGGAATGAAATTAGAAATCAATAATAGAATAAAAAACAGAAACTACTCCAATCCCTGAAGACTAAATAATATGCTATTGAATGATGCATGGATAACAGAAGACATCAGGGAGGAGATAAAAAAAATTCTTAGAGGTAAACAAGAACAAGGATACAGCCTATCGAAATCTCTGGGATGCTATGAAAGCAGTACTAAGAGGAAAATTCATTGCATGGAGTGCATTCAATAAAAGAAGAAAAAGTTAACAAATAACCTAACATTGTAGCTCAAATCCCTAGAGAAAGAACAGATCAACACCAAAAGTAGTAAAGACAATAAATAAAGTCAGATCTAAAATCAATGAAATTGAAACAAAAGGAACAATTCAAAAAATTGGCAAAACAAAAAGTTAGTTTTTTGAAAAAATAAACAAAATTGATAAACCCTTAGAAACACTAACAAAGAGAAGTAGAGAGAAAACTCAAATTATTAAAATTTGTGATGAAAAAGGAAATATCATGACAGACGCTATTTAAATACAAAACATAATTAGAAGCTATTTTGAAAATCTATACTCCAACAAAATAGAAAATCTCAAAGACATTGACAGGTTTCTAGAGACATATGATCCACCCAAACTGAATCTAGAAAACATACACAATTTAAACAGATCAATTTCAAGCAATGAAATAGAAGAAGCCATCAAAAGTCACCAACCAAGAAAAGTCTGGGACCAGAGGGATTCTCAGCTGAGTTCTACAAGACCTTCAAAGAAGAGCTTATACCAATACTCCTGAAAGTACTCCATGAAAAAGAAAAGGATAGAACCCTTTCAAATTCATTCTATGAAGCTAGTATCACTCTGATACCAAAACCAGACAAAGACACATCAAGGAAAAAAAACTTCAGACCAATATCCCTAATGAACATAGATGCAAAAATTCTTCAAAATTTTAGCAAATCACATACAAAAATGGTGTTAGTTTCAAAGATAAAAAATATTTTTGTTTCGTTTTGCTTTGTTTAATTCTGGTGTGTCTTTGGTGACATTGATACACTAGATTTTTATTTGGCTAGTCAGTGCCATACACATTTATGTACAGGAATAATCATCTGGCCAGTGCAAAATGTCACCGTTTCCAAGGGCCCTGCCCCATGATTAAACAAAAAAGCATGATTCTTCCTTGCCAGGGCACCCCTTCCTTTCTCCCAGCTGACACACCAACTAGAGGTGAGGAAGTCACATCTTCTCTTCCCAAAGGATCACTGTCCCATTCCCTCTGCAATTCAGCCTCACAACAAGCAAGGGAGAGGAGAGTTGGCTAGGAGCTTGTCCTACCGAATCACCCCCGAAATGCAGCGTGGCTCCACCAATCTGAAGCAAAGAAGGAAGGCAACCCCATGCCTCATTCAGGAACACTACATGGTGCACACCCCTCCCTAACCTCCCACCTGACCCCATCCAGCTCCCTTGCTGGGCAGAAGTGGAAGGAGAACGGAGGGCTGGCTCCCAGAGTCCCATGCAGGGCAGCTGACAGTGATAAGGTCTGGCAAGACAGATTCAGCAAGACAAAGAGTCAATTTCAATCGAAGGCTCTAAGTCCCTCTCCTCTGCTGTCTCTCAGGACTTTGCTTAGAAAGTACTGACTCAAGGACAAAATTGTTAAGATTATAAGACTATAGCTACAGAACATGAAACCCCATGAGGGATCCTTCTGAGGCAGGACACTGAGCACTACCATAGAAAAGGATGTCAGGTACCACCTCCACCCCACTGCCAGGTCAGCTTCTGACCCTGGCTTGGCAATGAGGAGCCAGATGAGCTTGAGCCAGTTACTTCCTATTTCATTATTGGAACCCCATCCACAAAATGGTGGAGGTGGATGGTGTCTCCTAACTCATTGTTTCTAAGAATATTTCCTTTAGGACAGGGATTTTCCTCACCATTTATTATAAGCTTCATAGTATTCCATCCACAGATAAATTCAGTAAATAAGTGCTCGTCTCTAGTCAATTATATGTCCTGAATCTGTAACAAGATCTTGACATCCTTGATGGAAACCCATGTCTTAAATATCTCCTTAGGGAGGCAGATCTGTGGAAATTTAAGAAAATAGACCCTGGAATAGACCCAGGTAAATTCACATCCTCATCTTTCATTTGTTAGCTGAATTATTTGAAGACAAAAATCTTTTGAGATTCTAGGTTCCATATCTTTAAAAGAATGATAAAATGCCTTTTGTATAGAGCTTTTTAGGGATTGAATATTATAATATTTAATCACATATTTAATATGTTCTCAGTTAAATAACTGGCAATCCTCTTATAAAAACCTGCCTATTGCAATAGAAACTGGCTTTATCTGAAATAAACAACAACATAAACATTTGTATGATTGTCTCAGGCACTTTATTTGAATAATCAGCCTTGATACTGTTTCTCTGTGATATTTTTGGGTGGGACCTGATTAAAGGAACTTCTTCATTAAATTCTCTATTTTGTCTTCAAAACTATTGCAGGGCTGGGGATATGGCTCAGTTGGTAGAGTGCTTCCTTTGCATGCACAAGGCCCTGGGTTCAATATCCAGCACCACAAAAAGCAAACCAACAAACAAACAGAAAAAAAAAAAAAATTCCAGGTCAGCTCCGGATCAAGTTCAAAGCCATCATAGGTCTTGTGCACGTCACACATCAGGTAGACATGTGAGCACAGGCTTCACACTTCCTATGCAGATAGGGTCGAGGCTGGTTCGATGAATGGTCAGCTGGCTGTCTTTGCATAATCACTCATCTGACCTTTTCTTCCTTCTCATGATGCTTGACCAGGGATTCTTTAAGAAGTCCTTCTCGAAGTCCACAGAAAGTCATTACTCTAGCCATTTTAGTCAGTTCTTTCACTGTTGTGACCAAAAGACCTAACAAAACAATAAAGGAGGAAAAGTTTATCTTGGAGTGCACAGATTCAAAGGTCTCATTCCAAGGATGGCCAGCTCCATTGATCTGGGCCCAAGGTGAGACAAGACATCATGGTGGCAGAGGGAAGCAGTTCAGGGCATGACCACTGGGAAGCAGAGAGAGAAAGAGAGATAGCTTCAGTCTCCAGGGACAAAACATACACCCCGAAGGCACACCCCCAATGACTCAACTTTTAAAGCACACCGTACCTGTCAAAGTTACCACCCAGTTAATCCCTAGCAGGGGATTAAGACACTGACTAGGTTAAGACTCTCATAACCCAATCATGACACATGTAAGCTTTCTTGCATTGTGTCTCATACAGAGCTTTTGGGGGCACCTCATATCTAAACTCTAACACTAAAACTTTGTAGCATTTTGAAGGTCAATGAAAAGTCAGGCAAATAAGTGGTAGAACCATCTTCTCTGACTTCTTTTCCTCTCATTTCTGACCGGGTGCTGACCTTTTAGTAAAACGGTTATTCCCATAGCAACATACATGACAGCAGCAACCTACACTGTGCTCATGGATAGCGAAGCTGGATTCTGATTCCCAGTTCTGCAGTCAATGGTACCTGTGATTTTATCGTCAGATTGTTCAGGTGCTAACGTGGTCATCACTCCAGAATAGTGTGAAGAAAGGCAGAACATTCCCTTTACCTTATCATGTTTGTTCTTGATCATCTGCCTTTACTCAAAAGGTAATTAGTTGAATAGCACTTTCCGGTGCAGTTAAGTAGCTACTTTTCAGTCAGTTCATCTCATAAGACAGTATGCTACGTGCAGGTCAATTTCCATCCATAGAGCACACCACATAGATAGTTCCCCAGTTTATTAAGGCCCTGGAACAGGGCATCTAGAAAGGAAAAACTGGAAGGAGAGAAAGGGAGGAATGGATTAGAGTTTATAAAATTTTCACTCGCCTTTAAGGAAACTTTGTAATTGGTATGAAACAGTCGGACTTTCTTCTAATCATGCTGATACACACCTATAATCCCAGCAGCTCAAGAGGCTGAGGCAGGAGGATTGCAAGTTCAAGACCAGCCTCAGCAACTTAGTGAGGCCCTGAGCAGCTTAGTGAGACCCTGTCTCAAAATAAAAAGGGAAAGGGTTAGAGGTGTAACTCGGTGGTAGAGCACCCCTGGGTTCAATACCAAGTACCATAAAAAATACAAAGAACAAAAAACAGTTGGACTTCATCTAAACTTTAGGATAGTTTTAAATATTTTCTTGTTGATAGCAAATATACTTTGATGTATATAAAAACATACAAAATGACAATGTCATGGTTTTGGATATCCATTACTGACTACATAAGCTTTATCATTTTGTACATAATTCAGACCAAGATGCATTGATGTCATGTTCGATATACAAAGCACAGTTGAAGATGTCAAGGAAATTTGAGTTTATTGTAGCTACATGCTTATGGAAAATGAACTGTATAATGTCATAGCTCTGTTCTGTTTTTCTTTTTTCCAAGTAACTTGGTAGTCTGCAAGCAGGGATTAAACTGAGAGAATTACAAAGAACTGGATCAGATACTAAGGAAGGTAAGAAATAATATAATTTTTATAAATTGCAAGAACTTCACAGACTATCAATCAATAATGTTCAATAAAATGGTAATATCTTTGTTATTAACAAAT
>JAJEJO010000509.1:0-44180 GCA_020662805.1 Glaucomys volans
ACACACACACACACACACACACACACACACACAAATCTTGGTAAAATAGAAATAAGAGGGCAAAGCATGGAATTCTAGGGAAATAAATACTAAAGCAGAGAGACAAAGCCAGGTAGTGACAAAATTGCAAATCCATTGTCCCCAGGTCACAAGGGCCTGTCAAGTGTCTTCCAAGTTTCTTGAGAGTCAAAGAGTCAACAGCTCGGCTACGCATGTGTGTTACCGGAGAGGATAACACATCCCAGTTCTTCAGAAGTTCTAAGCCAGCATCAGCGTTAAATCAAAATTCTCGTGTGTGCTTTCATGGAGGAGTGCCTGTCCTACTGTTCACACAGCATGGAAGGCCTGCCCCTGTCCTGGGTCCTGTAGCTTCCCCTCTGCTGCCAGAAATGCTCTTCCCCTGTCCTTCCCAGGAATCAGTTCCTCATTGCCTCTGTTTAGCTCATTGTCTCAGCGAAGCCTTCCCTGCAACCCCACTTCAAGCTGCATACCTCCAATCTCACCGCTGTACTCGCCACCTCCCCTTTTTTTGCTGGCTTATATTTCTGCATAGCACTTACCATCTGCTAAAATACTATATAACATATTTATTTTGTTCACTCCCTCCCACCCCCACGAGCTAGAATACAAGGTCCATGAGATCAAACTTTTCTCTATTTTGTTCACTGTATCTCAAGGCCTTTAACAGTTTCTGACACATTTACTGAATGAATAGACAAATAGGCAATGTCCTCAACAATATTATGACCAGTAGTTTCCCATGGTGAAATAACTCCACTGGTCAAGATACTTTGGTTCTATTATGTGAACATCTAGTGATGGGGCTTGATCCAATGTCAGTCTTAAACCACCTAGAAGAGCTCTTAACCATACCTGGTCACATATTCGTTTGAGATTCAAGAAAGGGATAATCCCACTAGCACATTGGCTATGGTGCCCCCTCTAAAATCTGTGTGTTGACAGTTAATCACCAACGAGATACTCTAAAGAAGCAAGACATTTAGGGGTGATTAAGGTGCGAGAGTGCAGCACACATGAACAGGACTAATGACGACATTAATAAAGAGATGTGAGAGAGATGTCTGCCCATTTTGCCCTTCCACCATGTGAGGCACAGCATAGCATTTGAAGCACCATCTTGGAAATAAAGATGGAGTCCTCGCTAGACACCAAACCTGCCAGCACCTTGATCTTGGACTTCCAGCCTCAAGAACTATGAGAAATACATTTATATTACTTATAAACTACCTAGTCTTTGGTATTTTGTTATAGCAATACAAAGAAAGAGAGCAGTGCTGTCTCATAGAAATATAATGTGAGCCACCTATAGTGGGCTGAATTTAATAATGTGGATTCTAGAAAACTGATTTTAATATTTTTCACATGACAATTATTTCAACGTGTAATCAATATTAAATATTATTCAAGAGGTTTTTATTTCCTTTTTTAGTATATCTTTCAATTTTGATGTCCATTTCATTTCTGATTAGGCACATTTCACTAGCACACATAGCTGCTGAGTATAGTATTGCATTGCACAATTCTAACCAGGCAAATTTCATGTAAGCCCATATACAGAACAGTCTGAATATAATTTTTGAGGTCCCAATCACTCTGAAGCCCATCTACAGGCTCCAAGGGAATTCCTAGAGCCTGGTTAAGAATTCTTTTTTTTTTTTTTTAATTTAATTTTGACTCATTGATCACAAATGGAGTACAGCAATTGTTTCTCTGGTTGTACACAAAGTAGAGTCACACCATCTGTGCATTCATGCATTGGCATACAAAGAAAACACCCACTAGAAATCAAGCAATTATCCTGTAAAAGAAACTCATTTATTACTTCATACATTCATTTATTCATTCAATTAACATTTGAATTCTTTTCTAAGACCTTCACAAAGTGGGAAATTTAATCCTACTACTTCAAATAAGAATATAGTCATTTGACCCTCCTGTTCTAGGAACCCAGAAAAGAATTTACTAAGCTCAGATGAAATGAAAAACTGGGCATTCCAAAGAAATCTGGGTTTTTCTTTTTTCCCAATCTAAATGTAATTCTTAGCCTTTCTGTAAAATGATGTTAAGTTCATAATTGCTACATTGCTTCAGGCTTCAAAAAGAAACCTGAAGTTTTATAGATACCAGTCCTCGACCTCTATACTCCATAAAATGAAATGGTTCTTTTCATTGGGTTGGACTGGACCTGGCTTTTCCAAAACATTATGGTGACTCATCCTTGGTCACCACTGCACATTTGTTAAGTTTCAGCTCACATATTACTTTCTCTGTGATAAACCTTGAAACTCCCGAGAGTAGAACTGCCAGATAAAATACATGACATTCAGAAAATTTAAATTCCAGATTTCAAAAAAACTATTTTTTAATGTTTTCCCCATGCAATATTTGGCACACACCTATATAAAATGTTTTTTTCATTGTCTGAAATTCAAATTCAATTTTATTTTTATTTTCTAAGTCTGGCAACATACCTCAAAGACAAATTTGTTTTCCCCCTCCTAAACTTGTATTAAAGTCCACAGTCCTTTAAGCAAAATACCTGAAGCCAGGAGATAAGACTTCCATTTATGGATATCACCATAAATTATCTCCACCAAGTCAACTCCACCAAATCAACTATAAACCTCAACAAAACTGACCAAAACAAAATTTTTACTACTCTAAAAGGTGGCCAAAGGTATACAATAAATAAGAAGCATTTATACTTAAACTATTGATCTTAGATTCAAACAGTCCAGGATGTTCGTGCCTGGGCTGCTCCTAGGCCCATTAAAACCCAGTCAGCAAGGAGGTTCTGCCCAGTGGGGTTGGCTTTGAGGATGAGTAGCATCATCAAAGAGGAGGGTGGGGGATGCCAATCTCCAGTGGCAGTGGCAGAGGAAGTTACAGTGTTGGCAGCAGACAGGCTAAGAAGGCCAACAGTTCTACCCGGGAAAGTACAATTGTAGTCAGGGCAATACATCATTAACTGAGGATGTGCACATGCACAGCACCCATCAGAGGAAGTCCAGCCAGTATCACATTCCTAGCCAATCCTGAGGCTGCACAAGTGATTGCAAAATGACTGTGCAGACATGCAACAGCCTTAACTTTGTGCTCTTTTGCACACTTAAGAGTGTTCTCTTTAGCAATATCTTTGCTATTGTGAATAGTGCAAAAATAAATTGGGGTATGCAGGTATCTACTGTGTATGAAGACTTCATTTTCTTGCAAATTAAAACTACACTGAGATTTCATCTCATTCCAGTCAGAATGGCAATTATAAAGAATACAAGCAACAACAAATGTTGGTGAGAATGTGGGGAAAAAGTTTCACTCTTACATTGCTGGCAGGACTGCAAATTGGTGCAACCACTCTGGAAAGCAGGACAGAAATTCCTCAGAAAACTTGAAATGGAACCACCATTTGACCCAGCTATCCCACTCCTTGGCATATACCCAAAGGACTTAAAATCATCATACTACAGTAACACAGCCATATCAATGTTTATAGCAGCTCAATTCATAATAGCTAACCTACCAACCTATGTGCCCTTCAACAGATGAATGGATAAAGAAAAAGTGGTATATATACACAATGGAACATTACTCAGCCATAAAGAAGAATTAAATTATGACATTTGCTGGTAAAGGAATGGGGAGGAATGGATGGAAATGGAGACTATCATGCTAAGTGAAATAAGCCAATCCCAAAAAACCAAAGGCCAAATGTTCTCTCAGATATGTGGATGCATACACAATAAGGAAGGGAGAGAATAGAAGTGCTTTAGATTAGACAAAAGGGAATGAAGGGAAGGGAAGGAGGATAGGAATAGGAAAGACAGTAGAATGAATCAAACATAACTTTCCTATGTTCACATATGAATACACGACCAGTGTAACTCCACAACCACAGAATGGGAAGTTATACTCCATGTACATATAATATGTCAAAAAATATTCCACCATCATGTATAACTAAATAGAACAAGTAATGTTTTTAATGAAGACTTCATTTCCTTTGGATATATACCCAGGATGGGTATAAATAGATCATATGATAATTATATTTTTAGAATTTTGAAGACACTCCATACTGTTTTTCATAGTGGCTACGCTGATTCACATTTTTACTGACAGAATTTAAGGATTCCTTTTTCTCCACATCCTTACCATCATTTGTTATTTTCTGGTTTTTTGTTTTTGTTTTTGGATAATAGCCATTCTGACTGGGGTGAGATGGGTTCTCACTGTAGATTTTTTTTATTGTTTTTTAATTTTTTTAAATTTTTTCCATTTGTTCTAATTATTTATACATGATAGTAAAATGCACTTAAACGTTTTGATAGATTATACATAAATTAAGTATAATTTCTCATTTTTCTGATTGTACTTATTGTAGGATAGGTTTTGATATGCACTTCTCTGATGGCTAAAGATGTTGAGCATTTTTTCAGAAGTTTATTGGTCATTTGAACTTCTTTTGATAAGTGTCTGTTCAGATCATTTGCCCATTTTGATTAAATTATTTGGTCTTTTGTTAAGTTTTTTTAGTTCTTTACATATTTTGCATATTAAGTCTCTATCAGATGAATAGCTAGCAAAGATCTTCTCCCATTCTGTAGGTTGTGTCTTCTACTCAGATTGTTTCGCCTTTTTTTTATTTCAATTTTTTTTTCATTTTTACAGGCTGTATTTTGATTCATTGTACACAAACGGAGTCCAACTTTTCATTTCTATGGTTGTGCATGATGTACATTCATACTATTCATGTAATCATACATGTATATAGGGTAATGAGTCTGTCTCATTCCACCATTTTTCATACCCCTGCCCCCTCCCACTCTCATTTCCCTCTACGTAATCTAAAATTCCTCCATTCTTCTCTCACCTCCACCCCCGCAACCCAATTATATATAATCATCCACTTATCAGAGAAAATATTCAGCCTTTGGTTTTTTTGGGATTGGCTTATTTCACTTAGTATGATATTCTCCAGTTCCATCCATTTATCTGTAAATGCCAAAATATTATTTTTCTTTGTGGCTGAATAATATTCCATTCCATATTAATAATAATAATAATAATAATATACCACAGTTTCTTTATCCATTCATCTGTTGAAGGGCATCTAAGATGGTTCCACAGTCTAGCTATTGTTTCCTTTTCTGTAAAGCTTTTAAATTGATGTAATCCCATTTTGTAATTCTTGTTTTTGTTTCCTGAGTTTTGAATCCTGTTCAGGAAACCATTGTTTGTGCAAATATCTTGCAGTGTTTCCCCCAAGTTATTCTCTAGTAGTTCCAAAATTTCAGGTCTTATGTTAAGGTTTTTGATCCATTTTGAATTGAGTTTTGAACAAGTGAGATATAGGGGTCCAGTTTTCATCTTCTACATGTGGTTACCCAGTTTTCTTGGCATCATTTATTGCAGAGGCTGTCTTTTCTCCAATGTACATTTTTGGCATCTTTGCTGAGAATCAGATGACTATAGATGCATGAGTTTGTTTCTGGGTCCTTCATTCTGTTCATTGGTCTACGTGCTGGGTTTTCTGCCAATACCATGCTGTTTTTATTACTAGGGCTCTGTAGTATAATTTGAAATCAGGTACTACGATGCCCCCAGCATTGCTTTCTTGCTCAGGATTGTTTTGGCTATTCAGGGTCTTTGTGCTGCCATACAAATTTCAGGACTGTTTTTTTCTAGTTCTACAAAGAATTACATTGGTATTTTGATGATAATTGCATTGAATCACCTTTGGTATTATAGCCATTATAACAATATTAATTGTCCTAATCCATGAATGTGGGAGGACCCTCCATCTTCTAGCATCTTCTTTCATTTCTTTCTTAAGTGTTTTATAATTTTAACTGTAAATGTCTTTTACCTTCTTAGCTAGGCTTATGTCTAGGAATTTTATTTTTTAAAAACCTACCATGAATGAAATTGTTTTCCTGATTTTTTTTCAGAAAGTTTATTATTTCATATGTAGAAACGCTACTGTTTTTTGTATTTTTATTTTGTATCCTAATACTTTGCTGAAATTTTTCTTATCAGTTCTGAGTCTTTGGGTGGAGTTTTAAGGGTTTTCTAAATATAGAATCATATCATCTGCAAATAGGGTAATTTGACTCTCCTTTCATATGTGTAATACTTTCTCTTCAGACAAAATTTTTGTTTGTTTTTTGTTTTTGGTACCAGGGATTGAACCCAGAGGTACTCCACCACTGAGCCACATCCCCAGCCCTATTTTGTATTTTATTTAGAGACAGGGTCTCACTGAGTTGTTTAGGGCCTCACTAATTGCTGAGGCTGGCTTTGAACTTGTGATCCTCCTGCCTCAGCCTCCCAAGTGCTGGGATTACAGGCGTGCGCCACCACGCTCAGTCAGACAAAATATTTTTTAAAATAAAAAACATTTTACAGTGATAACAAGCCAAATCATCAAAAAAGTATAACAATTAAAAATGTTTACATATGTAACAACAGAATCTCAAAATATGTGAGCCAAAATTCTCCAATTAAAAGACTCAGGCAGGCTCAGTTTTAAAAGCAAGATCCAAATCTATATCACTTGCAAGAAACATAGCTCATTGGCAGAAATAACCACAGACTGAAAGCAAAAAGATGGGTCCTGATATTCCATGCAAGAAGGAGTAGTTATTCTTACATCAAACAAAACAGACCTCAAGCCAAAATTGGTCAGAAGAGACAAAAAAGGTCACTACATATTGGTAAAGGGAATGATCCAACAAAAGAGGTAATGATTGTAAATATTTATGCCCTGAACATTGGCATACTTAATTACATAAAACAAATACTAATAGTCATAAAGACTCAGCTAGATCCCAATATAATTCTTTTGGATAATTTCAATAAATAATCTCTCATTGAAAGGTCACATAGATACAAAATCAACCAAGAGCTACAAAGTTAAAACTACTATATATCAAATGAATTTAGTAAACATCTACAAAATATTTCATCCAACAATAGCTGAATATACTTTCTTTTCAACTGCCTCTGGAAATTTCTCCCAAACAAAGCATATTTTAGGCAATAAAACAAGTCATAGCAAATACAAAAATGTTGAACTAATCCCTCTCATCAGATCACAATGAATGAAATTAGAAATAAAACACAAGAAAATTATAGTACTGCACAAACACATGAAGATTAAATAATATCTTTTCGAATGATGAGTGGGTCATAGAAGAAATCAGGGAGAAATTTTTAAATTTCAGAATCAAATGAGAATAGAGATACAATATAATAGAATATGCAGGATGCAATGAAGGCATTTCTAAGAACAAGATTTATGAGTACCTACATTAAAAAAAAATAAAAAATATTCCAAACAAACAACCTGATGATGCATCTCAAGATCATTGAAAAGCAGGAACAAACTAATCCCAAAACCAATAGGAGGAAAGAAATAATAAAAATATGAATCTAAATGAATTAAATAGAGAATTAAAGATACAAAGGATCAATGAAACAGAGTTGGTTCTTTGAAAAGATAAACAAGATTGATAAAGTCTTAGCCAAACTAACTAAAAGAGAGAGAAGACCCAAATTAATAAAATTAGAGCCAAAAACAAAAAAAGGATGATTACAACAGACACCACTGAAATCCAGAGGATCATTAGGGATTATTTTGAAAATCTGTATTTCAACAAATTGAAAAATCTAGAAGAAATTGGTATCTTTCTAGACACACACAATCTATCAAAATTGAACCAAGAGGATATAGAAAACCTAAATAGATCAATAATAAGCAATAGAAGTAATGAAATGCTTTCCAACAAAGAAAAACCCAGGGCTATATGGATTGACCGCTGAATTCTACCAGACCTTTAAAGAAGAACTAATGTGAATGGTCCTCAAATTATTCTCTGAAATACAAAGATGGAGAACACTCCCAAATTCATTCTATAAAGTCAATAACACCTTCATACCAAAACCAGATAAAGGCACATCAAGAAAAGAAAATTATAGACCAATATCCTTGGAGAACATAGATGCAAAGATTCTTTTTAAAAAGTACTTACAAATAGAATTCAGCAACACATCAAAAAGATCATACATCATGATCAAGTTGGTTTTATCTCAGGGATGCAAGGATAATTCAACATTTGCAAATCAATAAATGTAATGCACCACATAAATAGAATCAAGGACAAAACCACATGACCGTAGGTGCAGAAAAGCCTTTGACAAAATTCAATGCCCCTTTGTTATAAAAACAATGAAGGAACTAGGGATGAAAGGAATGTATTTCAACATAATAAAGGTTATGAATGACAAATCCAAAGCCACTATCATACTGAATGGGGGAAAACTGAAAGAATTTATCATGGTTTGGATATGAGGTGTCCCCCGATGTGAAATTATTATTGAATTGTGAGAGCTATAATGTAATCTGTCCATCCTACTTTGAATGGACAAAACTGGATGGTAACTGTAGGACATGGGGCATGGCTGGAGGAGGTTCCCTGGAAGGGCCACATCTTCTGTGGCCCCTAACCCTGTCTCTCTGCTTCCTGGTCACTATCAACAGGGCAGCACTCCCCCACCATGCCTTCCACCCTAATGTTCTGCTTCATCTTAGACCCAAGCAATGGAGCCAACCACTACAAACTGAACTGAAATAATGAACCAAAATAAATTTTTCCTCCTCTACCTTTTAAAAAATAATTTTAGTTGGAGTTGGACATAATAACTTTATTTTATTATTTTTCTATTGTGATGCTAAGAATCGAGCCCAATGCCTCATACATACTAGGCAAGCCCTCTGCCACTGAACCACAACCCCAGCCCTCCTACTCTGCCTTGTCTTTGTCAGGTATTGTGGTCACAGCAACAAAAAACTAACACAGAAATTGGTACCAAGAAGGGAGCTCATTGCTGTGACTTACCTGACCATGTAGTTACAAGCTTTAGGAAATGGTTTGCAGGAGTTTGGAAAAGCTTGGAGATGCAGGATGAAGAGGCTTAGAAAGTCGTGATTGGAGCTTAATGGGTGATTCTGGTGGGAACTCAGACCAGAACATCAGTAGCAATGCAGCCAGTAAAGACTGTGCTCATGAGGTTTCAGAGGAAAACAAGGACTCTACTGGAACTTCAAGTAGAAGTCATTCCTGTTACATTCTGACAAAGAACTTGTCTACATTTTGCCCATGTCCTGAGACTGAACTTAAAAGTGATGAACTAATCTGGTAGAAGAGATTTCAAGGCAGCACAACATTCAGGCAGTGGCATGGATTTTGCTAGCAGCTTTTAACCAAGTTTACTGTGAGAATCAGGATCAGAGAGCATAGTTAAGGGATTGGGAAAACTCAAAGTTTGGCCAAAAAAGTGAATGTAAAATGGGAGTCAAGTAAAATATGGTAGTTAAAGAGATTATCCACTAAAGATTACTAAACACTTTGCACAGAGACAATAGGAAAGAAGGTTTGAGGGCAACTCAGGAATTTTCAAGACCATACCATTGTAGGCTCAAGAGTGAAAAGTAAAAACTTCTTTAAGAGATCATGGGGGTACCCTGCTCACACAGGGGTGCCCAGAAAATTGTTTCCCCAGGATTTATTTTACCATACTGAGCATGCAGTAAGCAATGACCTGCAGAGGCCATTGTAGACTTGGTCCAATATAACCTTACTACTGCTTGAGCTGGTGGCAGCCTTTGGCTTTGTCCATGTAGTGCTGGTCCTGCAGGAATGAGCTAGTAGGTTATGAAGACTTCTACCAAGATTTCAAAGAAAGACCTAGAAAGTCAGGCAAAGTGTACAGGATTGGAGGCCCCGTGAGCTGCCCCTGAGCGGGTGATAAGTGAAGCTATGAAAGGGGAAACAAAAATGGAATGGAATCTCAGGAATTAAGAAAGGCCAGTAATATGGACTGTCTGCTGAGAAAAGCTGCTGGCTGCAGAGAGAGCCAGACTAAGAGAGAAGCCATGTGCACTACAACCGGCAAAGCCAAAGGGGCAGGGCTGCCAAGCCCTTGGACAACATGCTCCCTAACCTGTGTCCTAGGTGGCTGTATGCACTTACCAAACCAGTCTGACCAGTGAGTTCTGGACTTGTTTTGGCCCCATTCCTTTGTTCTCTGTCTCTACTTCTCCCTTTCGGAATGAGAATGCTTATTTTGAATTTTACAGGGGTTCACAGTCAAGAATTTGCCTTGAATCTCAGATGAGATTCGGGACTTGGACTTCTGGGCAAAGCTGGAAATGTTAAGACTATGGGGACTCTTGGCAATGGACTAAATGTATTTTTCATTATGAAATGGACATGAGCTCTTGGAGGCCAGGGGCTGAATATTGTGGTTTGGATATGAGGTGTCCCAAAGTTCCTATGTTGAAGCAATTGTGGTCAGAGGCAAAGTGATTGGATTGTGAGAATTGTAACCTACTCAGTTCATTTAGTGTGAATAGACTAACTGGTTCTTAACTGCAGGAAGTGGGTATGGCTAGAGAAGATTGGTCACTGGGAGTGTGTCCTGGAAGGGTTCATCTTCCTCCCTCCCCTCTCCTCCCGCTTCCCTCTCCCTTCCCCAACAGTCTGTTTTCTGGTCACCATGAATGGAGCAATGCTCCACCACCACACCCTTCCACCATGATGTTCTGCCTCACTTTGGGGCCAGAGCAATGGAATTGGCCAGTCAGGACTAAATCTCTGAAACTGTAAGCCAAAATAAAATTTTCCTCCTCTAAGTTGTCCTTGTCAGGTATTTCAGTTATAATGACAAAAAAACTTACTAATACAGTAATTCCTCTAAAAATCATGAACAAGAAAAGGATGTCCACTCTGACCACTGCTATTTGATATAGTACTCTAAATTTTAACCAGAGTAATGAGGACAAAGAAAGAAATAAAAGGGATACAAATAGGAAAGGAAGAAGCCAAATTATCCTTATTCTCAGATGAGAATGGTCCTCTACTTAGAAGACCCTAACAGCTTTGCCAGAAGACTTCTAGTAAGAAAAGTAGGCTGGGCATGGTGGCACATGCCTATAATCCCAGTGGCTCAGGAGGCTAAGGCAGGAGGACTGTGAGTTCAGAGTCAATCTCAGCCACTTAGTGAGGCCCTAAGCAACTCAGCAAAACCCTGTCTCCAAATAAAATATAAAAAAGGACTGGTGACATGGCTCAGTGGTTGATTGCCTCTGGATTCAATCCCTAGTACCAAAAAAAAAAGGAAGAAGAAAATCAGCAAAGTAACATGTAAAAAATCAGTAGCTTTCTATATAAACAAATGAACCCACTGAGTAAGAAAACAATTACATTCATAATAACCAAAAAAAAAAAAAAAAAAAAACCTAGGGAATTCATCTAACCAAAGAGGTGAGAGATCTGTACACAAGAAAATTACAGAACTAGAGCCAGAAGCAGTGGTACATGTCTGTAATCCCCAAAACTTGGAAAGCTAAGACAGGAAGATTACAAGTTCAAAGCCAGCCTCAGCAACTTATTGAGGCCCTAAGCAACTCAGTGAGATCCTGTCTCTAAAGAAAAAAAGAAGAAGAAAAGAAATTACAGAACTAGAAAAAGAAATAGAAAAAAATACTAGAAGATAAAAAGATCTCCCATGTTCATGAATAAGGAAAATTAATATTGTTAAAATTGCTAACAAAAGTTGTGTACAGATTCAGTGCAATCCCCACCTAAATACCAAAGACATTCTTCGCAGAACTGGAAAAAAACAACCCTAAAATTCACATGCAAGAACAAAAGCCCTAGCCAGGTGTAGTGGCACAATCTGTAATCCCAGAAGCTTGGGAGGCTGAGGCAGAAAGATCCTGAATCCAAACCCAGCCTTAGCAACTTAGTGAGGCCCTGAGCAATTCAGTGAGACCCTGCCTCTAAATAAAATACAAAAAGGGCTGAGGATGTGGCTCAGTGGTTAAGTGCCCTTGAGTCCAATCCCCGGTATCCAAAAAAAAAATGCCCTAGAATAGCCAACACAATTCTGAACAAAAAAAGCAATGCTAACAGCATCAAAAATCCGATTTTAAGTTCATATTATATGACAGAGTTCAGTAACAAAAACAGCATGGTACTGGCATAAAAATAGACACATAGACCAATGGAGTGAAACAGAAGACGCAGAGAGAAACCCACACAAATACAGTCAGTGATCCTGGACAAAGGCACCAAAAACCTACTATGTTGGAGAAAAAATAGTCATTTTAACAAATGGTGCTGGGAAAACTGGTTATCCTTTGATAGGTAATGGTACATACGATCAGTGGGAACATGGAAAATGAGGATTTAATTCCACAGACCTAGCCTATGTGCTAACTCTCAGCATGTTTTTAAAGAAACAACATATACAAAGGCATCCTGGCCCTGCTCTGACTTAGGATAGTAGCCCATAACCAGCACCAACTTATTCTCAGGGCTCAGAAGTATTTGCCCAAGGCTCCTCCTCCAATAAGAAAAGACAGATTACCCTAAGCAGAGGCTAGAAAGCTCAACAGCCTCAAGTTCTGAGAAAACAAGTTCCAATAAAATCAGCCAGCTCAAGCCAAGAAAATTGGCTTTAGGTCTTTGACATGGCATTTTAATCTTCTTTTTTTTTTTGGAACTGGGGATTGAACTCAGGGGCACTTGCCCACTGAGCCACATTCCCAGCCCTATTTTGTATTTTATTTAGAGACAGGGTCTCACTGAGTTACTTAGAGCCTCGCTAAGTTGCTGAGGCTGGCTTTGAACTCGCCATCCTCCTACCTCAGCCTCCCGAGTCGCTGGGATTACAGGCGCGCGCCACCGCACCCATCTGGCATTTTAATCTTATTGGAACTGTAAATTATCCCCCCTCCATGTGTTTCACTTAGGCACTTAGGAGTAGTAACGTGTGCAGAAGGGATTTAGGAATCTGACATAATCCAACTGTCAATTAAGAGCTAGGAGTGGTACTTGGGCAGGATTCTCACCTGTTAACCCTAATAAAAGCTGAGACATGAAGAGGTGTCAGTCTCCCACCTGAGATGATTCACCATCTCCCTTGAGAGTGGTTTTCTCCACTTTTTTCTCTTCTAATAAATTTTACTATACTTTTACTATGCCTCATGTCTTGCTTGAAATCTCTTGCAAGAACACAATGCAACCTCCAGTAACAATATGTAGGAGAATGAAACTTCATCCCTACTTCTTACAATGCACAAAAGTCAACTCAAATGGGTCAAAGTCCTGTGAATAAGACCAGAAACTGTAGCTGCTAAAAGAAAACACAGTGGAAACACTCCAACATATAGGTGCAGGGAACAGTTTCTTCAGTACGATTCCTATAACCCAGGAAATAATACCAAAAATCAGTAAATAGGATGGAATCAAATTTAAAAGCTTCTTCACAGCAAAGGAAACAATAGTATGAAGAAAAAACCTATAGAATGGGAGAAAATCTTTGCCAAGTACTCTTTTAACAGAGGATGAATATTCAGAATATGTAAAGAATTAAAAAATACAAACACACACACAAACACACACACACACACACACACACAACCCAATCAGTAAATGAGCAAAAGAAATAAACAGACACTTCTCAAGACAAATACAAAAGGCAACAAATATATGAAAATTTGTTCAACATCTTTATCAGGGAAATGCAAATCAAAACCACACTGAGGGGCCAGGGTTGTAGCTCGGTGGTAGAGTGCTTGCCTAGCATGTGTAAGGCACTGGGTTCGATCCTCAGCACCACATAAAAATTAATAAATAAATAAATTGGAGGTATTGTGTCCATCTACAACTTAAAAAAAAATTTAAATCCATACTGACATTTCATCTCACTTCAGACAGAATGACAATGATCAAGAATATAAATAACAAATACTCACAAGGATATAGGGAAAAAGGAACTCTTACACACTATTGGTGAGAATGTAAATTAGCACAGGCGTGGTGGAAATCAGTATGGAGGTTACTCAAAAGATAGGAAAGCCGGGCGCAGGGATGCACACCTGTAATCCCAGAGGCTCAGGAGGCTAAGAAAGGAGGATCGCGAGTTCAAAGCCAGCCTCAGCCACAGCGAGGTGCTAAGCAACTCAGTGAGACCCTGTCTCTAAATAAAATACAAAATAGGGCTGGGGATGTGGCTCAGTGGTGGAGTGTCCCTGGGTTCAATTCCTGGAACAACAACAACAAAAAAAAAAAACTAGAAAGGAAACTCCATGTGTTCCAGCTCTACCACTGCTCAGTATTTACCCAAAAGAACTAAAGTTTGCATTCTATAGAGACACATGCACACCAAGGTTTATAGCAGCATGATTCACAGAAACCAAGATATAAAACCAGCCTAGATGTCCATCAATGGATGAATGAATAAAGAAAATGTGGTATATATACACAATGGAGTTTTAGCCAGCCATAAGGAAAAGGATGGAACTAGAGAGCATCATGTTAAGCAAAATGAGTCAGACTCAGAAAGTCAAGGGTTGTATGTTTTCTCTCATGTGGGAGCTAGAGAGATAAAAGGGGGAAAGGGGACCTCAGGAAAATATAAGGGGGACCAATAGGGTAGAGGAAGGGAATTAGGGGGAAGGAGAAGGAGAGGGCAAAGGGAAGTATGGGGGAATCAAATTGATCAAATTGTGTTGTATGCTTGTACAAATATGCCAGGATGAAACCCACTGTTATGTATAATTATTACGCACCAATAAATTTTTTAAAAAATACATGAGCCAGCCGGGCGCGGTGGCGCATGCCTGTAATATCAGCAGTTTGGGAGGCTGGGGCAGGAGTATCGCGAGTTCAAAGCCAGCCTCAGCAAAAATGAGGCCCTAAGCAACACAGCGAGAACCTGTCTCTAAATAAAATACAAAATAGGGCTGGGAATGTGGCTCAGTGGTCAAATGCCCCTGAGTTCAATCCCTGGATCAAAAAATAAATAAAAAAATACATGAAGCAAAAACTGAATTTAAAGAAAAATAAGCAATTCAATAATAATGGTCAGAGATTGCAATATCTCAGTCTCTACAGCTGATAGAGTAAATGTAAATTCACCAAGTATAAAGAAGACTTGGACAATACCATCTACAAACTTTAGCTAACTGACAAATAGCATTCTCTACCCATGACTGCCGAATATGCTTTCTTTTCAAGCATATATAAAATAATTCTTCAGGGTCTATCATATGCTAGGCCATAAACCAAGTTTCAATAAATCTAAAATGAATGAAATCATAAAGTACTTTCTGACCACCATACATTTACATAAGAAATCCCCAGGTATTTGAAAATTAAACAACAGACTTTTAAATAACCTATGAACCAATAAAATCAAAAAACGGATTAGAAAATAATTCAAAGCAAACGAAAACAACTTATCGAATTTATGGTACTCAAGATTAAAATAGTGCTTACAGTGAAATTTATAGATTCAAATGCCTGTGTTGGAAAAAAAGCAAAATCTTAAATCTATAAACTCAGCTTCCAACTTAAGACATTTGAATAAAAAGAACAAACTAAACCTAAATCAAGCAAAAGAAAGCAAAGAATAAAGACTATAGCAGGTATAAATGAAATGGGGAAAATAATATGGAAAAAACTATGAAATCAAAAGTTAGTTCTTTGAAGGAAAAAAACACAAAATTGGCAAATCTTTAGATAGACTGTAGTGAGCTGAATTGTGCCCCAACCCCACACACACAAAAGCCATGTCTGTGTTCTAATCCCCAGCGTTTGGGAAGATCATCCACTATGGCAAAAGAGTGAACTTCACTTCATAAAGCAAAAGATGTGATTAAGGTAATGAGCTTAAATGAAGGAGTTTATCCTGGATTATACAGGTGACCCTGAATGTCATTGCATGTATCCTTACAACAGAGAAACAGAGGGAATGTTGAGACAGAAGGGCAAAATAAGGCAGTGTGCTTATGGAGCTAGAGATTAAAGTGATGGTTTTTGAGTAAATGAGATATTCCTATTACAAAAATGAATTTGAGTCCCTAGATCATATATGCACATACACACACACAGAAACACAGGCACACACATTCAATTTCAGATAGATTAGATTCGAGTATAGAAGGCAGGTGTAATAATACTCACAGATAACATGATACCATGTTGTTGCAATCCTTTTTAAACAAAACCCAAAAAGGACAAACATAAAGGAAAAGATTAAAAATGGAATATATTATTATCTTTATCAAAAGATATCTTTTGTTCATCAAAGGACAACTTTAGGAGAGTAAAAAATAGAAGACATTTGCAACACATATATTTGGCAAAGTACTTCTATCCTGAATATATAAAAAGCATGATAAATCAATAAGAAAAATCAGCAATGAGTTTTAAATAATGGGTAGGAGACTCAAAAGAGAAGAAATACAAATAACTAATAAATTTATAGAACACTGTTCAGCATCATTAGTAATTAGGAAAATCCACTTTAATACTACAATATAAAATGTCATTATACAACATCAGATCAACTAAAGTTTGGTCTCAAAACATACTATAACAAATATGGTGAGGATGTAAATTAATCAGAACTCTAACTGCTGGTATGGATATAAATTGGTGCAACTGCTTTAAGAAACAATTTATTATTATCTACTAAATCTGAAGGAACACATAACTTTTGACCTAGCATGCCCATTTCAAGTTATATAATTAACAGAAATACATGTTTATAAGAAACAAAGACACATGCAAGAAGGTTTATTGCACATTACTTGTAATAGTAAATAAAAACAGTACAAGTGTCTATCAACAGCAAATAGGATAAATTGTGGTGTATTCTGAATGAACTTGTTCTTGAACTTCTACTTGTTGTGAACTGCAGCTCTTCACAAGTATGAATCTAAACAACACAATGTTGAAAGAAAGGAGCCAGACACAATAGGATGCTGGCTGTTTGGTTCCACTGATAAAAGTTGTATATAAAAATAGAATAGGGTAACAAATGGGAGAGAGCAAAAGGGTGACATTAAGGTTCCATTATTTTTTCCTATATGATGGTTACATAGGTATTTTAGTTGAGAAAAAATGTAAAAGGGTTATAGAAATGTAATATATATACATATGCATATACACATATTTATGTCTATACATAATATATGTGTGTCTGTGTTATACTTCATAAACATTTTACTTTGGGAAATGCTGTGGGAAATTAAATTCTTATTGAAGCATCTCTGCATTAACAATTTGTTGATTGGTATATGTCAAGCGTTTGTCATTTAAGAAGAGGCAGACTCAGCAAGATGGCCTGCTGACCTACTTTCTATGTAGGGACATAACAATGGGATCCATCAAATATGTCCTGCATGAGCAAAATCCATGTGCCTTTTTTGCAACCAGCAGGGCAGGAATAGCTGTTGTCGTTCCAGTGCTGCAGATGGAGTTGCACGGATTCACCTCTATTTGCTTATTTTCTCCCCACCCCTATAACCATGGCCATCTATTTTATGGTGATCAGGCAAAGATGGAGCTTCAGTCTTTGACTCTAGAAAGGACAAAAGTTACTGGTTCCTGTGGTGCTTTGGGACCAGCTTTCCTGACTCCCAATCTTCTGCCATGCTTTAGGGACGCAGTCTGCTCAAGAGATCCAGCCACCTAAGCCAGGGGCACATGGATGGCAGTGGAGGCGTGGCCCTAAAGGGGCTTGAGCTGAGTGTGGGAGTGTAGCGGGAGAGACAGCTGAGGCTGGAACCCTGCACAGAAAAATGCCAGCATTTACAGAGTGGACAGAACTAGAAGTGCCAGAAGAGGAAGAAGAGGACTGCAAATGAACAGTCAGAGAAGTGAAAGTCACCATAAAATTAGAAGCCAGTCCACAGGTTCCTTTCCAGAAAGATTCTGAGTCTGGGACCATAAGCCCAAAAGCAAAGGGGAGTACCAGGAGGAGCAGGCCTCAGGTCCACATCTTGGCATCCAGCAACAGGTGCTGAGACAAGTGACAGGCATGCCATCTTTGTTCCTGGGACAAATTCCAGCATCAAAATGACATTGTCCCCTCCTCCACAGCAGGGCACAGCAATCCAGTGAGATGATCAAAGGGAGGTGGAAAGTGGCTCCTTCCTCCCTTAACATTCAGGCACAATTATTTCTGTTTGGGGGCTTCTCTTCTTCTCTCTGGATTAATCACATACCCATGTTACAAAAAGAAAATGAAATGAGATGAAGACAAGGCCAGAATTTCAACCTCTTACTTTGAATTCTCAGGTTTCTCAACTCCCTCTACTGAACAGCCCTTCAAGCCAATGACAAGCCCTCCCACAACTCACCACCAGACTCCTTCCAGAAGCACCTCCTTGAACATTCCTTTTGTCCTGATGTTAGCCCCTAATCTCCCATTAACTGTGACCTCCTCCATTCTCTCCATGGCCCAGCTTCTCCTTACCTGCTCCCTGTTCTCACTGCTCCCAACCAGAGACCTCTGCTTGGAGGTGACCTCTCTGTGCATGCCCATCTCCCCAGCTCCTACCCAGCTTGGCCTCCCATCCTCCCCTCACACCTCCTCCCTTCTCTTTCTGTTCAAAGACTTTTCTGAAACCATTGCTTATCTTCCTGACACTACCCTCTCTCTGGGACCTTGTAAGTCACACCTGTAGCACATAGTGGCCCTTCATTATATTCCAGAGATACTCTTTGTAATATTTTTAAATATGGCCAACTCTGAACCCAGGGTATCTCCAGGGAAACCAGCAACCTGTCTCCTAAGAAACCTTACAGGGTGACACTGGTTAAGAAGTAGTTCCTTGTCCAGGAATTATCTCCTGGATTTGCAGGCTCAGACACCCAATGTGCCACACACCATGAGTAGGTTGTTTCCTGGAAGGACTTACATTAACCAGGCTCCTAAGATCTGCTTGCTTGGAGCCAGAACAGGAGAGTGGTTGAGTTTAGATGATGAGGCCAGACTGCCTGGTTCAGACACTAATTTCAATACTTGCGACTGTGTAACTGTGAGCCAAGTACAGAACCTATTTGGACTTTATTTCTTTGTTTGTAAAACGGAAATATTAATAGATACTAACATCATGTCACTGAGCCATGGGAGAAAGGATTTGAGTGTTTAATTCTATTGAAGTGTTTTTTGTGTTTTTGTATGGATGAATTCTGCCTTTGATAAGATAAACAGAAATTCCTGTGTACCAAAAATATAAAGTCGTGCGATTTCTAGAATAGAGATGAATTTCCTTAGAATGTTATTTTAATAACTTAAAAATAAATTAATAATGTAAAAAAAATGGATACTAATGTCATCAAAGACTGTTGCGATGATTAATGCAAGTAAAGTGTTTGGAACAAAGACTGGCACCTCGTAAGCACTCAACAAAAGTTAGCTGTCATTTTTCATTAAATCAGAAGAGTAACTTTTTAATTTGCAATGACAAATATAAGTGTTCCAAGGAAGTGATACCCATAAACTCTAGCTAGTCTTGTTTCTGCATGGTAAACATGAACTGAGACCAAACGAACTTTTTTACAGGAGTTGAATAATGAGCAGTACGGCATGATGTTTAAGCACCTGGCCCTGGTACTTATTACCTGTGTAACCTTAGACAACTTACTTAACTTCTCTGAACCTTAGTTTCCTTGTCCATTAAGCAGGGATGATGACAGGATCTTCATCATAGGGCCATTATTAAGATTAATGGAAGAGCCTACGTGGGACTTCTCACTGTCCCATATAAAAACCACTAGATACATAATAGCTCTTTTTGCTAATACTTAGCCTCAGCCCAGTGTTCATTTCCCTATAGTCAATGGCCTCCTGACACATTCAGCTCCTCCTCTCTTTTCCTTGTTTTATTTTTTTTTAACACCCAAAAGATCTCTTCTGACACTCTGCTCCTTGTGCAAACTCATGAGAAACATTCACAGGGCCTGGATCACTATAGAAAAGACTTGCTGCTCTATAATGAAAAGGTAGGTGCCAATGAGAAGATCTGAGTTTGAGGATGACCCTATCGTATTATGTGTAACCTTGGGCTAAATATTTAACATCATGTAGACTCATTTTCCTCCTTCTGGAGGGATCAAAAGACAATATGGCAGCCGCTCAGGAGGCTGAGGCAGGAGGATCCCAAGTTCAAGGTCAGCCTCAGCAACTTAGCAAGGCTCGAAGGAACAAAGTGAGACTCTGTCCCAAATAAAACATAAAAAGGGCTGAGGTTGTGGCTCAGTGGTTAAGCACCCCTGGGTTCAATCCCTAGTACAAAAAAAGAAAAAAAGACAATATGGAAGTGATTTGGTAAGTTTAAAGTACCATCCAGCGTTAACCACCAACAGCAAAAATAACAACAAACTTCTACCTTAATTTTGAGAAGGAACACACTGTGAAAGGACCTCAAAATAGAATTACATAGATTCTCCATCAGCAATTCAGGGATACTAGTGACTTTTCTATGGCATTGCCTGAGGCATGAACTAAGGGATGTAAAGCTCCTGGAAGAGACAGATTCTGTAGAAATGGTAAACAGAATGTAGTCCTGGTGTGGGAGGCATTGAGGCACTTGCTTCTGGCAGTTGAGAATTACGGAGAGCAATGGAGCACAAAATGAAACAAGAATTTGCTCCTCGGACATTACCTTGTCCTCACCCTCCATTACAACTGTCATCTCTCCAACTAAGGATTGAAGACTAAAATCTAAGTCTGGCAAGAATCGCACTCTTATTACTCCCTTATCTACTTGGATCCATTAGAGAGCTCAGACTGGACTTTGTTCCATGCCTGGAAAAGTATAGTATCTGTCAGTTACCTGCAAGATCTGAATACTAAATTTTGCGGAAAACCACTGACTCTAAAATCACTGACTCTGAATGATGCCCCAGAGACTGAAATCCAGAACAACTGGGATAAGCAAGTTTTTCTGAGACCTCAGAAGGCCTCACTGCTCCAACAGCCATGCATCTTAGGGCATAGAGCTCCATTGTCCTTAGGATACCTGATGCTTGCTGACAATCCTCCACCACCACTCATCCCCCTGGTAGGATGGAGGTGAAGATTCAAGATGCTTCAAGAGGACTGTGTGTTAATGTTCTCAGTCATTTGCAGCTTAACTTAATAAGAGTCAGATCTTTTCATGAGCATGTGTTACCTTTTCAAGGAGGAAAAACACACATTGAATCAAAAAGCAATGAACACCAGCCACTTAGTAATGTCACCTAGGTCAGGGTTCATGCTGCAGCCACTGATTCAATTGATTGAGAAGGACCCGGCATATTATGGAAGTACCTCACTTCGGAGAGAACCCATGATCTCATCTCTAAGAGGAACGACGTTACAGTTTTGACTGTGAGCCTCTAGGCAAGAGGAAATGGAAGACATCAATTTATTCAAAAATCTTACTTGGTGGGAGAAATATCTTAAGAGGAATTTTAGTGTTTCATCAAAATAAAAGATAATTATAATCCCTCAGAACACTGAGTAGAGAAACATAACACTGGAAAAACCTAGAAAAGTCTGTGTGTGATTTCCTTAATTGAAGCAGAAAAAATGTTTTCTTTAACCAAAAAGGTACAAGTGATGATGAAATACATTCTGAGACACACAAAGTAGTTCTTTGAACAAGGAAAACAAAAAAAGCAGCTGTCAAGAGTTGGGTTTTATCAAAAGTGTGGGAAACTGGGAAGTGTCTGTGTCCAGATGGTCACACTGAGTGGTGGTTGCCAGCATCTAGGGAGAGTGGTGGCTGCGGGTGGGGAGGGTGATCGATGAGTACAAAGTTAGTTACCTACCAGAAATGAGTGCTGTTGTCCTATTGCATAGTACAGTGACTGCAGATAACAACCATGTACTGTAAAATTCAAAAGAAAGGATTTTTTAATGTTTTCACTGTGGAGAGGTGATAGATGTTTGAGGAGATCAATATGTCAATCCAGACTTAAACATTAACATTACATATTTTATACTTGTATTGAAACATTACATGGCTCCTTATGAATATACATCTTTATGGTTTGATGGATCAGCTAAAATTTTTTGAATTAAAAAGAAAATTGCGATGTCATTCCTCTTAGAGATAGAAGGACAGGTTCTTTCCTAAGCGAAGTGATATGTCAGCTTGATTTCAGAATGTGACTTGATTTGAGTGTAGCAGCAAACTTTGCTGACCACTGGCCAGCCCAGTCCTGGAAGAAATCTTGGTGATAAAAGAGCCATGGCCTTAGACAATTCCCTGGAAATGCACCAAAGTTAAGGCCTGAAAGTTTACTCACAGGACAGGGAAATGGGGGTCTTGAGAACTCCTAGCTTAGGAGACCACTTCTTGAGAAAACAAATATTATCCAAAGATGTTAGCAGCCTCAGGAGGAGCAACAGCTTCCCAAGTATGTAGCTACCTCAAAAAGGGCTAATAAGCAAAACCAGAAGATTATGTGTGGAAAAGCAGACAAATAAGGTGTTTTGTAAGACACTCCCATTACCAGAAGAAGCACAGTGAGTCTCCCTTTCTCATTAAATTTTCAGAATCTATATTAGGACCTCACAATATAAAGAAGAGAGCAAATTGAATTCTATCACAGGAAAACCGGCTCAAGAGTTATCCATTCATTGGTGGTCATTAAAATGAAATGAAATACACTTTCTCAGCTTGCAAAATCAAGTTTTATGTGGATTTGATATTGTAAGGCCCTGTATGATATTCAGTGTTTGGCACATGGCATGCTGGATGGAAGTTCCCAAATCTGACCATAAACAAGAGTCAGGGGAGAAGAATGGAAGAAAGACTCACAGCCACCCCCTCACCATCCCGAGGGTGGAGTGCGTGTGGCCCAGTGGATTTGCACCACTGTGTTCATACAGCTCCATACCCCAGAGCCCTAAACTGAAAACTACCAACTCTCAAGAACAGGAGAACCAATAATAAACTGATAGAGTGAAATCACTCACAGCAATATAAAGAACAGATCACCAATATCCACAGGAACATGGATGAATTTCAAAAACAGTCAAATTGAACTTGTCAGAGTCCAAACAGTATAAATAGAATGATTCCATTCTTACAAGGAAAGGCAAATTGATTCAAATAAAGGCAAATTGATCTACAGTGACAGAAAACAGAAGAGAGGTGACTTTTAGCTATAAATGGGTTTGATTGTCAAGGTACATGGGGGACCTTTCTGGAGGGACAAATATACAAGTGTATATAGATGAAAAATTTCATCAAGCCATATACTTCAGATTGGTGCATTTTCCTGTGTATAAATCTTTTTTATATTTATCTTTAAATCTATTTTATATTTATCCTATAAGTCTATATCATATTTATCTTTAAAAGGAAACATTCCTCAATAAGATAGGAACCTTCTGTTCTTTAAGTGTGGTAAATCCTTTCCACTCCACTAAATATTTTTTTAAATATGTTTAAGACAAACATGCACTAATTCTCCACCTTCCTACTTATAATATTGAATGTTCAATCAGTTTTAAGTAAAATTACACTTCGATAAAATAAGCTACACATTAGTTGAATTCACTATATTATAACACTGCTTTCATAGTGTTCACATTCTGAACAGGCATCTCTGTTTTTTTCCAGGCCTTTTAATAAAAAATAAGTTTTGTTTTGTTTGTTTTGCGGTGCTAGGGATTGAACCCAAGGCCTTGTGCTTTCAAGGCAAGCACTCCACCATCTGAGCTATATCCCCAGCCCCCAAAATAAGTATGTATATACCTAATGCAGACTAGTTTCACTCAGGAAAACCATAACCTCTTTGTGAACTTGATATGAACCATTGTATAGCTATCATGTTTTCAAATGCATTTCAGTTTTAGGAGTTACTTATACAAATGTTTTTAAAATAAGGCTTTCTAATCTTCATTCCTTTAGTGCCGTTGAATTACTGTTGGTCTTTAGCTTTTATTGTTTAAAAAATGTGAATGACCTGAAATTGCAAGTGTATTACATAATCACCACTACAGTGGTACCGTTTTACAGATACGGCAATACTGCTGAGGTCTGTGGGGCTCTGGCATGGCCTCTGCCTGTCTCACAGACTGCTCCTCTGTGTGCTCCTGTCAAGGTCACCACCTATGGTTTCACTTCTCTCCTCCCACCCCAGCCAGAGTTCACCTGGGCTCCCAAGAGCCCCTCACACGTTCCACAACCTTTCCTTCAAGCCTTTCCATCCCCATCTTCTTTCTCTGCTGTCCAATCCCACCAAAGCTATTTGATTATAATTGTGGAGCTTTAGGGGAAGAAAGGTGGTGATTATACAGTTTCCCGTACATATGCTGCTCCCACATCTTGTCACCTAAGGAGTAGGTCAGCTGAAAATATGCATTTTCCATCTGTAAGGGGTCAGATGTGCATATGCTCTGAGGCAGTTTAAGTTTGGTTTTCCACTCACACCTGCAGTTCCAAATGAAACTCCTGAACAGACTCACAAATGCCTTTATAAAATAAATGGGAAAGAAAATAAACTAGGAAACCTTCCAGAGCCCAATAGTCTCCAAAAACATGACTTTTTTTCAGTGACAAACATGCCAAATATTAGATAAGGAATTGAAACCTTTTTAAGAGTTGAAGACAAAGTGCTCTCGTTTGTCACGGCTCATCTCTGCAGCACGCCTCGGGCCTCCTCTTAGGATCCTGAGATTCCCAGACTCAGATACCTGGAACCTAAACACAGCTGGAGCTTGCTCGCAACTCTGATTTTATATTTCTGAATTTCCTTAATTCTGATGACCCTAAGAGGACCATCAGAGGACTAACCACATCTGCTGGAGGCGGGAACACATGCCCTGTGCAGGTCCGTTCAGCCACACACCTTACTAGAGTTTTCAAGCACGGCTTTCGGAGGCAAAGCACACAGCCTAGTGGAGACACATCTCTCTCCTCCATGATTTTAGATACAGAAGTAGTACTGATAAAGAGTGGGGGGAAAAGATCATGCAACTGTCGGCCTATCAGCTCTCAACAAATTACAAGATTCCACCCACCACAACACTCCTTGGTTGAATGGCTGATTACTTGAACCGATGGCTCTTGGGCTTATCAAAATACATCTGTCAGTTCTGGCAAAAACATGAGTTGTGTCTGTCTGTCCTTTTATAGTGCTAGAACTAATTATTAGGATCTTAAAATTTATTTTTGATGAATTAGCAGTTCCTGGGGAACACAGTTAAGTGAACCATTAGTTTGAGAACACAATTTTCCCACTCTGCAATGATCCCCAATGCACTGACTGCTGCTACATGTCAGTCAACCAGGGGACTTGCACAATAGAAAATCAGAACAATTTTTGTTAACATTTATATCTTTTTGCTTTTTGTTTGTTTGTTCGTGTTTTAGGTATATAAGCCATTTATTAACAGCAAAGGCCTACAGATTCATTTCTTCTTGGATATGATCATGGTATAGCCATGGCTGCCTGTGGTCATGATGGGCTGGCCTCAGACATAAGGGCCCCAGAAGGGGCATGGCCCACTATGGACTCTAACCTTTAGTTGCTCCAGTCCTCACTGAGCTTGTTGTCCAGACCACTGGCCAGAACCTGCCTATATTTCCATCCTTTATATGTTTCTGTCTATCCAGGAACCAATCTGAGACCTGTATGGGTGTGAATTCTGCATAATAGTGAAAACATGTTCCATCTCATCCTCTGTGAGTTCTCCAGCCCTGTTGGTAAGGCCGATATCTGCTTTCCTCACCACCACTTGAGCATATCTTCACCCACACCCTTAATGGCTGTGATGGCAAAGCTCATTTTCCATGGCACATCTATATTGTGGAAAATGTGCTGGAATTTCTATTTTTTCTTTTTTTTTTAATTGAGAACATTTACAAATAATACAATGCGTAGGTTTAAGTGCTTATTTGATGATTTTTGACAAATGTATATATCCACATATCCATAATGCTCTTCCAGACATAAAACATTTCCATTGTCACCTAAAATTCCTTCACACCCCTTCCAGTCCACTCACCACTACCCGAGGCAGTCACTGGTCTAATTTCTATCACTATAAGTAGGTTTGCCTATTCAAGAATTTCTCACACAAATGGAATCACGCAAATTTTAAGACTCATCCATGTTGTATCTGTAGCTTCATTTATTATATGAATATAGACTGTTTGTTCTCTATCTTCCTGGTAATGGACGTTTGAGTTTTATTCCAGTTTGAAATCATGATAAATAAAGCTGCTCTGAAAATTCTTATGCAAATCTTTGGGTAAATATCTATGCTCTGTTTCTCATAGGTAAATACCTAGTAGAGTTGTGAAGTCACAGAATAGACCTAGGGTTTAACTTTACAAGACATTGCTGAGCTATCTTTTTAATATGAACACTTCCACCTTCTCCAATTTCTTTCATAAATGCCCATCTGAAGGCAGATGATGCATAAGTTAAGATTTTATTTTTCTTTTATTTCTTTTTGCTCTGGGCAGGTAACTTTGGTTGTCTTTGGCAGGGGCCATTTTAAGACTCAGTCCCCAAAACTGAAGGGTTGTGAAGGATTCTGCTTAAAGAACAAAATAAAGGGTATCCTCAAAGAAGAGTTAGCTTTCCAGACAGGCTTGCAGAGACTCTGCCTGTAAAGAAATGTCAGCTCCTTGTTGCAAGAGCTTCAATTCCTGGGATACCATCTGAGCTTAGGCAGCTGGAAATTTTTGTTCATAATACCATTTGATTTTAGCAGTGAAATCACTGCTAAAAGAGAAGTCATTATGCAAATAGATATTATAATTAAGTACTTGTTACTAATGTAATCTTGGACAAGTCTTTCCCTTTGTTTCTGCTTTGGAGATAGGATTTTCAAAATCCCCTTGGGTGTCATTCAATGACTGGCACTGGCCTTAGGAGGAGGACAGTTATTCACTTGAGATGGCTCCAATTCTGGTATGATCAGCAGCCATGTTCTTTACAAGATTAAGATTCATCCCTTTGATAATATAAAAAACGAGGAAGCAAAAGGTATTGCATGAAAATAATGCTTTACCACAGAACACATTTTGCTTTAGTCAAAGCTTTTTTTTTTTTTTTCCTAACGAAAAAGTGTGTGGGCTTATCTCTTGAAAATGCTAGCATAGCTGTGAACACTGGGGAAATTAAAAGACTGAATAGAATGGATTTCTTAGGAAAAATCAGTGTGAGTATTCAGAGAGTTGCATGGCTTATTTATTAAGTTGTGTGCTAGGGGAGGATTATCTACCTTGGACTTATCTATTACTTTGTGGCAGTAGGTTTTAAGTGTGGAGTATTTTTGCATTGCACAAAGCCAAGTTCAGATGGAATCCAAAACTTAGTAACTTTGGAAGCTTTGGCTATAAGAGAAATCAGAGAAATTGGATATAAGAATATTGTCTCCTCCCATGCCCACAAAAGGGTTTGAAGAACATCATATGACCTTTTGACACAGCATCAGTATCCTAAGAAACAGAAGTTTATTATGGTATGGAGAGAAATGAATGCTGCCCATGAGGCTAGGATCAGTACACCCCTCCCCTACTTACCGCTGCAGTCAAAAATTAAGAGATACCTTTTCATGAGAAGAATCACTGGTCATCTAGAATCATGTGTTACAAAATGGAAACAGTAACACAAATCAGTTCAGCTTCTAGCCCAGTTCAAGGGTAATAAGAGTCTCATCTATTAAATGAGGTAGGTATGACTCAATGCCTCAAAGTTACGAGCTGCCAGTTCACGGTAGTATTCTGCACTAATAACGCTTTTTGTTTTTAATTTGAAAAGTGCTCTATGACTACCAGCTAGTCTGCAGAATATTCCCCAGAAGCTTAGTCAATGTGATTGCTCTTCTTCTATTTGAGGAGGGGGAGGGACAGCTGCAGAAAGGACATAAAGAGAATAAAGATACCTATTGGCCATCCAGAATACCTGCTTCCAGTTCACATCAAATTTAGCATTTTTAACAACAAAAAAAAGAAAGCTTTTTTATAAAGACTTTGTCTAATGTCCTATGATAGTTCTACAAAATAACATAATCAAATATGTATTCTTGTAGATCAAAAAAAAAAACCTCATAGAATGTGGGTCATTAAACAGGATGGATTTTGTGCTTCCTAGCGCCCCACCCCCTAGTTGTTCCTACACCTGCTACATAGTTCATCCTGTTATTACCCCTTGGCAATAATGCAGGTGAACTAGATATTTAACTAGAAATTCTTCCTGAATGCTGGACTTCTTGCTCTTAGAAATAACTTCTAACTAAAGAAAACTGAACTTTCCATCAAAGAGAATGAACAGCCTATTATTTCAAAGCAGTATTCTTTCTCCCACAGATAACACAGTCCTATTTGTTTTCTTTCAAGAATCAGAGTTCCAGTCTAGCACATTCTTGCAAACTTTGCCATGGTGAAGAGACACAAGGAAACTCAAGTGTAACACAACTGATCTCCAGAACCTACTCAGTCCTGGGCACACTGGTGTGTTTAGCCACACTGTTTTAATAGCTAGCAGCAGTCCAAACTCTCCTTATGGAAACTCTTTCATGATCTAATGCATCCCACTTAGATGAATCTTCTCTTAGTACGTCTTATGAGATCATACCATACTTCTAAATGAAGAATAGCAGGTATATTCATTTCTATGGCTGTCATAACAAATTACCACAAACTGAATGGATTAAAACAACGGAAATATGTTCACCCACAATTGTGGATGCAAGAAGTTGGAAATCAAGGTCTCAGCAGGGTCATATTCCCTCCAAAGTCTCATGAGGATAATTCTTCTTGCCTCTTGTAACTTCTGGTGGTTGCCAGCAACCCTTGGTATCCCAGCCTAATTCCAATCCTGCCTCTACCATCTCATGGCTTCTTCCGTATGTGTCTGTATCTCTCTGTGCCTGTCCTCTTCTTACAAGCAGATGGAAACTCCAATTACCAGGTAATATTAGGATGAACCATGTGTGACAAATGTCCTCCCAAAATGTGTACATTGAAATCCTAACCCCTAATGTGACTGGTTTTACTAGAGAGTGAGGTCTTTGGAAGGATCATAAGGGTAGAGTCCTCATGAAAGGAACTAGTGCCCTTGTGAAAGGCACGCCAAGGGGGTCTCTTACCTACCTTCAGCCCTTGAAAATACAATGAGAAGCTGTCAGTCTGCAGTCCAGAAGACAGCCTTCACCAGAACTTCCAGCTTCCAGAGCTGTAAGAAACACATTTCTGTTGTTGGAAAGTCACCCTTTGTATGGTACCTTGTTATAGCAGCCCAAACACACTGGTAAGACAAATGGGTAATTGAGATTCAGACTTAAACTTATCTCTTGAGAGGAAACAACCTAAGTCACCCCTCATCTTCAGGATTCCAATACTTAAGTCTGAATACACATTATAATCACTTGAGGAAATGTTAAAAATAAAAACAAAAAAGCAATGCCTCTTCCATTTCACCACCGTAAGTTAAGTTTTAGTATCTGGGGGAAGCCTGAGCATCCAGATATTTTAAAGCTCCCCAGGTAATTCTCAAAGGCAGCCAGTGTAGACACTTGACAACCTTGAGGAATGCTATGTGTAGCTAAAGGCAAGAAGAACTATTAAAAACAGATTTAACTATGGTCTCTTTTCTCCAAAATGTGAGTCCTCCAAAATAGTCTAACTGATTTTAAGATGTGACTCAAACTCTTGTGGGTTTCCTGAGTGAATTTTGAACTGACAGTAAAATAGTATATTCTTAAGAATGCTGAGAAAATGCCCAACAATTTGTTTCACCTAAGGAAAACAGTATTTGGTGATTTAATCTCCGAAGTCCTCATTTTTTGAAATGTGAAATCAGTCTAGACATATTTAACTGTTTCAACTGACCCGAAACTGGTCTTGCAGCAAGAGATTTCCATATTGTTTATTCCAGAGACACAAATATATATTTCCAACCGAAGGAAACTGTGACCTTTCTAAGATGAATGTCAACCAGGAACGCAAACTTTTTCACAATTAATGATTTGGGGGGAAGAATTTCTGGTTTCAGGTGAGCAAGACTTTTCTCCTGTAATGGCTCACTGCTACAGTTTGGAAGACATTTCCTATTATTTGCTTCCCCATGCTCATTACTACTTTTTTAAAATTTACACTTTTGAGAAATAGCATTTTCTGAAGAATATGCATGCTGAGATGACAGCATTGAGCTCACAGATATACCATTGTGCGCTGAACGAGCCAAGAGGAACAAGTAGAAATGAAAGGGCGCGTTCATTTAAGCAAATCAAAGAGACTCTGCATGCGCCCTTCTTACTTCCTTTCTCTGGGCTCTGAACATCCACACGCCCACAGAACATTCATCAAGGCACTTTTCTTTCCTGCCAGATCTGTAAGGGGAAAGATTCACTTCTCCTTCCCAAGGTGTCAACCTTTGTTGTTATTGATGCCTCCAAGCCTGCAATTACTTGATGAGGCTAATGGGTAAAAGCACTTAAAGGGCTAGGCTTCCCCTTCCATTGTCATAATCCATGTAAAACAAACCAGACCCAACGCAGCCTGACAAGCTCTCAGTCTGTTATTATTAGGGATTTATTTAAATTATAGGTTGCTCTAAATTTATAATTTAGCTGTTGCACTTAGCACACTTTCCTTTTCTTTTAAAACTAACCCCAAGAGAGACATTTACAAAATTCCTTTCTCCACGCTGTCAGACAAGAAAAATGTCAAGTGGCGTGCATGGCCAGAGGAGGGGTTGAAAGTGTACTTAGAATAGTAAACTTAAATACAAATGGAATTTCACAGCTAACTACCCTTTACCTCTTTGCCAATAGAAACAGCATGTGTGTTCATCCTTGTTTTAATGCCCCCATTAATCCTGCTATAACACTGGAAAAAGAATGGTAAAAAGCAAATTCCATATAATCCCCTCCCCTTTCTTACCCCTGTCTGATTAGATAAGGCCTCAACAAAGCTCAGAACCTGCAGCATTAAATGTTATTGCTCTAACTGAGGAGGAAGGGTGTTGCTTCAGATGACCTGCTCTGGAAAAGAATGGTATTGTCCTGAGAGATCAGCAACATGGACATACATCAGACACTGGGTAGATATGTTTCAGTTCATTCAAAATGTGCACCACCATAAGCAATGCCTGATGTCACCCTTACCCAAATATTTTATCACAACAGATGTGAAGGAATTGTGCAAGAAAAACTAAATCTAATGTGTGCATCACATAGTGAATTTTATTTATTTATTTAAACATCAGTTACTGAGCCTGGACTCAGGAGCAAACACCATGCTTAGTGCTGGGAGCCTGTAGACAACCTCAAGAGGAGCTGACAAATGGGCATGCAACCAGTGAGTACCAAAGACTCTGATGAGTTCTGCAGGAAGACTGTGAGCCTTGCTCAAAATGACCAGAAAACTGAGACATTGTATTTCTACCCATCAGGAGGTGAGAAAGGGGTTGTGAAAGTCTTGAAATAGGAGATGACTATAGTACGAACTTTTAGGAATGAATTACTTACAAAATTTAATCATCTGGGAAGGAAGGGGCATGTGCAAGAGCACAGAGTCATGGAAGGTATATCTAGGCACAGACATGAAGTTCAATGTCCAGCAGCTATGCAGTCCTTGAAGAGAAGTGAGAAGCTGAGGAGCTCCAACTTCATCTTTTGATCCAAAGTTGTAACTGGATGACTCCTAGATGTTTTAATTGATCCACAGTGCTGTTTATTTTAAATATTAAACTAGTATTTAAATCTCAGGAGTTTCCCCCCAAAAAAAGTCTTACTTTCCAGCAGCACTGGGACTATCTATACTCCCGCATAGATGTCATCAGCAGGATCTGAGCAGCAGCTACCTTCCTCCCACAGGTCATGCACTTTCTAGCTTGCCACAGTCTCCACCATTCCCAACAGTCTTCCACTAGACCCATTTGGCTTGACCTTGTTTTCCTTGTAGTAGAGAGAGATGTTTCCCTGTAACCATGTCTCTATCACAGATGAGAATGCAAGGGATGGCCAAGGGACCTGCGATTACTCACAGCCTACTTTGCTTATATGTTACCTGCCAGACTTACAAAGATTAGAAGCATGGATGTGTAGACTCTATTCTAGACAAAGAGAATCGAGGCTTTAACAAGGTGACGAACATTTTAATGGGTTTCAGGACTTTGGAGTATAAAGTGCTGTTAGATGAGAGAATTCAAGATATCTGAATCCTGTGTTGGAGTCTCTTCCCTGTCTTGTCTCTTCAGAGAGACAAACTGTGGGACAGAAGAAAATGGAAAATGTGGCCCATTTCTGGATGATGGGCTGGGTTTTTGTCCCTCACCCCATTCATTGCAGAGCTCTTTATTAAATTGATTAAAGTACATGGTTTAGGCTTAACCTAGGCTGGGCCTCTCCAGGCTTCTGTCAGCTGGGCAGGTGCTAAGTGATAATGACTGTCCTGCAGAGTAGCTCAGAAGAGGAGCGAGCATAAGGAGCAGAGCCTGGACTGGGAAGGCAGACTCTGACTCAGCTCATCTCCTGAGACGTGACACAGGACAGAGGAGACATGGTCCTACATATTTCTAAGGTGCACCAATCCATGTCTAGGAGCTTGCGTGCTCCTCTGCCAGAGACCTTCAAAAAGAAAACCCTAGTTACCATGTGAAAAAGATGGCTTCCAAAGAGGATGGCTGGTGACAAGAACATCAGTGAGTAGGTAAGTGCAGTTGTCTCTGCAAGAAACCGCCCCTCAAAACGTCAAGCTGGGGTGGAAATAATGTATGTTTAACAAATGGAACAAACAGAACAGTGGGGTAGCTAAACCTGCTACCACCTCCCCAGTACTCCTCCTACACAGGATATGAACATGGGTGGCCTTGGCTTGACACATGGACCACCAGAGTATGAAACAGAAAAAAGCAGCAGGATATGACAGACATGGTTCCCCAAGGGGCATCACTTCATACTAAAACTAGACAAGGAAGGGGTCTCAGGGAGGTAGACTGTCACCCCACCCACCCACACATAGACTCACTAACAGGTCAGACTGCACACTACGCTGAGGATGGAGAGGCTCTGTTTAGATCATACAAGATCAAGTCGGAATTGGCACAATCTCCCCAGACATGCAGCCAGAGAAGCGGACAGACAATCATTCCCAGTGCAGTTTTGGAATGACTGCCACCTGGCTCTAACTCCCCAGGTTCCCACTCCAGTAAGGAGAGTGCTCAGTCATAAGTAGCAGAAAAAGTGGACCTTAATGGCTTAAAAACAGAGAGGTTCATTTGCCTCACTAACAGGAAGTCCAGTGGGGCAGTCCAGGCTGATGCGGGGCCTCCTCAATGCCACCAGGGAGGCAGGATCCCTCCTCCACCCTCAGTTCCTAGGCTTTTATTCTTGTTACTTCATGGATGTCAGGAAGAGGTGGCAGGCTCCCCAGCCCATGCCCAGACTCAAGTTCACATTCAAGGCAGAATGTTGTCTACAAGAGAGGAAAGAAAATGAAGCAGCTTCTCAAAGACATGCTGAGACAAAAGGAAGAACCCACAGGACAGGTGCTTGGCCTCCCAAGCTCCGGAATATGCATTCCTGGCCACCCAGTATCCTTATAATAAATGAGTCTAACTTTCTTCTGTCTTGTTTGTACTAGCTCAAGTTCATTTCTGTTACTTGCAATTCTTCTAAAAAGTGTGATCTAATGCATTCATGAGATCAGATTCACCTTTTCAACCATACAGATACCTCAGTCTTGTGACCTTTCAACTTTCCAATGGAGGTCCACTTCGAAGCATTTATATAATTATGGTTGATGGCTTGCACAATGATAATTAGAATGGGAGCTACTATTTATTGAGCAAATGCCACTTACACTATTTGCAAATGTTTGTATCTGTTTTTTGTCATTGTCACCCAGCCCTGACAAGTAAATGTCCCTATACATGGGACTTAAGGCTATGAAAAGTCACTTTCCTAAGGCTCAGAAGCTCATAATGACCCCAAGCTATATGGATCTGATTCCAGAGCTCAGGCTACCCTGCCACAGAACCATCCATATTAAATTCACATTAATGATTACTAAAAACTCAGATTTCTGAGTCCTTTTTCAGACAGAATGAATTAGAATCTCTAGGTTGGTGCTGGAGGTAGAGTCAGGAATCTGCAGTTGAAACAAGTTTCTCCAACAATTCTTCTGCATTCTAAAGCTTAGAAAGCCTGGCCTCTCCTTACAGAGGCTGTCCCGTGGTTAGTGCCTGCTGGGATGTTTCACTGGGGCCAGCAGTAACGTAAGGACAAATAAAAATTTAAAATAAGCAGTTTAAATCTGCCTGCTAAAAATAAGGGAAGAGACTTCTCCCACCTCCTTTTACTTAGAACATTTACTTTAGAAAACTTATCATTGTAACTACTTTCTCCTCTCTTTGTAATGTATCTAAATCCTTTTGAAAACTATATAGCCTTTTCGCCTGCTTTGTGACCTGAGAATGTCTTTTTCAAACACGCAGGAGCCATTGTCTTGAAATGCAAGCTCCAGGACCCCTGTTGCCCAGTTTGTGGGGAGGCAGGAGCCTAACTTCAGTGAGGGCTGGGCTCCAGGTTAAAAAACTCTCCTGTTTTTTTAAGGTATGAAAGCTGTTTGCTCTTCTGGTTAGAGTCAGTGAGCTAACAGGTGGAAAGCCCAGGTATCAGGTAAAGTTAGGATGACTGTGTGACTAAAGGCGCTGTGAAACCCTCTTACTCAACAACCAGTGATTGTTTATCTTGAAAACCTGTCTGTAATGGGTTGTACTGCTTGGCTATGGAAAAGGGTGAGATTCTGTTTTTGCAGTCTTGTAGCCTGTGATGTACATCACGTTCTGGTTTAATGCTTTTTCAAAAAGAAAACTCTTTCTCTACCACCTTTGTGAAGAGGAATTCTGGGTTGATTTTGTTTTTGCTTACATTTGCCCAACAGTAACAACATCCCTACTTTATAGGATGAAAGAAAAATGTTTTTTATTCCTCCTAAATCAGGGTAATAGAAGGATCCCCAGAAAAGCAGTATTATTTATGGTCATATCATGCACAGTGCTAACAACGTAAAGCACAAGAGACATGGACGGTGTTAAGGTTTAGATGTGGTGTCCCCCAGAAGCTCATGTGTCATGGATGGTGTTATGGTTTAGATGTGGTGTGCCCCAGAAGCTCATGTGTGAGACAATGCAAGCAAGTTTAGAGGAGAAATGATTAGGATATAGCCTTAACCTAATCAGTGAATTAATCCTTCATGGGATTAACTGAGTGGTAACTGAAGGCTGGTAGGGTATCGCTGGAGGAGGTGGGACATTGGGGGCATGGCTTTGGGGCATATATATTTTGTATCTGGAGAGTGGAGATCTCTCTCTGCTTCCTGATGACCATGTGAGCTGCTTCCCTCTGGCACACACTCTTCTACCATGATGTCCTCCCTCACCTTGAACCCCAAGGAATGGAGCCAGCTGTTTATGGACTGAGACTGCTGGAACCGTGAGTCCTCTAATTAGCTTTTCCTCCCCTAAAATTTTTCTGGTCAGATCTTTTAGTCCCAGTAGCGAAATAGTTGACTAAAACATACAGCATGTCTCATTGCACACACACTTACATCGTGGATAAATCCCCTCACAAGGACCACCTCCATTTCTTCAATCTATGAACTGGGATTGGGATTCCATAAGGACAGACATGGCCACACTACAGCTAAAGGACTTCCCACAACCGGTTCCTGAGAAGCTGATTATCCGTGAAAAGGTCATGTTAAAATGATTCTGGAAACCACACTTGTAAAAGCTCATTTCAGGAAATAACATACAATAGAAATAAGATAATTGAGTCTAGAAAGGTTAAAACTGACAACTTCCACCCACAACATCCTTCCCGCAAAGCCCCCAGCGGATTTCCCCATGACATACCTGGGCTCCCTGAGCCAGCTCTAGGAGCACGTTAGGGAGGTAAACTCTCCCCACCAGGACCAGGCACACAGAGCCTACGGAAAACAAATCTGTTCCAACAGGAATGAAAACACTTACTTCCCCTATAGAAAGAATTTCTCCCATCTCCCATTGCAGGGTTTTCACCTGCAAGGCAGATATGGAAAAACTGAGCCAAAGGGATTTCGGGAAATAAAAGTCAAGAAGATTTCAGAATTGTTGATTGTCTGCTTCTTGATTTTGCATTTCAGTTATTCAAGTGCTGTGGGCAAAGTTTGAAGGAAAAGAAAAGTGACATGAGGACACAGTTCTCATAATTCCCCCAGATGACAGATGGAGAAATAAGTACTTTTTATAAGAATGCTTATGTTTACTAAGAAAACGAGAGTGTATTCTTATGAAAGAAACATTTTTGAATGTCAGGCACTGTGCTGGGACACAGAGGTGAACGAGATAGACATGGTTCTTTAGTCACAGCACTTCCAGTTTAGTTACAAACAGTCCAACACAACCATCCCCACCTGTGATAGGACTCTGAAGAAATAACAAAAGTGCTGAAATGAAAATAACTGGAAGCACCTCCTTGGATGAGGGTACCTTTGAGAGGTCTGTCCAGGAGGTGGCACCAGTGCTAGGTCATGTTGACAGATTGTACCCCGATGTGACATGGTGAAATGGCACTCCACCTCTGTGGAGAAACCATCTAAGCACAGAGATGCGGAAAGAGCTAAGATGACTCAGTGCAGTGCAGAACCCTGGGTGGGACCAGGAGACTGCAAAAGGACATCAGCGGGAAATCTGGTGAACTCTAAATCCATTCTGGAGTTCAGACCACGGGTCCCAGTGTTGACTTGTGGGTGTTTGACACATGTACATTAGAGGATCAGCACCAGGGGAGCTGGAGGAAGGGCATGTGTGATTTTACTACACCATCTTTAGAACTTTTCTGTAACTCTAAAACTTTCCAAGTTTAAAAAAATAATAAAAATTTAAATATTTAAGTTTGATTTTTAAAAATTTAAAGAGCACTCACTAGCCTCACAAGGACTATACATGGGTATGTCCTGATATGTATGGGATCCTGTCCCGGGTGATAATGATTCAGAAGTGAACAGTCTTCTTCTGGTTACAGATTCTCATTTCACTTACAAGAAAAAGTGCATGCTCTGCAGACAATGCCTGCCAATTTTTAACCTTCTAAAGCTATGATATCTCTTCCTTTCCTTCAGCCCCTAAAATAAGCTGAATCAATACAGAACTATTGGCTCAAATCACTTAAAACATTTTGTTTCAATTATTTTCCACACTAAATTGAAAACTCTTAAACCTATAAGCGTATCATGAAGAAAGGAAGGAAACAGCACTGACTTCATTTTTTCATTTAAAATTACCTGCAGCCAAAAGCAATGCCTAAGTTCCATGTTTCTTAATGTTTTCTATTAAATGCATAAAGGATATAATGATAAGCAAAGTTTCCTTACTAAAAACTCTGAATTTGCATTTTCACTCACTTGTGTGTGAGTTGGTTAAAACACAAATACTGGAAGGAAACTTCCTCATGGTGTGTGTGTGTGTGTGTGTGTGTATCCAACCCAGGCAACAAAATGCAAGACAAGTGTTCCACCACTGAACTACAGTGCCAGCACAACTTCCTTTATACCTTTACACACAAGAATGAACCAGTTTGCAAGAGCCTGAGGGATTTTCCCAATTTCTTTACTTGTTTCCAATTTAATTCTAGGGTCTGGGTCTGTGTCACTGAATATAAGGCTCACCTTAGATTTCAATTTAGATGAATGCGCTTCTGTCCCAGAAGAAGTGTCCTGCCTCGGCTTTATATAATGTCTCCCACTAATTCTGAACAATTGGCCCCCCAAATGACTCCAGGGAGAGCAGCACAATCAAACCATCTGTCCTCCTCTCAGGACAACAGCAGTAATCTAGCCCCTTTGGGATCTGGGACATAAGTGCAAGCTTTCATCAAAGGCCAATAAAATTCTTTATCCCCTAGATAGAAAAATAAAGGGAGGACCTTCTTACACAGAACTCCTTCTGTTGGGTCCAACACACCCATCCTCAAAGAAAGAGGGAAAAATCCCAATATAGGAAGTGTCAAAATTAGCAGTCCTTCCTTGATCCTGAGAAGGCTTTTCTTAATACTGAATGCTTGGCTCCCTTCTGCTCTGGGAAGGTAATGCAAGCACTAACTCGGCAAGCTTCACAACTGTCAAACAGCCCCAATGTGCAGCACTCAGCAGATGGCTACTCTCTGCTGCACTGGTGTAGGCAAGGTCCAGTGAAGAGGACCCCCTCCAAAGGACATAGTGACAAAACATGTCTTCGATCTCCTTTCTCTGTGTCACCCTCCCCTCGTCCCAACTACCTCTGACATCTGTGCCCCAAAATAGGACTACTGTGGATCTAATCTACTGATAGTGGAGTGGGAAGGAAATGCTCGCTATGGGGCAAAAGGACATTAGTATAAGACAAGGCTAGAAAAAAAGGACAATGTATAGACTCTATTATCTGCCATAATGATACAAACTCTATCTCCTCTTGTTGGGTAGAGCTGTGATACCAACTTTAAATTTCATCATGCTTTATCTCCGGATTTATCATGTTTAGGGTTTAGAGACTTTTTTAAATTTTAAACACAAAGAGCTGGTCATAGTCTTCTATAACCAACATTTCACTGTTTCCTGTAGTTTCAGCTCAAAAATGTGTGGAGTGTGTGTGTGTGTGTCTGTCTGTCTGTCTGTCTGTCTGTCTGTGACAAGCAGAAAAGCTCAGTTGCTCACTCTGCAGGTACTAAAAGGTTTGAGAAGGGAGCTCAGAGGGAGGTTGGGGAATAAGATTAAGTTTATTGGCCTGCAACAACGTTAAGAAGTGAGTGGAGGCAGGGAGTGCTGGGGAGTTATATTGGCCAAATTATATTGTAAATACGTAACAACAAATCCCATCAATATGTATGATTATAATGCACCAATAAAAAAAAAAGTGGGGGAGAAGTGAGTGGAGGAGGAGGCAGTGACCTTGGAAAGACAGACCACAATATGAGAACTTTCCCCGCTTACCACGTGGGTCTGTGATGCCTGCTGAGCTCTGATCACAGTGGGAATCCAGTTGAAAACAGTGATCTTCTCCAGTGCTTTCAGGGAAGAGCCCATTCCATTAGGTTCCCAGCAGCAAACATGACAGGGAGAATAAACTACATTAGTTGCTAGCTGCCTTACACAATCCCTATTCCTCTTTATTTTGCTAACAAAACCTTAATTATGATTGAGGGAAAAATATGACCCATCCCAGGGAATGCGTTTTGATGGAATTATCAATCATGACCACCCTGTTGACCCCTTTTCCAGACATTTTTCTGTTGAGGGTTAGCCTTATGCTATAGTTCAAATCTAGAATGTCCCCCAAAGACCTATGTGCCCCAGAGTGGCACTGCACAGAGGTGGTGGAACCGTTAAGACAGGGAGCCTAGGGGGAGGTTTTAGGTTACTGGGAGTGTGCCCTTGAAGGACATAGTAGGACAACACTCTCTTTATCTTTCTCCTTTACTTCTGATCATGAGGTAAAGGGTCTTTCTCTGACAAACACTCCCACCATGATGTACCAACTCACCATAAACCCAGAAACAATGGGGCCAATCAACCATGAACTGAAATCTCTGAAACTGCAAACCAAAATAAACCTTTTCTCTTTATAAGTTGATTTTTACCTCAGGTAATTGTTGCAGTGACAGAAAGTTGACCATGAGAACCAGTTCTGGTAATGACCTGTCAAGAGAGTCAGGCAGGGGGCTTCGAGGAAACTTTTACTTTCCTAATAAATACAGGAGACATGTTTGGCACTATCCTTTTTTCCCCTTTTCTTTCTGATTTGAACACATATGTGATGTCAGCTGGGACATTTTGCCACTATGAGGGGAAAAAAAAAAAAAGAGTCAAGAGAATCTTAGAGATGCCTGCCAGCTCCAATATCATTGAGCCACTGACCTAATAATGTCAGTTTGTTACATGAGAAAAATAAGCCTGTAGTCAGGGTTTCCATGGATCACACTACTAATCATTCTTAGATTAAAATATTTGCTTATCTTCTATTTCTTTAATAGAAGAGTACAGAATACTGAGGTTTCCCTTGAGGAACACCAACACTGAAATGTCTTGATAACTTATTTGAGATTTATTATTTGGGATTCACTTTAAATCCTATTTATAATTTGGGATTATTTGGGATTCCATTTATAATTCATTATCTTTTCTGCTTTAAAGTTTGTATTTATAACAGGTCAACCAGAACATATTCTAGTAAAGGACCAACCACCTAAAGAGATGGTAACCATATTTTTACCTTCACCACTCAGAACTGTCAGTTATTCTCAATTACAGCAAAGATGAACAGAATGGACAGTAAGGAAAAGAAAGATCTTAAACAGATCATGTCACAAAGGGAAATTTTGTGCGTTATTCACCTATAGAGGGAAGAAAAGTTGGCCTACCAAAATTAAAGGCAATGATTGGCAAAATTAGGCTGGTCAACCACCCAGGACCCAGGATCACTCATTTTTACCAAACCAGCTATTGGTCTAGTTATAGGCAGTCTTATAGCAACTGTAGAAATGTGTCAACTATCAAGTGGCCACATAAACTCTACAGCCCCTCTAAGGGAGGTACTAGAAGTTAAGCGCTTTGTGTTCTGAAAAACATCACCAGCATATAGTGGGTGCTTGGTAAATACATGTGTAGTGAAAGAACACTTTCTGAATTTGAAGGGATGGAAAGCACCAGGCTTTCTACAATGTGACCTTGGTCATATTTCAGTTTATACAGAAGAAACATGGGTAAATGGAAATGATAGTTCACACGTATCATAATTAGATAACTTGGGTTCTGTTGAACCATTAAAAGCCTACTTGTTTTATAAATCCAAGCTTCCTAAATTAAGTAACTTACATCCCAGCATACTTATGGAACTTTCTTTTGAGAGCACCAAACCAGGGCCAGTAATAGAAATTCCTCATAAGATCCACGAGGACAAAATCATTCATATTAAAAATTGGTCTGGGGATGTAGCTCAATGGTACAGCACCTGCCCAGCATGTAGGATACCCTGGATTCTATCCCCAGTACTACAAAAAAGTAAATTAAATGTTCCATTTAAAAATCATTCATAGTCTTTTAAAAAGAGAGAAAGAGAGATTGTGAAATCTCTAAAAGCAATGGTTGAGTTTGATAAGTGAGATGACAGGTGAGATTCTACCACCAAGATATTGACCACAACAAAAATGACTAATATTTTTGAGCAGCTATTATGCATTGGTCCTTTACATGGATTAGTTTATTCAGTCTTCAAAATGGCCTCAGTCACATTATTATTACTGTTCCAAATTGTACAGTTTAGGAAATTTAGACAGCAGGTTTAAGTATTTCCAAAGGTTGAGAACCAAGAGAATCACGTAGAATACTTAACTGTTCCAGACCATTGGCCCTAAAGAAATTCCAATCATCTTTGTCCTGACCAAATAATACCTCTACAGAGGGCTGGAGAATGCTCTAGAAAAGCAACTCATGGTAATCGTATCCAACCATTGGCACACCATTCCATGCACTGATGTATGGAAATCATTACATCATTGTAAGTCCGTGGTTGGGTAGCTCTGCTGTGCAGACCTAGAATCCAGATGCTTGAAGGATCTAACTTATATCTGAGTATTTAGTTGAAACAAAAGGGTTTGTAAGTAAGCACTAACTCCTGTTTTGCAAAGCCAAATATTTATTATTATGTTGCATGTTGGGCAATCCACTGCCAAACAATACAACAGGACTTGGGGGTGGTGGAGAGTATTTCCAAAAGTTACACAGCTGTAAAGGGGTGGGGCTTCTTTGAACCTAGATAATCTGCTTCCAAACCTCATACTCTACTCCCTTAAAATTATCCCTATTTTCCTACAAAGCACTTGAGCTCATCTAGGCTACTTCCTGCAGATTAATGTACTACTGAGCTCTTGGGTCCAAGATTGCCACTGGGCCATGGTCCATATTCAGGACAGAAAGGAACCTCACTATGAGACCGAAAAACAATCCAATGAGAGAGCTGCTCAGGGTCCCCTTTCCTCCCTCTGTATCCTTCCCTCTTCCCCAACTACTCTCTATATCATCAAATAGCATTCATTTTACCATTTGTACTTTCCTTGATATTTTTGGATTCATTGGGAACTTTTCTCCCAGCCTCTGAGAGATCCACTTCCAAAAAGTGGCTATAACCAAGGAACCACAGAACCTAAACACCAAGTCAATCACAGCTGAAATTCTCTAATTTCCCCATTTCTTTGCTAGTTTTTGTGTCCTTCCACTAGAATGTTAAATTCATGAAGGCAAATATCAATTCTGTCCTGGCCTAACATGGTATCTGGTACTCAACAGTTGCTTCCTTAATCATTAAAACAAAAACTTTCCCAGAATCGTTCTTCCAAACCATGCTAATATCTCACTGTCCAGAACTGTATCACATGCTGTCATTAGCTGTGAAAGGGGCCTCTATGATGGAAGGTGGGGAAGCAAAAAGAAGATAGAAACCCCTTTCAGTTAGCACTATCTGCCACTTGTCCAACCAGAGCCATGGTCACATCCACAAAATGGCAATGCTTGCTCTTATTTCCAGATCCTTGCACATGTTCTTCCTTCTTCTCTCTTTTGCTTCTTTGATATCTTTCCTGGCTCACATACTTCCCACCAACAGGAGTAGATAAGCATCCTCCTATTGGTTCTTTCAACACCTTAATTAGACTCACCTGTCGTTTTTTGTTTGTTTGTTTGTTTGTTGTCTATATTCCCCAAACTGAACCAAACTTTTGGAAGGTGGTGCATGCAAGCTTCATCCCTATCATCTATCACAGTGTCTGGCATAAGAAGCATTTATTGAATGAGTGAAGTGATAAAGCAAGAAATCAAATTCAGATCTTAAGCTGGGGGTATAGCTCAGTTGGTAGAGTGCTTGCCTCACATGCACAAGCTGTGGGTTCAATCTCCAGCACCACCAAAAAAAAAAAAAAAATTCAGGTTTTCCCAATTCCAATTCCAGCTCAGTTCCCTATGTGATATGGATGACTGGGAATAAACATCACTTTTAATCCACAGAAAACTCTCCAACCTCCCACCTCAGAGAAATTGCAGAGTTTTCCTGTTGTCACCATCATCACCATTATGACATTTCTCACTTGCCCTCTAATAAAGGACCTGAAACATTTAAAGTAACCAAAAGCTGGGCACAAGGACAAAAGAACATGAAAAACAGCCAAACCAGGCGACCAGTCCACACTCTCCAAGGGAAACTGAAAGCTAAATAAAACTAAGGAAAATATTTCCGAGTTCAAACAGGGTGTTCTGGTACACCTGCGTAGAGCTCTAGTACCAGCTGGCATTTGCTTTTTATTTTTCAAGACCTGCTTAGTATTTACAGACCACACACCACAGCTCGTGTTCTATAAGTATTTTTTTAAATTGAGTTCCAAATGTATTGCATTGGCTCAAAGGTAATTGTTCATTCAGATGAAATGTAGATCTAACAACCAGACCTTTCAAGCAGGTAGGGCCCCTCAGAGATAGCTCAGAAAATGTTATGTTCAGCCTGTGCAGGGTTGTTAGAAATAGAGAATATTTCTTGCCATCTGCCAGCAAGATGCCACTCTTCCCTCTGGACCCATGTGAGGGGCAAGCCATCAGTACCAATGCTCTAGCCATCAGAATGACAGAAATAATTACCATCACCTGGGAATACCATCTATGTTTTTTGTTGTTTTGTTTTGTTTCAGGAAGAGGAATTTTAATTTGATCGCTATAGACCACTTGGTCTCACTGTGGTGGTTGTTCGTATACCTCCCCCACTCAAGTGTCAAAGCTCATACATGTTGAATGGATTATTCACTTTTCTGTTTCAGCACTTTTTTAAGTATGTGGCACAGGGATTAAACCCAGGGGCACTCTACCACTGAGCTACACTCCTAGCCCTCTTTTTTTTTTTTTTTTTTGAGACAGGGTTTCCCTGGCCTTGAACTTGAGATCCTCCTGTCTCAGCCTCCTGAGTCACTGGGATTATAGGCAATGCACCACCACACCAGCCTATTCCAGCATATTTTTAATGAAAAGAAATTCTAGCTACTGTGGTGATTTTAAATACGTTCACAATGCTTTGGTAGACTTCTTTGAAAAGATGATGCCTAATTCTTTTCCTTTTAAATGTGGACTACACTTACTAACTCATGACAAATAGAATAAAACGGTGAAGATGGTCTACGATGGGGAGATTGGGTCATAAAAGATGCTGTGAACTCTCCACCCCACCCCCATCACTTGTTCTGGGAGAAGCTAGCTGTCATGTCACAAGAACATTCAAAACCCACAT
>JAJEJO010000509.1:44280-122980 GCA_020662805.1 Glaucomys volans
AGTTTTTTTTTTATTTAATTTTTTGATTCATTGAACACAAATGGAGTACAGCTATTGTTTCTCTGGTTGTACACAAAGTAGATTCACACCATCTGTGCATGCATACATGTACACAGGGCAATGGTGTCTGTCACACATTCTGTTATTATTATTACCCCCACACCCCGACCCCACCCCTCCCTTCCCTCTATGCTATCTATCCTTCCTCCTTCTTGCCTCCCTTCCACCCCACATTATGCATCATCATTCACTTATCAGAGATCATTCAGCCTTTGGATTTTTGGGATTGGCTAATCTCACTTAGCATAACAGTCTCCAACATCATCCATTTACCTACAAATGCCATAATTTTAAGAAACTGCTAAGTTTGAGGACAATTTGTTCCCCACAAATAGACAACTAATTCAGTTACACAAAAGAAATGCTTATACAATGAATATATCACCAATAACCCGTTATCCTAATAAGGTTTCCATCTTTGCATATTCTCGTCTATGTGGAAATGTTTTATGTAACTCTTACCATAATATAAGTGCAATTCTCATTTCTGCCATTTTTCTTATCATAAGCTTTCCCCTTGTTGTTATGCCTTCAGTGTTAATAATTTTTAATGGTCAAATAATATTTGATCAAGTGGATATACCCCAAGTTTTTTTAACCATTTCCACAACATAAAACAGGGATTCTTAGTTTTTTTCTACTAAAGCTTTAACAACATCTTTGAATATATGGTTTTGTGCTTCTCTTGATTTATTTGGCTAGGATAAATTTTCTATATTTGAATTACTGGGTGAAAAAGACTTTTAACATTTTTGTGTCTCTCATATTTTGTCATATTTACTTTTGAAAAGATAATGGATCTTATCAATGAATAAGTGCACCAGTTATATCCCAACAATAATTGTAATCTCTTAAATTGTGATAGAAGGTACAAAGTTGCATGTCAAGTTTGCTTTAATCTGAATTTCTTTAAATAAGGTTGTATGTTTTTTTTAATTTGTTTCCACATTTGTGAGTTATGCCTCATTGTTTTGATTTTCCAAGTTTAAAGGTGTACTTTATCTTACAAATTTGAATGTAGAATCACAGATTAGAAATATTAATTTTTGATTAAACTGTTTTTCAGCCAGTGTCCATTTATATTAGTTTCCTTTCTTCGTTACACAAAAATTCATTTTTATGTTCATATAAATCAATACTTTTATATTCTATTGCTACTAACAGCTCATGTTCTTCCTCTGATAAAAATCACTTTATTCTTCCAGTTTTTCTAGACTATATGAGGAGTTATTTTTCATTTATATTTAATTTGAACACTTCTGAAGCTTATTTTGGTGTGTACTGCAAAATAAAAACTTTTATTCAAAAGTGTTCTTTAGCTTATTCATGTTTATTAAAAAAAACAGTTCATAAGAACTTGATTTTTAAATTCTTACAATATTCCTAGGGCTTACTAGAGATAATTAAAGTGTCACCAAAATAATGGCAAAGAAGGACATATCTGAGACCTTATGGTATATGCTATAAATTGAGACTTCTTCCCTCTTTTTTTCATACTAAGAGAAGAGATAAATACTTCTAGGAGATTGTAATCCTCTCTAAGCCCTAAGGGGTGAATAATGATTTTCTCAAGCTAAATACTTCCTTTTTCTCCGATTGGTTTAAGTTTGGATTTTCCTCACCAAGGTGGCCCTTGATACATGAGAGGAAAAGTGCTAGGGACCTCTCGGGATATTTTTTCTCCCTGAACAAAAGGATAACCACATAAAGAAAGATCTCTTTTCCATCCAAAATGCCACCTGCATGTGATACCTGGCACATGCCTGGCACCTTGAAACCCCAAGTCAACAAGTCAGAGCACAAATGCCAAACATGGTGGGAGCAAATGGCCAAGACTTGGGTTCTAGATGATGCTATTGAGTTGCAGCATTAACCATGGTTTAGTCAGCTTTTTGTTGCCATGACAAAAATATCCAACAAGAACAACTTAGAGGAGGAAAAGTTTACTTTGGTCCATGGTTCAGAAGTCTCAGTCCATAGATCAGTTCATTGATCACTGGGCCCAGGATGAGGCAGAACATCATGACAGAAGGGCACAGAAGAAGAAAATTGCTCACCTCATGGCAGCCAGGAAGAAAAGAGAGGGAAAGAGGAGGGGGTCCCAAGGAAGACGAACCCTTCCAGGGCACAATCCCAGTTACCCACCTTGTCTAGCAATGCCCCACCTGCCTACAGTTACCACCCAGGTAGTTCCCTCAAACTAGGATGGACGGATTAGGTTACCACTCTCTCACAGTCAAATCATTTTGTCTCTAAACATTACTGCATTAACACAGGAGTTTTGGGCAGACACCTTGTATTCAAACCATAACAAACCAACTCTAGAATTACCCTAAGAACATTTCGGTGAAAAAATGTGTGTGTATTTATATGTATATAAAAATACACACACATATATATGGGAATATATATATTCCCCATTATTAAGTCATTCTGCTGTTTTGTTTTGTTTTGTTTTGTTTTGTTTTGTTTTGTTTTGCACTGCCGGGGATCAAACTCTCAGGGGCCTCACCTAGGCCAATGCCCCACCACATAGCTGTACCCCCAGCCCTAAGCCTTTTTAGATATCTTTTTCTGTATCCCAAATTTTAAAATTCCTTTGATATTTATCCCATTGCTCATTAATTTCTCTCATCATTGTGAAATTACAGTACAGGTTTAGCCCCTGGTTCCTAATTTGCAAGAGGTCAAAAACCAGAGTGTACCTAGGAGATTAGATTCTGTGAACCCTGCTGTTAGCAGGAGACTAGACTTTACTGCCCTCAAGATTCTTGCAAACTCTGTTTCTCCCACATTTCAATTGCCTTTGTGCTCAGGGCTCTTGGCCTTCTTGCTCCATTACAACACACAACTACCAAAACCCCAAGTACTTACAATCTACAACTCTCAGGAGGATAAGTTGCAGTGAATGACAGCACCATTTTCCACTGCCATTAAATGCAGTTCTCTAGCCTCCTTATCAGCAAGAATGCAATGAAAACTGAGCACTCTGCTAACAAGATTTTGATAGCAAGAGTCCTAAACTGCATGTTCTACAGATTGCACAGAGGAACAAGGGCTGGCCCTCATAACCACCATCTCAATAACAATTACAAATTTTATAACAACTTAAGGCAAATGAAAAGTTCAAATACATCAGATGATTGGTCTACCACAGTGATTTTTCAACCTGAGCTCCACAGAATCATAGGAGTTCTACAGAAATAATTCAAGTAAAGATGGGAGATATTGACTACATAAAATTAGGTTCTAGCCCCCTCTTCAAAGGAAAAGTTCTGCATTTATCTGCACAGAATATTCAATTTGAAGAAAAGATTTTTTTTTTTAAGTTTTAAGTTGACTCTCAGTGTTTGGAGTCATCCAGATGTTCTCAGTCAGATAAACAATAAAATTTCCAACAAAAAATTGAGGCAAATAATCAGATCATTAAGGGAAAGACAAGAAAGACAGAAGATACTATACCTTCTTGCTACTTTTAGCATAATAATTAATGAATGATCAACATTTATGTGTATTTTCCACTTGAAAATTGGAAAAGATGAGATCGGATCCTTGCTCTGTATCTATTTTCCCTGATGTTTGTTGAGGGAGATGAGCAATAGGGAGGTGAAGGCTGGTTCTCATAGCCCCATGTTAATATCATAACCCAGCAGCCCACATTACTGCCATGGCTGTCGCCACATTGGCACACACAGGCTATTTTTATTGATCCCTAAACTCAAAGAGTCCATGACCTCATCTGAAGTATGCTTTTTAATAATTCACTCCCTTTAAGGGCCCATTAAAATGTCAGAACTATCATAAACCTTGTAAATGCTTAGTTACCTCTAATGTCTTCAAAATAATAATGCATTATTGATGAAATTTTGGCTCCCTATCACTTTGCTCCCATCTAACAAAGCCAACATAGCATGACTTCTCTGCATTTCAGATAAGCTCCTCCACCTTATGCAAGGATGCTTTGACCATGAGCCTCCCAGGTTTCTTGCAGAGAGCTATCGGAAGCTTCTCTTGTTCTAGATCATGAAGAGTACCTTATAGGCCAATTTATTTAAAAGAAGAAAGTAACACAATGATACGATTATAAATTTGCCCTGATAAACCACAGAACAGAACATCCAAAAGTAAGGAGCTTGCCAGTTAGAAACGCAGAGCTAGCTGAAACATTTGCTTCTTTGTACACATAATGCTTTCTCTACCACAGTTTTGAGGTGGGGGTGGTGTTTAAGCACACAAACCTAATTTCAGGTTCTTTTTCTATGAAGCATGAGCACAAAGAAAAATATCATTCAAGTGTTCATAAGCCAGTTAAAAACACAGGCACAGTGCAAAAAATATTCTCCAAAGTATGGGGATTCTCCCTAAAAGCAAGTTTGCCAAATAAAATACAAAATTCCTAGTTAAATTTGAATTTCAGATAAGCAACAAATGAATTTTACTAAATATATGTTCTGAATATTGCATGGGAAATACTTACACTAAAAAAACTTCGTTTTTTATTTGAAATTCAAATTCAATTTAGCCTCTTGCATTTTTCTTTGCTAAATCTGGCAGCCCTACTTAAAGGCAAATCTTAATGCCTCACCTAACATTTAAAATGCTGACGGTGCAGTTCAGTGGTTCCTAACCCTGTCTACATACTAGGGTTACTTGTGGTTACCTGGGACCACCCTTTAGAGAAGTAAATCAATCTCTGGAGTGGGGCCCAGACATTCTTTTAAGCTCCCCAGAGAATTCTAATGGGCATCCAGTGTTCAGAATCAGTATGCTAGAGGACAATAATAATTCCAATGTAAAATCTCAGAGAAGCATGTCTGAGAAATTATCAAGGGTGTTTCAGGATCTATGGCAGGAAAACACATATTTTTAAAAGCATATTCAACATTTTAATATAAATTTGTATTTGAAAAATAAAAAATTATATTTATATCATGAACTACAAAAAAAATTCAAGGATAATGGAGTCGCTCAGATCTACAGAGCCGAAAGACATAAAAAAGCACAGGATCCAGTATGTGTGGCAAATTCAAGATGGGATGGAGCATCTGAGAATGAAGAACAGGACCTGGGCAGGTCCTGGGGCAGGAGGCAGGCAGGGTTAAATGCATGCACAGGTGTCCAGGCCAGAAGATAGCACAGACCCGAGTTCAGGAAGGTAGACAGCAAGAACAAGGACCTCTCAGGCCAAAAATCTAGCAGAGACACCAGCCTGGCACCTGATTGTGTAGTCTTGCCAACTGCAGGACTTTTAGGAATGTCAATCCTTAAACCCGGCCAGCCCAGGGTTCACAGGTGACACCTGTGCGAACATTTGACTAAACTAGGGAAGAAAGGTTCTAGCAAAATTGCTTCTCTGTATGCAGTACCAGCTGCCCTGCACCTCTGGCCATATGCAATGAGTTTGACTCTGAGAAGACACAGCTTTTACCCTTGTGTACGTCAAGGAAATCCAGTAAGGCCTCTCTGCCTTAGAGTTCTTTTCTGAAAATGGGAAACAATCTTCTTCACAAGGATGTGCCAGCAGCATCTGAAGTCATATGATGCATGTAAAAGAAATGTTCTGTGTTCTACAGGTTCATTTTCCCCATAGCAATCACTACTAGCACATGCCTTCCATGTTCCCTCTGTGCTGTCACTTGTATAAGTGACTTGTTCACAGGACAGTACAGATCCAGTGTCTGGCACTGTCCCTTGCAAAGTGAGTGCTCAGTGAGTACTTGCTGCCTTAATTGTACTTAGAAATCTAACCAGATGTTCCTCCTAAAGCACTTTTTGGTATTCCAAACACCGGAATATACATCTGTCTAAGACTTGTATTTAGTAGCTGTTTTCTTGGATAAGTGATTTAACTTTGTGAAGCTTCAGTGTACCCATTCCTACATGGGAGTGTTAGTGGTATCTACTTCACAGTTTGTTGTAAGGATTAATTCAGATTATATCTGATCATCCTTACCCTGGACCTGACACATTATGAGTGCTTAAAAATAGAAAGATCACCAGTCAACTCAATCTTTGACCTAGCCAGTTTGTTGACTTGGACTTATGCATTCCATGCCAACCCTAATCCAAATACCCAGAAACAGGTTTGCACTGAATGCTCCAGCCCCAGAGCAGAGGTGGAGCATTTGAAGTCACCTACTGACTCAGGAGCCACAAAAAGAAGTGATAAGTACCCCACAGCTCTCACTGAATACACAGTAAAAGTTATTCCACATTTGTTATATCCCTGTCCATCTCCATTTTCAGTCCTAGGTTTCTATTTTACTGAGATTTCTATTCTTCTAATAAAGTAGTATTGTGTTTTTATGATATTGTCGATACAAAAAGCCAAAACTACCCCCAACCCACCCCCAAAGGCATAAAAGTAAACCCAAGGCCATATGGCACTGGAAAAAATTAAAGTCTGCATATTGTTGTGTTGTATGATTCACCATCGTTGTAAATGACTTCTTAGTGATACGGTATTAACCCACTCTGATGTGCAATGATTCATATCATTCTAAGCTTTCCTTTGAAGCCCAGCTGGCTGTCTTTCAAATAGAGCTTAGGCAAATTTAGCCACACAAATGTTATTTTGCCAACACCATTCCTCAGGCCAGCCAGTTACCTCACAGGAACCACCTGTTTCAGACCATCCCACAGAGCTTCTGGCTTTTAGAACACAAAGAGGGCTGCAACTCCATACCCACAAGATCCCATCTGAAGTTACAGAGGTAATCAGCTCCATTGTTGCTAAAGACACCTTACCTTGTTACTCAAGGATACTACAAAATTGTAACTCAGGTGCCAAGTTTCCTAATTTGTTCATTTGCAAGGTCGAGGGTAGTAACTGGGAATTCACAAGAGAGATTGTGAAATTTCCATCAATTCATTTAAAGAGGGAACTTAGTACCTAACATATATGTCAACATATATTATTAAGCCTCCCTCTAGACAACTTTTATGTACCCATAAACTGTATCATATATGTAGTCATACAAATGGGTTTTGTTACCTTGATGTCCCCAGTCTCACAGTTCCCTAGGTTCATCTTGTCTTCTAATATTCAAATATAATGATTCAAACAATCATGCTGCTAAGAAACAAGCAGCCTCTGATATCCGAGAGCTGGCCTGGGACTATCAGCCAGGCCTTACTGTAGCCAGAAGCGGGCAGACACACACAGCTAGGCCTTGGTACTCTTCTCTAGAACATAAACAACTTTATGAAACACCAACATCAGACAAGGCTGCTGTGCAGCCATGATGAATCAAGACAGAAACAAGACCATTCTATGTGTGACCATAAACAAAACATGAACGGTTGTTCAACCCACAAAGTAGGAAACATCGCCCTCTCCTGGTGTATATGTGGAACTGCTGCTTCATGACCAACTACAGCTTGGTTCTTGCTGTAATATAGGCCCTCCTTCCAGATAAGGCAGTTAAGATATTAATCATAGAATTACCCTTACTGCCTGATAGCATCCAATCAGAACAAAGCTTTGCTTTCTTAAAACCCTCCCAAATCGTCCAAAATACATCCCGGTAAGTCCTTTCCACACCCTCTCCTTGAGAAGCCCTGAAGTTCAGCACAGCCTGAGCTCTCCCTCCATTAAACGGCCCAACTTTTCAGCCACATGTATGTTCCTGGTGGTCTTTGGCTAGAGGACATTGATACCACAAATACCAGAATTTATTCTTCCTATCTTTTCCAGTGTTGCTTCCACTGTCATATTTTAGGGAAAGAGATCTCTCTGACTTCAATGCCAGTGTCAGTCCTGCTTCATGGCTAATCTCTAGACCCTAACCAGCTCTCTCAGGTTCACCTTTGAAGGCCTGGAACCACCATCTTTTGCTCTCTCTGAAAAACACCATAAACACAATGTTGCGAGTAAAATAAGTATTTGTGTGAGGATTTGGAAGTTTTGGAGTACAGTGTAAAAGAAATAATTTAAAAGTATTATATACATCCATGTGCCAAAGGCTCTCAAGGACTCCCTCCCCTCTGCTGCCACCCTCCTCCCCATCCGCCACCTCTTAAAGAATTTTCCATCCTCTGGGTTCCAGCTTTGTTTATGTGTTTGTCTGTCCTTCCATCCATCTATACTTCTGTCCTCTGAACTCCCAGACTCTAACCTCCAGCAACCTTTTCCATGTTCCTCTCTTGATTACTTACTGAGCCCCATACACTGGGCTCTCTGGTCTGCAGAAAGGAGGATGGATACTGGTAGTGATGGCGATAACTCTAGATTATGCAGGTCATTTTTTTTTTCTTTTGAGCACTCTACCCTAAGCAGATCCTGTACAAATTGAGATGGAACCAGATGGGGAACAGCAATGCTTATAAAACCACCCCAAGGAAGTATTTGCATTTTTTAAACAAGAGAAAAATGTACTTTCTGAGTGGAATTCTACTCTAATTCTGCTAGAATGGTGGTTTTCAAACTTTCTGAGTGCAAAAAGGAACACATTTATATTATAAACCCAGAATATACACATATACAACCATGATAGCAGATAAGTAAATAGAGAAATAGAGATGAATTGCCCTTACTAAAATGCTCTGATTATTTTTGTTCTGCTTAATTTTATAAAGAAAAAAATCTAGCTGGCTGCAACTTATTACTCCATTGATTTAAAGACCCACTAATGGACCTCAGACTGTAGCTCACGCACACACTGTTAAAGCAACCGGCATTGCAAATGACAAAATCTTACTCCCACTATAGGTAGCGAGATTGATCTTACGCATTCTTTATCTCTCTCTCTCTCTCTCTCTCTCTCTCTCTCTCTCCCCTCTCTCTCTCTCTCTCTCTCTCTCTCTCTCTCTCTTTCTCACACACACACACACACACACACACAAAACCTGAGATGTCATCTGACCCATCGAGCAGGTTTCTGAGTCTAACAAGAAATTCAAGAAAGAGAGAGAGGAAAAAAGTAAATGGACTCTCCTTTTCATAGGTTTCAAAGAGCAGCTTGGACTCACTCAGCTGTGGTGATGCTCAAAAATAGAGCATCAGTTCATATGGGGACCAGCTGATCTGCAGGAGTTACTTTCAGGTAAAAAGGCTCCTTGAAACCTAGCCCAAGCAGAGCAAGTCAAGGCCCAGAGGACAGGCAACATAGAATGTGACTGCAGTGGCCTGTGGGAATGGTTGCAAGGAACACAGTGGCCTGGGAAGGACAGAGAACTGCAAGATGGGAAAGTGAAGTCAGGCAACAAGAATGGATGAGACTGCGATCACAAAGAGGGTAGTTCTTGGCAGCAGATGGCGACATAGAGAAGGACAGGAGTTGATGGAAATCACTGCTGGAGAAGGGGTCCAAAAACTGAAATCGGCTGGGGAGGAAAGAGGTAGAAATCACACAGATAGAGTGGTACTTAGCTGGTACCAGACTGTGGGTTCTCCAGGTAAGAGATGCATCTTCTTACAGGTATTGAGGCACCTCTCAACCAAACAGCAGCTCTCCCTTGTGCTAGAAAATCCACTTGTGAATTGAAGACCCGTAATATTTTTGCAGGGTGGAAACTCATTTCTATGGAAGACAACAACAAATTTATAATTCATTAAATCAGATAAGTCAGGTAAGCTTGATGATGATGGTGATGATGATAACAATATTTTTGTCCTGAATTTGAGGCAACACCCCATTTGGCCCAATAACTTTTCAGCACTTTTTCCCCTTGTTCATACATCTTCTCAAATAGAGATAAGTGTGCATTCATTCCCTGAAGTTAAATTTATTTTCACTGATTTTTAAGCTCAAAATAACCTTGCTGGTATGTGTATGCTATGGTGTTTATTTTCAGAGGTAGAACTGCAACAAATGAAAAATACTGCCCTTCAGTAGAAAGGAAAATATTATACTTAGATATTTATAAGTGTGACTGGCTTTTTTAATGATAAGTCAAAAATATTATAATTATTATACATTGCCAGCAATAGTTTTCTGAGTGTTTCTCATTTAAAGACTGGAAGTAATATTCATGACATGAACTATACTTCAAACTGAATGTGGAATAAAAATGGATTTAAATAACCAGAGTGAACTGCATTTCTAAGTAGTACATGCAAATCAGCTTAACTGTTTTATGTTAGAGTTACTATGAAGGGAAATCACCATAATAAAAATAATAAAGCTACTTTTTTTTGAGTACCTATTTTATTCCAAGCACTATGATGGATATTTTATGTGTTCATTTACTTAATGCTCACAATAATATCAAGAAGTAGCAACTATTAACCCTATTGTGTAGATGAGGAAACTGTTGATCAACTTCCATCACTGTAACAAACACCTGAGATACTCAGCTTATAAAGAGAAAAGGTTTATCTTAACTCTGGTTTTAGAGGTTCCAGTCCTTGATCAATTGGCCTGTTGCTTTGGGCCTCTGGTGAAGCAGCACAGCATGGTAGAGCAAAACCAGTTACCTCTTGGCCAGGAAGCCAGAAAAAGAGGCAAAGTTCCCACAATTCCCTTTGAGGGCACATCTCAATGACTTCAAGACCCCCTAGTAGGCCCCAACTCTTAAAGACTTCACCGCCTCCCAATAGCACCACCCTGGTCCAAACCTTTCACACATGGGCCTTTGGGGGACATTCAAGATCCAAACTATAGCAGGAAGATAAAGTAATTTCTCCAAGAACACACATTAAGTAGCCAAACCAGTATTAAGGCCTGGACCTCCCAGAACAGGTCTGTATTTGTTCTGTTTCCACATTGCCTCCTCCCATTTTAGAGGAATGACTTGCAAGTGCTTATTCTGGCTTTGTCCATTCAAATGCCATCATCTTTAGAATTCCCCCAAGAATGCAGAAGCAAAGACCCTACTGGAGAGTTATGTTATAATGCCAAGAAATAACGAGATAATGTACTCATACAGAATGTAACATAAACCCATGCAGGTTTCAGAGGGTTTCTTTTTGGAGAGAAAAAAAACTGGTTTAGTCCATGAATTCAGATGATCTGAGATGTCTTCCTGCCCCAGCAGACTGCAAGCTCCTAAGAGACTTTCACATGTGGCATAGAATGGGCTACCACTGAGACAGTTTAAAAATGCTGTTTGCCTGGGTCTTTCCAGCAGAATGCTATAGAAGGGTTGCACCTGACAATGACCCACACCATTTCCCTAGCCTTTCCTTCCCATTATTTCCCTTAGCACTGAAAGCATTTCCCACTCTCTTCCCTGGAGGCACCTTCCTGCATCCCAGTGTGCATGCTCAAATGACTGCGTGAGGGGAACCCATCTGTTTCACTGCCTTCCTCACTCTCAGGAGAGAGAGTTGAGGTTTGTTCTCTCCATCACATCCTGCATAGCAGCAGCAGCCCAGGCACTCCTTGATAAGGAAGCAAATTGGATACCTAAGATGGGCAGAAAAGTGTTATTTTTTGACCAAAAAGACATTTTGCATTACAAGTCTTCAGTGTTAATGAGCTAATAATCTGTGGGTTTCCTTGGCTTTGGAATCCATACACATTTTTTTTTTTTTTTTTGGTACTGGGGATTGAACTCAGGGGCACTCCACCACTGAGCCACATCCCCAGCCCTATTTTGTATTTTATTTAGAGACAGGGTCTCACTGAGTTGCTTAGGGCCTTGCTAAGTTGCTGAGGCTGGCTTTTAACTCGCGATCCTCCTGCCTCAGCCTCCCAAGTGCTGGGATTACAGGCGTGCGCCACCGTGCCCGGCTCCATACACATTTTTTAATGAACATTGTCCTCTCTCAGGAGTAACCACTTCTAATTAATTTTTTGCCATAATTATGCAATATGTAAAACAATCATGATTTATTTTATTAGTAATAAGGGCATTAAAATTTTAGTAGGAGAGACAAAATAGAGACCAACCTTCTAAATTTGACATAAATGAAACAAAAATCATGAAGGGAATTTTGATGGTACAATAACTTTTATTAGCTTGATGTGCTGACTGAGAAAAGAAATAGCATGCATTTTAAAAAGTGACTTTTTAAGGAAGAATAATTTGTTTGCATAAAATATGATTACTTACCCTCATAAATGTTTATTTGAATTTATTGCACTATAACGAAAGCCAAAGGCATCCGCCACAGCAGGGAAACCAAATTCTGAATTGCAAAACAAACCAAAGGTGTGACTGAGAGCACATCAGTATCCATTGCTGACTCAAAAGAAATCGAGGCAGTTAAAATTCTGCTGATTTTCCAGATATGCTCTAATGAGGCTAAATCCTTTTCAAAAAAGAAAAAAAAGCTACAATTCAGATTGGGGCCCACCCCTCAACCCTGAAAAGAATACCTAGAGGGTGCCAGTCAGCACCTCTCTCAGCTCACCTGGGTTCTACCTGCTGTCCACACTAGAGGCTACCCACTGGCTATCTGAGACTGAATCCAGCCACAGATGCCATTTTTATGAGTTTGAATTTAAATATGATTAGAAGAGTTTAGAATAAAGGATGACTGTGTTCTCTACCCTTTCTGCTCTTCTTAGGCTACCTTCATTCATGATCCATCATAGTGGGCCCTGGGATAACAGGAACTTAGAGAGGCTTCCTTTGCCTCTTAGATCAGCAGTTGCCCAATGGGTACCTGAAAGCAGGATAAAACGTAGCATCTCTGCCTGTTTTGTATCTATCTCCTTAAACTTTGTAACCTGCTAACCTCTGACATAGGCACATTAATCATTAAAGGAATGTTCATCTAAAAGTGAGTAATACAGGTTTATAAACCCTAAATGTACCTAATCTATGTCATTCCCCCTTTAATACTGAAGCCAGATTTGCCAGGTCATTTACAGCATCCTATTTCAGACCCTGCAGAGGTGTCTAGAGGTTCTCAGTCATTGCCCTAGGTCTTCCAGTAACAATGGAGTCTGGCAGAGAGATCTCGCTGTGATGAGATTTCCCCTCTAGGTAGGAGCAATCATCTCATGGAAACTGAGTTTCCCCTTCCAGAATCACAGCTCTGATAGACAAACATCCTGGGCAGCAAATGGAGATTGCCCCCTCAAGTGATCAGGACTTTCCAGAGCCAGCTTACAGAACCAGAATTGAGATAAAGATGAACCAGATAAAGATGACCACAACCTGACCAAGACTGTTTAATTACGCATACCTCTTGCCCCCATCCCAATTCCTCCTCTATTTAAGACTGAAGCACCCCCAAGGACGAGGCTGAGATGCTGAATCTCACTTTACCTTCCCAGTATGGCCATATTGGTTAAAATTCCTTTCCTGCTTTCACTGTTACCTTCTCTATTTGGTTTCTGCTGTGAGTAGCCAGGCCTGGTTTGTTGGAATCCCCTGGAGGTCACTGGTAACACTGAGACCTCTGACCCATACAGTTTCCAGTTGAGGACTCATGGACTATTCTTTCACCAAGTTGAAAACTGAAAACCCTTCAAGGATCTGGACTCATTCTGTCTCTATCATCAGCCAGAAGAAGAATACAAAAGGAGGAGGAAGAGATGTTTATCCTTGAAAAAGTACTTTTAACACTGATTTACTCACTTGAGGTTCCCAACGAAGCAGAGCAGGCCAGAGATAGAGGGGCTCCTCCATGACCTCATCTCCCCATTCTCTAGTGCCCAACTCCTCCAAAGACCCTAAAGCCAACTCTACTCCTAACTAAGTGGATACCTTACTGATGAAGGATGCAACATAATTACTTGACCTTGGTCAAAGGAACAAAGCAAGTAATGAGGTAGCTGCTTTATCTTTCAGAATTGCTGGCTAATTATCATTTAGACTCACCTACTCATTTTTTTCACATTCACATTGCATGAGCTAGGCTTTGGTTTTTGAACCTGAAGTAAAAACTGCAACGTATTTACTATGACATTTTCTTTTACTTATTCAGCTTCCACTTCCCCTTCTCATACCAAGTTAAGGCCTTCATGGTCTACAGTTCATTGACTCGCCACAGTTTTTAAATCTGGTTTCCAAAATACAGTTGCAGAAGGCAGAAGAGACAGATGTCAGTACTAATTCCAATGCATGGAGACAATTACTGGAAATGCAGCCTGAAAGAGGATTCTTCTGATCTCTTCTTGACCACTGCTTTAGGTCCAATCATTTCCTTTGACTATAGAGGGGCTGAATTTCAGTGAACACTCAGCCTCTCCATAAGGAAAGCTCTTCACCCAGCAGTTCACTTCTTCATCCCGAGCTCTAGCAAATAGCTCAAATGTAAGGGCTGATAATTGTATTTCTAGACACCATGTTATGACTGGGTCCACCGTAGGAAGTTGGTTTTGTCTTTTTTAAATAACATCATGAAAGTATCCTCACAGCATGAAACCTGAGAAAGAGGCTGAATACCTCATACGGTGTGTCAAGCGGAAAGTTAACAAAAAAAATTGCAGTATTTTATTTCCACATTATTTCCCTAAGCCCCCCTGTTGTGCAGACCTTTCTGGCCTTTAAACCACAGGTAACTTCTGGCAAAGCTTGAGACAGATGGCAATATGGAGTTCCTGGCAACTGAGATAAATGTGTGTAATATCAAGCACCTACCTTACAGCTTGGGAGGCTCACAACGACCCAGCTCCTACACAAGGTCTCAGGAAGGGGCGCTTGCTAAAATAATTTTCTAGTTAACAAGAAATCTATGCAACATTTTGTGCCTGGGTGTTTCAAAAGCCCCCTCTGAGGAATGCATTTTAATTTAGGTTAAACTCATTTCATTTTTTTAATAGAATGAATGGTGCATAACACGCATTTCATAATATGAAATGAAAAGACCTTGATACAGTTCATCTACCGGAAGGTTTAGCTCCAAATCCAGAACAAATAAAGCAAAATAAACACAGCACGACTCCAAATGTCCTCTTCCAACGTTCGGTAATTTTGGGGGGCATAGATTTAGGGGATGTTTGGAATATGGAAGAAGAGATAGGAAAGAAGAAGGTACAGGAATGCTTGTGACATGCTGAAGATGCCTTAAACTCATCTAGAGTCGATGACCTTTTATTAAACATCACAGTGTGTAAGATGCTGTCCTGAATCCCTCTTGGTCATTTTGTCACATTTGCTGAAAATCAATTCTTTTTGTTATCAGCTCAGATTTCAAATAACCTTCGAGAGGCTTTTTACCATTGCAGCATGTAAATGGGGATTTGAGATCTTTTTGAAAACACAGGAGGAAGGTTAATTTGGAGATGATAGACATTTTCTATTCTTTTGTGTGTGTTCAAATCCACATGGTTTTATAGAGCTCCCAGGTTAGTTAACACAAATTTTCTAACAGAAATTTTGAGAGCTGTCAGTGGCCTTCAAAAACATCCACTTCATCGCACCTTCTGACAGATAAGAGGTGAGCCCAGAACCTGGGGAAGATTTGCCTACACTCATGCTGTGTGGGGAAGAGCTGCCTTCAAACCTGTCTTCAGAAGGCTGTGTTCCATTAGCTGTCACCATTAGCAAGATGGGAAGACACCATTGTCCCCTGGCAGACTGACCTCATTTCTCCAAGGACCTCGGATGAGATTGACTACTGAGTTTGGGCAAGTATCACTATTTTAGAGAATCTTTTGCAATTAGACCATTCATGAATATAATCTTGCTTCATTCCACAAACCTGACAACTTATGAAAACCTGGAATTCTCCTCTTGATTTCTTTTCCTTTGTGATATTCATGACAATCCTTTTTGTACTCCCATGAGGACATCTGACATAGGAAAATAATTGTGCTGTTTCTCCACATTTCATTAGCCTAAAAGTTTAAGAGATTCACATACAAGACTGAAAAACTGCCTCTCCTTTCTATTTTCATTCTTTAAAATCCAACCTCAGCGAATCCTCACAAGTTCTTCCACCATCAGTCATGATCCACCTGGGTGCACCATGGATGTTAATTTTAGTATCATATACTATTCAGGTCTCTTTCTAACCTGGTTACTGTAAAAACTGAGAGTTAAAACAAAGAATAAATGAGGAGGTGAAAATATCCAATCTGTTACAAAGAGGGTATGCTAAGACTCACCCCTCATCTATTTAGGTAGACTTACCCCCAGTTTCAGGCAATCTTGACCCAGGGCAAGAGGAAGATGCATGCCCAGATGAGACACTTTGGAAGAGAAGCATTGAAGAGACTTCATGCTGTGTGTGGACAAGTTGGCTCATTAGCAGAGAAGAATGAAGCATCTTCTATCTATCACGTGGGTCACTCTCCCCTTCCTTGAGGAGGGATTGAAAAAAACGGGAGAGAAGCCTGGATTGGGCTCAGTATATTTCCCTCTCAACAAAGCCAGAGGTGGGGAACATAATTTCCTCTAATATATAGTTTTACATGAAATTTCTGCAAGCATGGTAGTTCTGTCCTTTTATCTCAATTTTTAAAACTTCTTCAGAATACAAAGCATGCCTCGAAAGGCCTGTGTCCCTCACAAGAGCAAATGCAACACTGGGTGAAGCATGAGTGTTTGATAAACGTTTGTCTTTTGGTTGTTCTTTGTTTTTGCAGTGCCAGGGATCGAACCCAGGGCCTTGAACATGCCTGGTACACACTCTGCCATTGAGCTACATCCCCAGCCCAATAAATATTTGTCTTTTAAAGGATTGTTGGTAAGAGCAGAATTTGTACAAAGTGTTCTGTTCACATCTGTAAAGAAGCAAATAAACTTTAAAAATACTAATCTGTTTCAATCAGTAGGTTGAAGAGCATGGACCTGGATCTCAAATCAAATCTTTATACTCCAAATCTGAATTAAAGACATGCAGCTTTTTTCTCTTACTATGAAAATCCTCTATTTTGTTATTCAAAACACATTTTCACCTAAAGACCTTGAGTATAATTTGACATAATTTCACTCTTTACATACTCACAAACTAAATGTCTATTCTCTTTTAATGAAATGGTTATTGAAAATACCGCAAGATTTCATTGAAAGAAAAAAAAATACTTGTAAGAAACTGTAAGAAATAAGACCTGGAAACTACTGCTTAATGCATAAAGACAGGTAGGATGTGCCCAAATTCCTATAAATTAGTAGATGAAAATCTTGCGGTTATGCCCTACCCTAGAGACAAATGCCTTTGTTGATCCTGCATAACCAAGAAACCGTATTCCATGAAGGAAGATCTGTGGCTCTTACCCATGATCAAACAGACACACACTGGGATAGAAACGATGGTGACAGTTTTGCACTGTTGGTGTTGATGGGTTTCTTACCACTAAGGCACTTCTAGGCAGTCACTGACCATCAACTGCTGCAAGCAAGCCAACCCTAGGAGTAGAAAAAGCACAAACACCTTCATGGATAAGCTCCAAGGAGGTCCTCCATAGCCCACCCAGACTCCGCAGCTGCTCTTGAAACCATCAGTAAAACCTTCCTTTGACTTAGTGAAGTCTTCTAAATTTTTTTTTCAATTAATATGCACTTATATAGCACTCATGTGTCAAGCAGGGTTCTGAGTGCTTTATTCCTCTATGCAAGCCTATTGGATGATACTATTATTATCCCTATTTTACAAATAAGGACAATGGGCACAGAGAGACTAAGTAACTTCCCTAAGTCACACAGTCCATAAATGACATGAATGCAAACTGTTCAGGTTCTTGGACCCATGGTGCTCCCCAGGTGTGTGATCTGCCTGATAACCCTTTTTGTCCTGAGCATCATAGACAGGCCCTAGTTACCTTTCAACAAGACTACGTATGTAAATGTGTCTTGTTGAGAAAGAATTATTCAGACAATGTAATATTAATGTCCATGTGGTCGGCACATGGAGTATATTAGAACACATGAAGCTCCTTCTCCAAGTAACTTAGACATAAAGGTGTAGAGCAGTGGCACTTAAATTAACTGTGCATCAGAACCACCTAGAAGACTTGCTAAAACTCACATTGCTGAGCCCCACTGCCATGGTTTCCCATCCAGTGGTTCTGGGTGGGGCCCCTGAATTTGCATTCTAACAATCTCCCTGTGGCAGCTGAGGCTGCTACTGCTGGAGGGAACCACATTTAGAGAACTGCTCATCTAGAGAAAGTGAAAGGAGCCTGTGAATGGCCTAATCTGGCCAGGAACCCCATGAGGGCAAACATCTACTTGTGTCCACTAATTGAATGTGTTCATTTGAATCCATTTTTATTCATGAGCATCACTATGTCTCTCCTTCCACATCTTGCCCAGTTAACCAGAGCAGAGATCTCTTTGCCCTTCCTCCAGAGGTTGGAGGGTATAATCTTTACCCTTTCTCTGTACTTTCAGGCTCACATTCATAAAACCAAGAAAACCAGTATCTCCATGAATTTAATAATACAAACCAAGAAGTAGGCCATTGCAGATAGAAATGATTGCCCACTAAGAGTTAAGCTCTAATTATAAATTTAAAATAGAACAGCATAGACATATGCAAGGTCACCTTAAAGAGAAAAATGGTCTACAAATTTTGACTTTCATCAGATTGAAGATATTAAGACACTCAATATACAGTTAGCAAGGAGGAATAATTGGGCTTAGAAACAGAGGAGAGAGGGTGCATCTGGGGTCCAGAAGTGTCAGGTCCCTTTGAACCTCATTTGGGGATCAGCAAAGCACTTGGTCAGTCAGCTCCCATACCAATCGCCTGACATGGCAGTCTCTTTTCTGGAAATGTATACACTAGGCATGGAAAGTAAAGGCATGCAAAGTATAGCAGAGCTGGCAGAGCCTGGTGACATACAGAATCATATTATTAAATTCCTTGGTCTTGATTCCATGGTCACCAAGCAGTGATAATCAGTTTTCTCAGGCACAAAACATATCTCCAGAGAGAATAGTCCCAGTCAAGCCAAACAGGCATGTTTGCTTCCATGGAAATTTTATTTCTTATGTAAGTTGGCATCCTGACTTCATATACCAGCTGGTTGAGAGCTTTGCTCATGTCAGGAATCTCCCCTAAGTTCAGTTCGAATCAGGAATACCAACAAGACCTCAATTTCTGAATTTTGGAGCTCAGGGTGCCAAACATATGTCTCCTCTTGACCGGTCAGCCATGGTGCAGCCGGGGAGGACGAGCCTGACAGATTGCCAGGACACTTTGTGGTTGAGTGATAGGGCACTCCAAGGCAAATGAAGCATAAAAAGGACAGACCATGGAGTTGGACAAACTTATGGTTAAATGCTGGTCCTACTACTTACTAGCTTTGTTATTTAACCTCTGACTTTTGCTTTTCTCATTTACAACATGAAGGAAGTATATACAGTATAAGTCAGTGGTTCTAAAAGTGTAGATCCTGGACAAGCACCATTGACATCTCTAGGAATTCATTAGATACAATTCTCAATTCCACTCCAGACCTACTGGAGCAGAATACCTGAAGGCAGGACCCTGCAATCTGTTTTAGAACAAGCCTTCATGATATTACTAAAGTTTGAGAAGCACTGATACAGATTTTTTTTCCAAGATTAGAAATCATGTGTATAGCCAAGCCTAGTGGCATATGCCTGTAATTCCATTTACTCTGGAGGCTGAGGCAGGAGGACAGCAAGAATGAGGCCAGCCTCAGCAACTTACTGAAACTCAGTCTCGAAATAATAAAAAGAGCTGGGGACATAGCTCAGTGGTAAAGTACCCCTGGGCTCAATTCCCAGTACTAAAAAAAAAGGGTGGGGGAGAAAGAAAAAATGTGTATAGTGTGTGATGCCTGGCACAAAACAGATACTTGAGATGTTTTGCACCGTTACCACCACAGGAAATTTGGAGGATGAAGTGTTTCCCATGATCTCACCACCCTAGTAACTATTAATTTATTTTCTTACTTACCCAAGAACAAGATCTAGCCAAGAGGGGCTGGGGTTGTAACTCAGTGGTAGAGCACTTGTCTCTCATGTGTAAGGCATTGGGTTTGATTCTCAGCACCACATAAAATTAAATAAAATAAAGTTTCCTTCACTTGGAACATTTCAAATTCCTAAATGAAAGAATATCACATCATGGACAATGAATTCCTGTGTTCCTATGTACAGTCCAGAAACAAGTGTGCCAGCATTTCCACAAGACTGTTCCCAATGAGAAATGATATTCCTTGCTATTTTATAAAGCTGAAAAATAGCTCCCGCTGTTAGAAATTTTTTAAATTACTATCCATTTTGAATATTTATACTCACTAAAATGTAATATGATACATATACTATTATTTTGAGTAGCTCACAGAAATTCACAATTATTCTCTGTAAATCCACATGGCCTCTTTTTAATCCGAAAAACTATAATTCTGAATTGACTGAAAACTGATGAATTTCTGAATCCTTTTATGTGAGAGAATATGTGAATAAACAAAATTGAAAATAGATTTCTTTGACAGTCTTTTGCTTAAATATTGAAATATCTGGTGAATTTTACTATTGATATATATTTCTAATTCCTGCCATGTGTTAAATTGATATATGTGTCAGATGAGCAAAATGGAAAACATATAACATGAATAAAATGGGTATATATTATGAACAAAAAATTAAAAATAACATTTACCTGCAGTATAATAAACTTAAAAGTAAAAGTGATTGAGATCTCCATACACATTTCTGAATTATTATGCTAAGAATATATGTGAACTGAAAGATTAATATTTTTATTGTTGCTGTGGATATAATTACCAGTAAGAAAGATACTGTGTTTGGGAATGTGGTTGGTGTGATTTTAATTGAACAAAAAATTTTATTATTTCTAGTTGTGATATTGCTAAGTTCCTGCTATTATAGGTTTTGTTTATCCTTACAAAAAAGGAGGGATCTTGAGTTTTTCATTTTTACTAAAATGGGAATTTCAATTTTGAGGCAAAGAACTACAAACTTCAATTCTAAACTATAATCAATTACAGAAATTATAAAAACTCAAAAAAATTAAGAGATAAAATTATGAGCTCTAAGGAGAAACAGCAACAAATTTTCTGGACATAGGATCAATTTTAAGAAACTCATATGCCTTTATTTCAGCCATAATCAAGTAGAGAATAACACATTCAACCTAAGGAAGAACCCATAAGAGTTTTACAGAGAATATTTTTAAACTTTAATTATAGAACATAAAGAAAATTATATGAATGCATGGAAGTGATAGTAAAGATGACAATTCTCTCCACATTAATTCATAAACTTAGTACAATCCCAAATAAAACTTCTGATTTGAGGAACCATACATTTACTCCCAAAGGTATATGGCAGAATAAAGAACATCAATATCCAAGATAACCTTGAAAATGAAGAGCAAAAACTGCAGACCTGCTCTTTCAGATGTTAACATATATCACAGACCCTTATTAAAAATAATGCAGCTGGGCATGGTGGTACATGCCTATAATCCCAGAACTTGGGAGACTGAGGCAGGAGGAACGTGAGTTCAAAGCCAGCCTCAGTAACTTAGCGAGGCCCTATGCAACTCAGTGAGACCCTGTCTCTAAATAAAATACAAAATAGGGCTGGGGATGTGGCTCAGTGGTGGAGTGCCCCTGGGTTCAATCCCCAGTACCAAAAAAAATAATAATAATAATGCAGTGCTCACCAAAGAACAAACACATAGATAAAATGAATATAATAGAGCTCAAAGACACACACACACACACACACACACACACACACACAAAGGCACTTCATTTGTTATGAACATGGGTACCACAAACAGAGGGAATGGACGGATTATTTAGATGTTGATGTGCAGACTCCTTACCACCTCGACTGTTACCACCTTATCCAGGCTATCATCTCACCCTGATTCTGACAAAAGCCCACTCTCAGGTCTTTTCACCTACTATCAGGTGCTTTTTTGTTTTGTTTTAATCTCTGTCCATCTACTTAACAGTAATCCTGTTAAAACAGTCAAATTATGCTTATGTTTTAAAAATACCAACCACTGGGGCCTGGAATGTAGCTCAGTGGTAGGGCACGTGCCTAGCTAACATGGTGAGGCCCTGGGTTTGATCCCCAGCACTGCAAAAAAAGTACCCCAAATTCCATTACTGGCCTATAAAAATACCAACAACTTACATTAATATTCAAAAGACCATTTCTATTCCCACCAAATTAGGCAGAGAATAATGACTAATAATTTTTGTATTCTATTAAGAGGAATATTTGGCTTACAAACAATAAACTTATTTAATCTCCACAACAATCCTATGAAACAAGCACTATTATTTCCCCTCATCTTAGGCACAAAAACAGAGCAATCACTTAACCTCTCTGTGTAGCAGCAGAGTTGAGATTCCAACCTTGGAATTCTGACTCCAGAATATTTGGGCAAGGTTTGCAGCACAGAAAGATTTGTTTGCTAGACTTTTAGATTCTCCATGGGGTTTTAATTAATTAGAACATTAAGTCATGATGTTCATAATTGATTTTACAGCTATTATTCAATTTTATGGTAGGAGGGAATTATTACAAAATTTATTACATAAATCCAGCATGTGCCTTGCTCTTTCCCGGCTCTCTGATACCTGCCTTCTTTTTACTATGCTGGTTATTTGCATTATTCTCCTTTGTAGCCCATAAAGGGAACCTTTCCTTCATTCCTTGCCCTTTCCCATGGGAAGGAATTCTGACAAGGCCTATGTGTTCCTAGGTCTGAAGCAGCTTCACAGGTGTGCAGGTGGGACAGGACATTGCCTGGATTGGCTGAAGAAAGATAGACTGAAAAGTCCGGCTAATGCTGAGCAGCAGAGATGACTTGGGCTGAGGGAGCCCAGTTTGCAGGAGTTGGCCTACAGTTAGCCTACAGTAACCTAAAACCCACTAGAAAACTTTAAAGCAAGAAGAGTAATGCATCCAGGCAGGGTGGCACACGCCTATAAACCCAGCAACTCCGGAGACTGAGGCAGAAGGATCTCAAGTTCAAAGCCAGCCTCAGCAACTTAGTGAGGCCCTAAGCAACTTAGTGAGACCCTGTCTCAAAATAAAAACTAAAAAGGCTGTGGATTGTGCCCCTGGTTCAATCCCCCGTACAGGAAGGAAGGAAGGAAGGAAGGAAGGAAGGAAGGAAGGAAGGAAGGAAGGAAGGAAGGAAGGAAGAATTGCAGTGTGCAGGATAGACTGCAGTGTGTATGTGTGTGTGTGAGAGAGAGAGAGAAAGAGAGAGAGAGAGAGAGAGAGAGAGAAACATTTAATGTGTCACAAATGCTCCTCTGTGCTGGATAAACTGTGTTTAGACAGGTCTTGCCTGAAGCACCTCAATTATCTCTTAAATTATCTAAAAAGTCAGGGACATTAACCCAGCCTTAAAAACAAATATTGACCTGTGTGGCCATGACCTAAAGGAAAAACTTAATTAAACTCTAAACATGAAAAATTGAACAGATCATGCACCTTTTGGGCTGAGATTTGGTGGACTCTGATAAGCAGGAAGGAAACGGATGATACATTTACTATTAACAACTGACACTATTTCACTTAAAATTTAGCAAGTGTTTTCAGGAGCCTTCTAGAATTATTACTTCCAACATTGATTGAAAGTCCAATACATATTCCAGACACTGCTATCTGCTGTATCTGCGTTATCTCATTAGATTCTAACGTCTCTCTAAGGAATTACTGTCTTCAGTTTATAGATGGGGAAACAGTTCAGAGGGTTTAAGACACTTTCTCACACCAGTGAAGAGAAGAACAAGGATCTGAATTCAAGTCCGACACTGAAATTTAATTGTTATTTGTTGTTTTTAATTTTCTTTTAGTAATGAAAGATTCTGCTCAAAAATTAGATACAGAGGCTAATAGAGTGATCAAGGACAAGAGAGTGAACACATACGTCTCAGTTGCTCAGCTTAAGAGCAAAGCATTAGGGGCTGGGGTTGTGGCTAAGTGGTAGAGCTCTTGCCTAGCATGTGTGAGGCACTGGGTTCGATTCTCAGCACCACATATAAATTTAAAAAATGAATAAAAAATAAAGGTCTATCAATATCTAAAAAATATTTTTTAAAAAAAATAGCAAAGCATTAGAAATACAGTTAAAGCCCCTGTGCTCATTCCACTCCCTCCTCCCCCAGGTCATTCCATACACCTCTGGGAATGACTTTATTATTCCCAAATATTCCATTGTGTTGTTGCTACACGTTTTTACTTAAACTATGCATTGTTTTTTTGCTTGTTTATTTAAGCTTTAAATAAATGGGATAGTGTAAGTATGCTTTGATAATTTGCTTTTTCACTCATGATGAGTATATGAAATGTATTCATGTTGCTAGTCTTCAGTTTGCTTATATTCTCTGCTAGATCATATTCTATGTCACCAGAATACTATGTTTTATTATTCATGTGTTCTGTTGATGGACGTTTAAACACCTTTAACTTTTCCTATTACAATTAATGCTGCAATGAAAATTCTTGTATTTTTCTTTTGTGCAGGTTGTTCAGAGTATATAACTAGAAGGAGAATCGTCACAGCACACATGCACCTTCGAATTTACTAGATGTTGTAGAATCATCATTCTAAGTGTTGCTCTCATCAGCAGCACGTGACAGAATCAGCTGCCCATGTCTCTGCTAGCACTTGATTTCAGACTTTTTAATTTTTATCAATCCTTAAAGTATGAAATAACATCCACTTGGGGTCTTAATTTGAATTCTTCCTAATCACTGTGAGGTTGAGCTGCTTTTCATATGTTTATTCAATGCTCAGATTTCCTCCTCTGTAATGTGTCTAACAACTTGAATCAGGAAGTCATGAAAGCACAACTCCTTTTCAGGACAAAAAAGCTGGGCTCAGTACTGAAGATGCTCACTAAGAGGGCAGAAAAACGTTAGTGACTTTGAGGTAAATGTTATGGAGGCCACAAAAAGGATGGAGTGAGTGACAAGTGAAGGCCTCCTGGAAAAGATGGCCTTTAGGCCACCAGCCAAAGAACTTGTGGTGGCCAGATGCAGAAGGAAGAAAGAGCAGTGTAAAATGAGGAAATAGTATCTGCAAAGCTGTAGAAGAAAGGAAGAACCTGGTAAGTCCAAGAATATAACCACAAGCTCCAACTGACCGAACTTCAGCTGCGGTCAGTAAGAAGGGGTTGGGGCAGCCAGATCTCAAAGGCCTGTATTCTGCACTAAGGAATGTATTGTTCAGAGTCTGAAGAAGCCACTTAAGAATTGGTGGTGGGAGGGTGTCAAGATCATTTCTGTACTCTGGGGCTGAGCCCAGGGTGCAGGAAATGAAGAGGACTGGGCTGAAACAGAGGTGAGGTTATTAACAAGGAGAAAAGTTATGAAGTTACCACAATGTTGACGAGAGTTCACTCTAAGGAAGTGGCAGAAGAGCCAAGAGAAGAAACTGGATTTAGGACTAAGGAATCAGCAGAACTTGGTGGTCTCTTTGAAGGAACTGGGAGTTAATAAGCTGCATCTCCCTTTTCCAAATCTGAGTCCAGAACCCAATGAAGAGATAGCCACAGGTGTCAGGCACTTAAGTATCAAGATATCAGCTCTCTACCTGGTAAGGTCTAGGTGGAAGGACACGTTTGGGCAGGTAACCTCAGTGGGCTTACTAACACCAGACACAAGAAATAAACACATACCCACCCAGGAACTGGCAGCCCTGGACACCTAGGGGACACACTCCCACCCCAGGGAGTCTGCAAGGAGACTATAAACCTTCTGCTGGCAGAGAGGTTACTGAAAGAGATGGAGGAACATGCTCAGGTCCTTCACAGACACTGAATCAATCAGATGAATCTTTCCTCTTCCTTCAGGAGGAACAAGCAAGCAGGAATGCGTTTAGAGGGGAAGGGGAAGCCAAGGAAAGGGGGCATTTAATGAGATTCCCTCCAAAAGGAATTTAAGGGAGGAAAGACCCCCTCTCTCCAACCAATGAAAACGAAATTATCTCATTTTAGACAGTGACTATGAGAGAGTCAGCCAGGCCTGCGTTCTAGGCCTTCCTGGTAACCTCAGAGTTAGGTGACTTTAGGTAGATTATTTATAATAAACATAGCTAACTCTTATGGAGGAATTACCATGTGCCTCCATGCTAAACGTCTTCCATACACAAACTCACCTGATTGTTAAAGGGACTCCATGAGGAAAACACTGTATCTTCCTTGTACAGAGGAGTTGCCAAGGAGTTAGCGATTTCTCAAGGTTACCTAAGCCAAGGCTAGAAACCTAAACTGTTTGACTCCAGAGTTTTTGTTTTTAACTAGGACACCTCTCAACACACAAGAGGCTGGGCCCAGGAATGGCACACCCACACCACAAACACTCCATCTAATGGTCATATCTTACTGAAGAAAAGGGAGAGTCTTGAGATAGTGATTAGAAAGGTTTGGAAAGTGCCAGAAGAGGCAGCATAATTCAAACCAATCATTTCTGAAGACAGTGCACATCTGCCCTGAGTGGTAAAAGAACATTATGTTTGTAGGTTCTGCTGTTAGCAAAGGTTATGCTCATCTGTAAATGAACAGACAGTACATTTGGGGAACGGGAAGAAACATGGCGTGAGTGGCACAGAATACACCCACTGGGGTATGGAAGTGAAAGGAGGATATTAAGCACTAAGAGATCTACTGGGAAAGACAAGTCTACTCTGTAATTCTGTTATGTGCTTATTTTTCTCCAAGAAGAAATAACTTGGAACAAGAATTACATCTTCTACTTCATGCCCCAAACAGTGGAAGGCCAGAATTGGGTACTTATAAATACATTTATTTTTTGTATAATGTATGTGATACACAATGAACATGTCCCCCCCAAATTAATAAGTTAAATCCTCGCACCCAATGTGATGGTAGTTGGAGATGGGACTTTTGGTGGAGCTTTCAAGAATGGAATTAGTGCCTTACAAAAGAAGTCTCAGGTCCATCCTTTCCCTTCTGCCCTGTAAGAATGCAATGAGAAGATGTCCATCTGTGAGCAAGAAAGCCGCCCCTCCCAGATGCCAAATGTGCCGCACCTTGATCTTAGACTTAACAGCCTCCAGAAATGTGAGAAATAAATTTTTGTAATTTTAAGCCAACCAATCTATAGTATTCTATGTCAGTAGCTCAAACAGATTTAGTCTGTGTGTCAGGCAGTAACATATTCTTCACTCCCAAATCATACAGGTTTTATAAACTGGCAATGTGGAATTAAAGCCATTAGAATAGGTGCCATACCTCAGTTGTAACAATAGTATTGAAAAAGCCAGCATGCTTTCTTTCTAAAGCAAGCCAGGCTCAGCTGAGATAAGAAAGAGTTAAGTGTTTCCCAACACCGTAACAATGGAACCTATTTTAAAAACTTCAAGGCCAGAGCCATGCTGGATGGAGAAAATGTTTCTCCTCCCATGTGAGATTCAACTGGGTTGTCCCTAAGAAAAATGAGTTCTTACCTGTGTAAGGTGACTTTCCTCTTAGCAACTAAGAAAGCTAGCTGCTAGACCTTTTTGGTAGGAAAACAAAACTACTTTCAGAAGATCTATATTGACCCTCACCTACAGGACCAGAGGCCACCTACCCCACCGCCACCCAAGCCTTTAAAGCAAAGTCAGAGACACTGCTTGTTGATACAATCTCAGAAAGTCCCCAGTAGGTGGACCTGCTGCCTGGACTCCATGGAATGTGGTTCATACGTATACCCAACTCAAGAACTTAAAGATGGGGTGCATGTGGCTGAAACGAGGGATAGAACAGGGGAATGCCGTCCTAGCAAAGTTCTAGGCCTGAAAGGCATCCCTACCTTACACAATTGCAAGTAAGATAAAGCTCATGCAGAATTGCCATTCCAATGGTGTGGAGGAAAATGGGATGGGAGGGGATGGGGGAAGGAAAAATAGTAGACTGAGACAGACTGTACTACCCTATGTATATGGAAGATTATATGAACTGTGTGAATAAAAAAATAAATAAATAAATAAATAAAAATATATTTAAAAAAAAGATTCTAAGAAAGCAGAAGACCTGAAAAAAAAAATATTTACAGCAGCTCAATTCATAATAACTAAACTATGAAACCAACCTATAGGCCCTTCAACAGATGAATGGATAAATAAAATGTGGTATATATACACAATGGAATATTACTCAGCCTTAAAGATGAATGAAATTATGGCATTTGCAGGTAAATGGACGGAACTAGAGACTATCATGCTAAGTGAAATAATCCAATGCCAAAAAACCAAAGGCGGAATGTTTTCTCTGATAAGCAGATGCTGATCTATAGTGGGGGGAGGGTAATAAGGAAGAATGAAGGAATTTTGGACTGTGCAGAGGGGAGTGAGGAGAAGGGTGGGGTAGTGGGGATGGGAAGTACCATAGAATGAGACAGACATTATTACCCTATATATGGGTATGATTATACTACTGGTGTGACTCAGCACCATGTACAGCTAGAGGAATGAGAAGTTATGCTCCATTTGCGTACAATGTGTCAAAATGCATTCTACTGTCATGCATAAATAATTAGAATAATTGAAAAAAATTTAAAAATAAAATAAATAAAATAAAAAGAATTGCCATTCCAAGGTTCCTCTGTCCCTTCAATTAAAATGTCATCCATTTGTCTAGTAGTCCTATGAGATTTTTCTGGCAGAGACCAGAGCAGCGGGGAGATCCAGGAAGGGGAGGGACTTACTCACTTCTCGCCTCCAGCAGAACTCACTAGATGGAAGCTGGAGGACCATCTTCTCCTGCTTCTTCAAACCCATTGCTAATTGGATAAACAGAGGAAGAGCAGAGCCATGGGCACCGAGGAAGTGTCCTGACTGCCTCCCCCATCTCAGGTTAGGGAGAAACATACTTCAGGATGGGACAGAAGGAGTGCTGATGTCCTCGAGCTACACAGGAAGCCATAAGAGGTTGTGTTTAACATGACAGTTACCTGCCGGGGGCCATCCCCAGCCCCAGCCCCCAGCCCACCCCTGCTGGTGAGGGAAGAGATGGTATACAAAGGAAAGTGATCAGGAAGGATGGGACAACGCACATACTCCCTAGGCTCACATTGGGTATTGAGAAAGAGTGATTCTGGACCTAAAAACAAGAAAAGAGAAACAAAAAAACATTTAGCAAATCTGCAATCCTGTGAGCATCTGCTAGATTCAAGGCACTGCCCTAACTAGAATCTAGTTCCCTGAGTGTCTTCCAGAATTTTGCTGGGGGCCTTACCTCCCCTAGAGATTTAGATAAGGCTGACTCAAACCCCCACTTCTTTGCTCTCTGGAGTTCTTAAGAGCACCCCATCATTTCTGCAAATTCCAGGGGTCAGGTTCTAATGGTCCCCAACCTCCAGCCTCTTCCTGAAGTGGAGCTGATCTTCACAACACCCACTTACCATGAGCTCAGCCACTTTTTTTTTTTTCCCCCTGTGGCCCCAAACAGGTGGGTTCAGCGTAATTTACTGAAGAGTTCAGCAAGATGAAGACAGGTTTCATTCCAAGGATACATATCTTCAAATGGAAGTGGAGCAACATCTTACACCTTTCTGTGCCTGGACAGGTCTGCAGGAGCCCTGCCCCTTCTCCTCACCCACCCCACAGCCTCTCTGTGGATCACTGGCTCTCCTTTCCAGATCTTTCTTGTTTCTTCCCTTACCCTCTTTCTTTCAGAGGAAAAAACCCTACAAACAAAAACAAATTCAAATTCCTCTCCTTGACCCTGTGGTTCAATGGAGGATCATTTTTGGTTGTTCCTGCCCTAGGAGTCTCATCCCTCACCTTCACCTCAGCCAGTATTTTTTAAAACAGACAATTTTTTCCTTGAATTTTTCATGCCAACAAAGCAAAAGTCCAGGAGGCTCTTACCTCAGTCCCCAAAATTTGAGGAGGCATCCAGAAACAGCATAATCAAGAGCTAAACAATTTTAAAGCAGTGTTTTTAAAAATAAAAATGAATGCCCCCAAAAAATCTATGATGAGCAAAATATCAAAAATTTAAAAGGATACAAGCTGCTGTTGTTTTACCCCTGTGTTATTTTATAATGAGAACCAGTCATTCCCCATCAGCCCAAGGTTACAAGGTCAGGGAGCCTTTGTATCTCCCACTGGCAGGTTTTTGAGGACAGTGGTGTGGGAAGAGATTGGGGCGATGCTTGGTTTTATACACAGTCATGGGGGATTTGGGAGGTGTTCATATGTATGGTGCTGGGAGTCAAACTGATCCCAGGGCCTCACACCCCACCGCTGAGCTATATCCCAGCTGCATTTCTTTTTCCAATTGTAGAGCTTTTATTAACTTTTTCTACTTGTTTCAAAATATGGGAGGACTTTTTGATCTGTGTATCCAATGGTGCTCATTTTCCCTTCAGCCTCAGGCTCCCATGGCTGGGAGGGCATTACAGCTAAGGAAGCACTCATGCTTACCTGTGTTGAAGGTCACCCGGGCAAAGCGCAGAGGATGGAGGCAGCAGGACATTGTGGGCAGGATGCTTGAGTCAGTCAGACCTGGGCGGAGGCCCAACCCCTCCATTGCATGCTGTGGGGTAAGTTAATGATCTTCCTTCAGGCACGGGAACAAGTGGGCAGCAGTGGTGCCTCCCTCTCCTGGTCACTGTGAGGACTAGATGAAATATTGATTGTCAAACTCTGGGCAATACCAAGTGACCGACAAATGTTACTTGTCGTGCTTCTGTGTCTTGTATAATAGTTGTGATGGACAAATAAGTTGGTTGTGTTTTGATGGTATATCTCCTAGTGATCTGTCCATTTAATTGATGATGTTGTTTGGGGGGGATCCTCTTTGTATGTTAAAAAACTTGTTTGATAGTAATGAGAGGAACTTACTATGCTCATTCCTTCCCTATAATGGATTATTACTGAGCTTTTAAAACCTAATTTGATTGCTATGCCACCTGTTATGATTTGGATGTGAGGTGTTCCCCAAAAGCTCACATGTGAGATAATTCAGGAAGGTTCAGAGGAGAAATGATTGGGTCGTAAGAGTCTTAACCCAATCAGTGGATCAGATTAATTGAAGTGGTGGGGTGTGGCTGGAGAGGGTGGAAATTGGGATGTGGCTATGGGGTGTACATTTTGTATCTGGAGAGTGGAGTCTCTCTCTGCTTCCTGATCACCATGATGTGAGCTGCTTCCCTCTGCCACCATTTCCTGCCATGATATTCAGCTTCACCTTGAGCCCCAAGGAATGCAGCCAGCCTTTCATGGACTAAGACCTCTAAAACTGTGAGCCCTCAAATAAACCTTTCCTCTTCTATAATTGTGCTGGTCAGATCATTTAGTCACAGTAGCAAAAAAGTTGACTTAAACACCACCCAATCCAAGACTGCAAGTTAAGAGACACTAAATGGGGAAGTGTTAACATATACACAAATTGCCTTATTGCCAAAAAACATGATCATTTACTATGTGTCCACTATGTGTTCTGTGTAAGTTCTTAATAAACTCTAACCTCACATCAGTCCAACAAAGTTTTGTAATTGACAAAGATAGCTCAGAGAAGGGAAATAATTTACCCAGTGCAACACAGCTCAAGAGTGGTGTAATGGCGAGCAGATGGTCGCCTTGCCTTGGTTCATTCATAGGTTAGAACACTTCTTCTCTTGCACAACTCTCTCTTTTTCTCAGGAGCTTCTACCAAATGGAAGTGAAAACAAACGATATAGTTCTAATTCTCAAGGATTGTGCTTGCAGCACTATAGACCCCCCTGTAGGAGAACCCGGGTTGACCCGCTGAACAAAAGCAGCTGAAGAGCTGCTAAGGGAGGTTGAGCCCATTTCCATTGTTATTGTCGAGCAGGTTTTAAGGTGACAAAATCCACAATTTTTCAGTACATCCTCATGAAAACAAGAAAACTAAGCTGGGGGAGGGGGAGGAATCTCTGTTATCATCATCTCAGAACTAAAGAGGCTGGGGGCACATGCAAATGAAACCTGTGAATACACTCAGAGTATAAATCCACTTGCGAACCAGGAGATTGGAGCCATCGGGGCTTTCGACAGCCAGATGTTGTCCTCCTCCTTTTCTGCCCCTCAGTCTACACAGACTTAGGTATTTATGTTGAGTCTGAATTATTTTTTGTTTTTTTTTTCCTTCTAATGCTCTAACACTGATGATTTTGTTTGAAGTCAGCCTGGGATTGGAAACAAAAATGCAGATGCAGTTATAGAAGCACAAACAGCTGAAGCATGAAACTAATGTGATCAAGAAAAGTAATAGAAAAATCCTAGAGCCTGGTTTGAAACAAACAACCAAAAAAAAAAAAAAGAAAAAGATAATACTGGATGGGAATCTCTACTGCTGGGTAAATGAGCTGGAAGGACCATTACTGGAGGGAAAGTGATAATTATTCACACCAACGGAGGCTGATCTGAGTGAGCCGTGAGTAGTATACCTCTCCTCTGAGGCACGAGACCAGAGTGAGCAGAGGGCATGCTGCTTTGCTATGACATTCCTCATTTTCTCCCCCACCACCCTGTGGCTTGGTCAGAAGGGATTCGTAGGAATTAATGCCACCTTCAGAGATGCTACAAACCCAGCTGGAAATGCTGAGCCTCATGACAGCGCCACATTATGCTTTCTATGAGTTATATCCTCAGTGTCTCCCAAGGCTGCCGGCCAAGGCTGCTCACAGAGAAGGGAGGCATCCTTGCTGGTGCTGAGATGAGGATGTGTTAGAAAATGTAGGGCAGAGCACACCATTCTTCCTCCTGGGGGCTCAGAAAAATAAGGCAGAACAAATATCAGCCAGCAGTTACTTTGCATTCTGGGCAAAATCCCCGCAATGTGAGACTATGAGGTAGCAAAATGGGCCCTCCAGGCATCACTGAAATCAGCAGGGAAGCGGTGAGGGGCTGGCACTGGGAGAAGTGAAGCAGAGGCAGTGCACGTGGCTTTCAGTGCTGAGTCCAGAACTCACTGCCAGGACAGTTAAGTCCAGAGTGTCAGGGAAGGCCCCACGTTAATAAATTCTCCCCCTCCAGCCTTCTACTCCACACACCACTCCCCACACAGTCTTAAGGTCCTTCCTGTGCAGAACCTCCCAGGACCTCCAATACTTCTGATAGGTAAGCTCTTTCCTTCATGCTTAGGCTGCCTTAGGAGACCTTCCTTTATTTATCAATCTGAAAATAACGGGAGGCGGAAGGGGCAGACCTTGAGAACAAGCATCATCGTGAGATCTGAGCAGGGGAGGCCAATGCACACTCCACCACACGAGGAAGGGGGCTGCTTCTGCTACCCATGAGGCTTCAGGAAAATCTGGGGGTTCAGTGTTCTTGGGAGAATCCACCAAATGTCCCCATCCCAAGTTTCAGGGTCCTACTCATTTCTCATCCAGACCTTGAATCTGACACCAAAGACCTGCAGGGACTATTCTTTCAGTCTCTTTGACAGCTCAGTCACCCTCACAACCAGATCCTGACAATTCAATACAGCCTTCCCTGAAGCTGCAGGAGATCACGGTCTCCTTCAGAGCTGCCTTAGAGGCCTTCTGGCCTCAGTGTCCATCACGGGTTGGAGTTGGTCGTACAGCATATTTTTAAGGCTTACAATGCAGTTAGCAGAAGCCATAGCATTCCCTGCACACACATAACTGTCATGAAGCTCTGACATCTAACCAAGGCTTCACCTTCCACCTGGGATAGTGGTGAGCATCCCAGTGAGACACTGTGAAAGAACCTTTACCAATTGCAATACCAGAGTCATCCCCACCTCACTCACCACCACCACCATCACCAGGCTCCTTAGTGCCATCAGGTTGCTGAGGAATCCAGCTGAAAGGTTGCATCCTTCAGGTTTATATTCCACACGTTCCTCCCAGACCAAACACCCACAAGCTGCCCTCCTGCACATGTGACCGCAGGTCCTGTAATTCCTTTGGTATGTCATTTAATCTGGGTTCCCCAGAAGCTAAACCCAAGCCAGAAGATCCATACACTAGCATTTTTTAAGAGAATACATTCCCAGAGAGCAGGAGTGAGGAGCAAGCAGAGTGAAGCACAGGAATAAGAGCCACTATATGGATGCGTCTTTGAACTAGCCACTACTAAATGATTGTTTGCTTGATTTGCAGTACTGCACTCCTGAGAAGTTACATAAACAGTCTTTCAGGACAGCATCACACTGGGGATAAAGGTAGAGAAAACTGATGCACTGGCTTCCACTCTCCTTTGTTAGAAGTTTTGTTGTGGAGGAGTGGGCCTGAGTGCCTGCTGCAATATTCCACTAGAAAGCCCAAAGTGGGGAGCAGAAGGCTGTTAGGTAGGCAGGGGTCAAAGCACTATCAGGGCAAATTTACTCAGGACCCTGCTGCTGGAGGATGAGACAGGTGAGACAGAAAATATGAGCAGGTGCATCAAAGCATCTGAAATGGGTTTTCTGAGATTTTTGGAGGAGAGTAGGGAAGGCAAACCAACAATCAGTGATTTGGAGCATAGACTCATAACCTCTGGGTAATGATAAAACCAGAGTTGAAAATTCAATGGAACTTGAACAGAGAAACTTGATGGTTCACAGCCATGCAAAACAGAACTAGTCTTCTTTTGGGTATACAGGGAGAATTAAAATATAAAATTTCCACCTGCATATGAAATATTTATATTTTTGTGATCATCCATTGTCCTAGGATTAATAGTCAGTCGGTCCATCCACAAAGATGAAATTCACCCATCATGACCTTTGGCACTTCTTTTATTCACCTTGACATAGCATTGAGTTCTTTTTCCTTTTTCTTTCTTTCTTCTTCTTTTTTTTTTTCTTTCTCTCTTTGGTACCAGGGATCGAACTCAAGGGCACTTAACCACTGAGCCACATCCCCAGCCCTTTTTGTATTTTATTTAGAGACAAGGTCTCAATGAGTTGCTTAGGGTTTTGCTAAATTGCTGAAGTTGACTTTGAACTCGAAGTCCTCCTGCCTCAGCCTCCCGAGCCACTGGGGTTACAGGTGTGTGGCACTGCACCCTGTGGCATTGAGTTCTTAAATAAAATAAGTTGTAGGGTCTGGAAAGTGCTATGAATTTCTGTTATATCTGTGGGCAGGTGCTTAAAGGAAAACATGAAAAGCCATAGTAGGAAATGTAATATAATAGTCTACTAATGCAATCATCTCCATTTCTCTAATAATAGCTATTGCCTATTCAACAGTCAATGACTGACAGCTCATGGGCCAAATCTTGCCACTGCCTCTTTTGTAAATAAAGTTTTATTGGTGCACAGCCATGTTCATTTGTTTGAGCATTGACTGCAACTGCTTTCCTTGCTGCAAAGTCAAAGTTGAATAGATGTGACAGAGACCATATGGTCTAGAAAGCGTAAAATATTTATGACCTGCCTTTTACAGAAAAAGCTTGCCAACTCCTGGCCTAAAGACCCTGTGTGAGATTTGTCTTGCAGGTAATATGTCCAACCTAGCAGGCAGCCAAGGCTAGCAGCTGATCCCTCAGCCAGTAACAGGAAAATTCCATTTCCTAATCACCATGCTTTATGTCCAAACTGGGCTGTTTCTTTCCCCTTCTGTCAAGGTGAATCCAGAAGCTGTGACTCTGGTACCACAGAAACCAGAGACTCCTATAGTGAAAACAAAGAAGAAGAAGAATGGTGGTCTCTCCTTCCTTTTAAACAAAAACATAATTCTCAGAATCTTCAGCCTAAACCTATGTTTAAAGAGCTCCTCCACATACTTAGCCCTGATTAAACTCAAATCGCACCTAGGCAGTCCCAGGAATTGTCCTAGTATAAGGTAGGTGATTGGGAGGGAAAAGGAAGCCCCATAACAGACTAAATAAATAATAATCCCACCAAACCTCAAAAAGGTGTGTGTTTATTATCCTCTGTGAAGGTGAGCCCAATTCTGCAGCATCTATCTTCCTTCATGGGTATAATTTAGGTTCTTTGATGGATAAACCAACTCCTTTAAGGCACCAGAAGCCCATTACATTAGTGATTTGCAGTAAATAATGTTCTACTATATTTTTAGGGGATTCCAACTAAACTTTTACAAGAAAGCAAGCAGGATAACCAAAAAACTTCCTTTTGACAAACAATAAAATATCAGGAGATACAATTCTACCAGACCACAAACTCCCAGAATTTTAATCTGTCAAATCATAAACAGGTATAATTAACCTCCTAAGTTGCTGCACTGATGGAAATACAGAAGAATCCTGCTGAAAAAATCACCTGCAGCCAGTAGAGCCGCTCACTTGGACATGGTGATGGCACTCTTCCTGGTGTCTCTGCTTTCCATGTTCTTCCCTTTCAATTCTACACACATTTCAATCCTGTTATGCTTCTGAAACATGCACTAGAGAATTTTGGTTCTCCCACATTAAAGATTTCAATAACTCCCTGCTTATTTCCTCTGGAGACAGCCCGAGTTCCTGAAGGACATGAGACTCTTCACAATGAGACCCAAACCTAAATCACCAGCCTCATCTCCATATGTCCTGCCTCCACAGATGCATGATCCAGTGATCCCTGTTTGTTTCTTAGCATATATAGAAAGCCCGTGCCTCACCCCAGTGTTCAAGATCTCTGTAAATGGCCTCAAACCTCTCTAGTCTGAAACCCCTGTTCTGTCACCTAACAGGCCACGTGCATTCCCATCATATGCCCTTTCTTTTTCTCATCCAAATTCCCCGAAATCACTCAAATCCTATGCAAAGTAGGATCACCAATGGGCCTTTTCCACATGCTCCACTCAATATAATGTGGTCGTTCCCTCCCATGAGTTTTGCACTCATTAGACTGCTGTCCTGTCTACACCACACCTGTCTCTATATTATCAACTGCAAACCTTTTGAAGGCAGGAACCAAGTATTTTCTTAGTTAGTAACTAAAATGTTACCCTGTTGGCATCCTTGAGAAAAAAGGAAGTCCTGTGTTTCTCATAGAAAGAAGACTGAAAAATCCAGGCTGTCCATATTAAGGAGAAATAGACAGTCATGTCCAAGCCGACACAAAGCTCGCCTGGGCCAACCTGCTAGCTACAGCTCTAGGAGTCCTGACTAAGCACAGCCAAGCTCCTCCTATGGGAGGAACAAAAGGAACCTGAGCTCCCGTGATGCCGCTGTTCATGCAACTCCAGCCAAGTAAAAAGGTCAGTCCTCTCGCCCACATTTACATTAAGGGGAGAAGCTGCTGAGGAGATGCAAGTTCAAATAAGCATACTGAATTAAGTGTGTACACAAATACATTCCCTGCCACATGAAATGACAGAGTCCTCTACACCACCCTTAACTTCCTTCACTGCAGTCTCCTTGGCACTTGAGTCTTGGCTCAGAAGGCAAGTCCACAGGATCTTTTCCTTTAATGAAAAAAATTTTAAAATTCACCTTTGCACATAAACTAAAAATTTCCCAAAGCCTAGAACCTCATTATGCCTAAACTCCATGAATTATGCATGCTGCCTCAAGTGAGAGAGACCAGATTTAATTATGTTCTGAGGGGGCATCTTCCCTAGAATTAAATGGAAAATATCCTCATTTGTCTACTAAGCTATTTTAAGGACAAGTTATCATGGGCTTTCTACAGATCATGTATGCTGAGAAACAAAGCAGGGATCACTGGATCAGCATAGGGGAAAATTATGAAACCAGAGAGTCCTATACATATCCACATGAAGCCTGATTCTAAATTAAACCCAGGTAAGGATGACACCAATACCACCACATGCAAACCCTAATAAATTAGCTGCACCCAATTATTAAGGAGACAGCCTTAGGTCATAAAAACGATTTTGTGAAATTTATCTTAAATGAAAAATGTGTAATTACACTTAAAGCAGTTACAGGCTGCTAGTCAATGAAAAATTTATATTTCCCGTGGAGTTGTACCACTTTCTGTGCATATAAAATTAGTTGGACTGGTAGAACTTACATTATAATCGGAAGTGGTTCAAGAGACAGAAACATTTTTCAATATACTTTTCTAAATGATCCCACAATCTGGCCAGCTATGCACCCAACGTGCATGTTGTAATTTTATTGCTTTTGGACAAAAGCCACTGGAATACCAAGCATTCAGAATTTGAGGCAAGACTCACAACATGTTTAAAGCTATAAATCCATTTTTTTCATTCATTCATTTCATTGTTTTTTTTAAGATTTGAAAGACTTTGAAAGACTTTTTAGTAAAAGCAACCATAACCTTGAGGGACAGGGCACATATAGACAAAAAGTCGTGTGATTTAACCTTGATTGATCCTATACCTCCCACATTCCATCTGTCACCAGCCTCTGCAGGTTCCCTCTCCAAATTCATCTCAAAACCAAGCATTTCTCAGTGTGTTCACTACTGACACCCTAGTCCAGCCACTGTGGCACCACCTCACCTTTTTCCTTCTACTCCGGACATCTCCAATTCATTCTTCCCACAGTGGGAGAACTGTAAGTAGCTTAATCCAACTGAAGTAGAGTTAAAATTGGAGAGAAATTGAGTCAGGAGAAACTAAAGAATATTTAGGGGTGAAAAGTCAGATTTAGCTGACATCAGTTTACCATGTTTTGACCCTGGAATATTGAAGAAGTGTGAAAGATTTTTAAAAATTTTTTTTATACAATGTATATAGGGTAATAATGTCTGTCTTATTCTACCATCCTTCCCATCCCTACCACCCTACCCATCCCCTCATTCCCCTCTGCATAAAGTTCCTTCTTCCCTACCCACCTCCCAATATGGATTAGCATCCACTTATAAGAGGAAACATTTGGCATTTAGTTTTTTGGGGTTGGCTTATTTCACTTAGCATGATATTCTCTAGTTCCATCCATTTACCTGCAATTGTGATAACTTCATTCTTCTGTAAGGCTGAGTAATATTCCATTATGTATATGTATCACATTTTCTTTATCCATTCATCAGTTGAAGGGCATCTAGGTTGGTTCCAGAGTTTAGCTTTTGTGAATTGAGCTGCTATAAACATTAATGTAACTGTCACTGTAGTGTGCTGATTTTAAGTCCTTTGGGTATAAACCCAGGAGTGGAATAGCTGAGTCAAATGGTGGTTCCATTCCAAGTTTTCTTAGGAACCACCATACTGCTTTCCAAAGTGGTTGCACCAATCTGCAATTCTACCAACAATGTATGAGTATACCTTTTTCCCACATCCTCACTAACACTTATTATTGCTTGTATTCTTGATAACCGCCTTTCTGACTGGAGGGAGAAGAAATCTTAGTTTTGATTTGCATTTCTCTAATTGCAAGAGATGATAAACATTTTTTCATGTTTGTTGATCAATTGTATTTCTTCCCCTGTGAAGTGTCCAGTTCCTTAGCCCATTTATTGATTGGGTTATTTATTTATTTATTTTTGGTGTCAAGTTTTTTGAGCTCTTTATATATCCTGGAGATTAGTGCTCTATTTGAGGTGCGTGTGGTAAAGATTTTTTCCCATTCTGTAGGCTCTCTCTTCACGTTGATTGTTTCCTTTGCTGAGAAGAAGCTTTTTAGTTTGAATCCATCCCATTTATTGATTTTTTATTTTACTTCTTGTGCTTTAGGAGTCTTGTTGAGGAAGGCAGGTCCTAAGCCGACATAATGAATATTTGGGCCTACTTTTTCTCCTATTAGGCACAGCGTCTAGTGCCTAAGTCACTAATCCACTTTGAGTTGATTTTTGTGCAGGGTGAGAGATGGAGGCTTAATTTCATTTTGTTACATATGGATTTTGTTTTCCCAGCACTATCTGTTGAATAGGCTATCTTTTCTCCAATATATATTTTTGGCACCTTTGTCTGGTATGAGATAACCATGTTTATGTGAGTCTGTCTATGTGTCTTCAGTTTTGTACCATTGGTCTACATGTCCACTTTTGTGCCAATATCATGCCATTTCTGTCATTGTTGCTCTGTAGTATAATTTAAGGTCTGGTAGTGTGATTCCTCCTGCTTCATTCTTCTTACTAAGGATTGCCTTGGCTATTCCGGGTCTCTTATTTTTCTAAATGAATTTTGTGATTGCTTTTTCTATTTCTATGAAGAATGTCATTGGGATCTTAATAGGAATTTCATTGACTCTGTATAACACTTTTGGTAATATGGCCATTTTGACAATATTATTCTGCCTATCCAAGAGCATGGGTGGTCTTTTCATCTTCTAAGGTCTTCTTTAATTTCTCTTCAATGTTCTCTAGTTTTCATTGTAGAGGTCTTTCACCTCTTTTGTTCGATTGATTCCCAAGTATTTTATTTTATTTATTTTTTTGTTATTAAATTTTTTTATTTTTACAGACCATTTTGATTCATTGTACACATATGGGTTACAAATTTTCATTTCTATGGTTGTGCATGATGTACATTCATCTCACTCTTGTTAATCACACATGTACATAGGGTAATGATGTCTGTCTCATTCCAACATTTTTGTCTCATTCCAACATTTTTTTATTTTTTGAAGCCCACTGTTAATGGCGTAGTTTTCCTAATTTCTCTTGCAGTGGATTCATCACTGATGTATAAAAATGCATTTGATTTATGGGGTATTTATTTTATATCCTGCTCCTTTGCTGAATTCATCTATGAGTTCTAGAAGTTTTCTGGTGGAATTTTTTGGATCTTCTAAGTATAGAATCATGACATTGGCAAATAGTGATAGTTTGAATTGAAGAACTGTGAAGGATATTGACAAAAGAATGAATTAATGGGAATAAATGCTTCCATGATGAGAAATTGGCCATTTTAAGGCCTGTATTTACATAATGGAAGAATATCTCTTATTAAATCATATACTGAAATTAATACTCAGAAAAAAAACACACTTTTTTTTAGCCTTCATTGCATCTATAGTTTCAAAATCTTTGATTTGGAGGAAACAAAAATTTAGAGATCTTGCATGAAGCTTTGTTCAGAATGAAGGGAAAACGTGGCCCAGGAAAAAACTGCCAAGCAGGTTGTGAAATAATAACTGTTATGGTCTGAATATTTGTGCCCCACCCCCACCTAATGCAACAATTCATATGTTGAAATCTTAGCCCCCAAAATGAATGTGGTAGAAGGTGGAGCCCTTGGAAGGTGATTGGGTCATCAGGGTAGAGTCCTCATGAATGGGATTGGATCCCTAAGAAAAATCCACCATGTAAGGACATAACAAGAAAGTGCCATCCATGACCCAGAGAGCAGTCCCTCATCAGACATTGAGTCTGCTGGGGCCTTGATCTTGGACATCTCAACCTCCAGAATTGTGATGAGTAAATCTGTGTTTATAAACTACCCAGTTTATGGCATTTCGTTATAGCAGCCCCAATGGACTAAGACAATGATCATATGTAGTTGAATTATAAACATCCATTCATCCATGCTTCATCATTATCTAACACTTCCTTTTTCAATGTAATTTACAATAATTAAGTCTTTTTAAAAAAGAAAAACTTTGAAGCGCAGCTTCTGGTTTTTCAAATAAGTATGAAGAATTAGGTGGCATATTCAAGGTTATAAGAACAATATAAACACACAGCCTAAGACAAAATCTTTCTGAATTCTAGCTACTCTCTGAACGGTCCTATGAATAGGTGCTAAGATCAACAGCAGTTCTTACATGTGCAGCAAGAAGACAAGATTCTGGTGGTATAACCATTAAAAGAACTTCTTAGAGAAAGACACAGGCTGGGAATATTCAAAAGGATGGAAATTCAAATCACCTGTCAGACATAGGCCATTAGGTAGATTTTTCCATACCATAACCACCCTGCTTAGTATTTCATAATCAAAAGAAATGTATCCTTGCTATATTATTTGTATTATGTCTCCGTAAGACATCGAAACTACAAAACTTTAATGTTATCTCCCATGGAATGTAACCATTAATCTCAAACTTACTAACTGGTTGTCATGAGAAACTGTGTTCAGCCTGGTGCCTGTAATGCCATAGAAAATTCCTTGATTCCTTGATTTGTGAGTAGGAAGAGCCTCAAGTGTCTGACTCGTTTCCCTTGGGGCCTGATTAAATAAATTAGTGAATCTCATACCTCATTTTAAAATAATGGCACATGAAAAAAACGTTTTTTCTATTAGCACACACAGGAGCACACTAGCAAGGAGCTTGGACACCGGGCATTGCCACTGGCAACTATGCTACGCTGACATCTTCCACAGAGCTCAGAGGCATTTCATATACAACAGCAGGGACGAGGGATCCCAGCACTTGGGACTGTCACAGAATTCTCCCTAATGAGTTTAGGTCTCCCTTCAGCTTCCAAACCATTTCCTCTGACTCAGAGGAAGAAAAGCTATTGAGAAGGGAGATGTTCTTGTCATTTCTTTGTACAGGGTGCCGTGATTTGGGCTTATTGTTTTACGTCATTAATTCTCCATCATTTTCCAATGAGACTTTCATTTTATTAAAGACAATAATAGTTGACAATCTATTACTGTCCCTTATGCCCTGAATTATTACTGCAATAGTTTACCATGGAGTATAAAAATAATATACGCCCAGTGTCATAAATCACCAACTCAAAGCAAACAGCTCAAGAATTTTATTATCCAATGAAATATTCTAGAGGGAACTGTATTTCCCTTCTTGGGCATTGTAATATTCTCCAAGCGTCCAAAAGAGGGATATTAGCTTGTTGTTTAGAGCTTACTTCCATCACTGTTATTTGAAATAAACAGGCTACTGAACCAAGTGGAACTCTTATAGCTACTCCAAGACTGAAGAGCAATCACGCCTTTTTCTCTGAGACCATGCTGTACTCTGATGGAAGAAGCTGCCAATCGAGGACCTTAACCAAGCAAAAAATCAACTAATTACTGCAGGTAATGAAACTAGGAGGGGAGAAGAGCTTGATCTTGGGCCAGCTACTTACATTTTCTAAATCTATTTTTCATCTTTAAAATAATAAGAATAATAATATGTTACTCAAAGCACCTACCCCCAATATCTGGTACATAGTTTAAAGCTTAATAAACATTAGTTGCTATTATTGTTTTATTATGTCCTATGGGAAAGGAAATTAAATGAGGTTAAAATGTAAATTAGGAAAAAAATATAAATTAAGGACATATCTTTCTGAATATTGAATACCATACTAAGAAATCTGGACTTCAGATGGCAAGAAAGGAATTAGAAAAGATTTTAATAACAGAAGTGGCATGCCTGAGTTTTAGGGAAAAAAATCAGAATCAACCCCTGATAGATATAATAAATATGGATAGAGATACCATTTAAATGTTTTCATTTTCATATTTTCTGTTTCTCAGAATGACCTAATGATACCAGTACACTTGATTCTTGGGCATAATTAACACTTAACCTTAAGTCCTATAAATGCCTAAATTGCCAACTTATTTTTTCTAGGGATATGATGCCAATGGCTCATACAGACAGAGGTTTTACCAGTGGGTCTTCTAATCAATAATCTCCAGAAGCAGACATTAACATAATGCTATGGATTCTTAATACTCAAGCGGCTCTCAGCCTTGACTCTATTTGCATGTCATTTCAGCTGGGCTTACACCGCCTAGATCTATAGTCTAAAGAAAGAAAACACAGACTTGAAATGCATTTTTAGAATGTTAATTTAAAATATTATATAAACTTTTCTAAAAATGGAAATCTTTGATAATTTTTAAGCTATTGGCAGAGATTCCTAAAATGATAACAGCTCATGTTGGAGAAGACATAGAGAAACAAGAACAACCACACACTTCAGTAGAAATACAATCTTCAAGACTCATAACATATAAAAAGAATAAAATAAGCATGCCCTTTTATGTTTTTTAATAAAGCAAGTTATTAATTTTCACATTGATCAACAGAATAATTACATGTGTAAATCCCCCATTTGAATCCCAAAATTGTCCTCAAATAAATTTCATGTAATTTTTATGTCTAACAAGTCATTACATTTTATTACCAAAGCAGTAATAGCAGCTTATTAGGTTTTCAAAATACCCTACTGACCACTGAAAGCCTTTCCCCTTCCTCAAATAGCTCTTAAATGAAAAACAGCCATTGTCCATCATGATTATTAGGCATTAGTCACAGGTCGTAAATGTCGCCTCTTTCTTACAGTAAGACTTTAGAAGATTAAAATAGGATAAAATGAATGAACTGCCCTCTGAACTAGTTAATAGCATCTGGGTTAGCTTTATAAATATTCTGGAGATGGAGTCAAGACCAGTATTATTTGCATTTTTTATTTTGCAAACCAAGAAATCAATCAAGATGAATTCTTGTCTTGTATTGCCTAAACACTGCACCACTAATAAAGAACGGGCCGAAATACCTTCTGCTGAGGTCTCCTCCTCTCAGTCTGAGTCACCCTTAAAATACTGATGGTTATTCTTGTTATAGTAAAACTGCTCTCACATCCATTTTCCCTGGAGTACAATCTCAATTTTAAAGAATTGCTCCTTGGTAATTCTGAGTTTGTGATGCAAATTATCTTAGGAGTTCTTGCAGCTGGAAAACTAAAGATGGTGAGAACGAAAGCTCAAATTGGTTGTTGCAAGGATCAATAATAATTTCAAGTGAAGTTGGTCTAAGAGAAATCATGAAAAACAGACATTTATCTCCTTTGACTTACTAGTGAAGACATAAATAAAAAGTGTGTGTGTTGGGGTGGGGTGGTGTCTGAAAACTCCTACTAGGTCTGGCAAACATGGGTGTGGGGTAGCAATTACCCCCACCTTGATTACAAAGTCTCATGATCTGGTTAGTTTAACCTTTGACCAATTTAACTTCATTTCTGGTAGATATACTGCCAACCATTAGAGTAATAAATAACTTGGAGAACACCTTGTTTCTTCTCCTCAAAATTCTTACCTGGAATGTATAAAGAAAGTAAGCGGCTGCCAATCATTGTCTAGTGCTATTCTTGTGAACCAGGGCAACTACTGACAACCAGTTGCTGTAACTTTCTTCTTCTTCTTTTTAATCTATAAAACCAGAATCCCTTGACACCATTTTGGGAGCACTTATTCTGGACAACTAGAATTTTTTTTTTTCCTTAGGCGACCATCCTCATTTTGGCTTAGGTAAACATTCTCACACTTGGTGTAACTCAACTTGCCTTTTAGGTTGACACTTACCATCCATGAAGGTCTTTGGAACCTGGTGGAGATGTGCATTCTCTATTTTTGTCTGTTTTCTGCCCTGTTCTTATAGCCTGAATATTCATGTACCTCCAAGACTAATGTTACATACTAAACCCCAATTTGAGGATATTAGAAATGAAGTCTTGGGGAAGACTTCATTGAGAATAGGGCCATTGAGAATAGGGTCATCCTGGTGGGAACAGTCTCCTATAAAAACAGGATGTGAGCTCTACCATGTGGAGATTCAGAAAAGAAGGCCATCTGGAAATCAGAAATTGGGACCTTACAAGCACCAAATCTGCCAGCTCTTCGATCTTGGAAATCCCAGCTCAAAAACTGTGAGAGCCAGGCGCGGTGGCGCACGCCTGTAATCCCAGCAACTCAGGAGGCTGAGGCAGGAAGATCACAAGTTCACAGCCAGCCTCGCAACTTAGCGAGACCCTAAGCAACTCAGTGAGATCTTGTCTCTAAATAAAATATAAAATAGGGCTGGAGATGTGGCTCAGTGGCTGAGTGCCCCTGAGTTCAATCCCTAGATCCAAAAAAAAAAAAAAAACCTGCGAGAAAAATTTATGCAGTTTAAACCAACCAGTCCATGATATTTTGTTATAGCAGCCCAAATTGACTAGGATACCTATATGGGCCTCTCTGAACATTGCAGCCACGGTAGCCTAAAGATGATAAAAGTGTCCTCTTTCACCGCAATTTATTCATCCATTTCCTATCATATTATTCTTCATTTCACAGTCTTTTTATATACACATTTCTTTCCTACCAAGTAATTTTGGGCAATCCATCTTCCTTTACAAACTTCCTAAAGCCTTGAACGAGGTAGGGGTTGGTAAGGATAACTCAAATCTATTTCACTTGGTGTTAGCTAAGGTAGCTCAAAAGAGGAAAGCTGGGATCATCCAGAGACTTGTTCATATGTCTGGTGGTTGACACTATTGGCCGGAACCTTGGCTGGTGCTACTGTAAAATTATTTAACCTGCGGCCTCTTCTTGTGGCCTAAACTTCCTCCCAATACAGCAACTAAGTTCCAAAGGTGAAGAGACAGAGACAGAAAACAGCAGAAGCTGTATTGCTTTTTATGACCTGGCCTCTTAAGTCATTAATTCTAACACATTCTAGAGGTTTTGTGGGTATTTTTTTTCTTTTTAAGATATGGGGTCTTGTGATGTTGCCCAGGTTGTCCCCAAACTACTGGGTTCAAGAAATCCCCCTCTCAGCCTCCTAGTAACAGGGACCACAGGCACTGCACCAGGCTTCTGTTGTTTAGAAGCACATTGCTAAGACACAAAAGTAGGCTTGAACAACAGGAAAACCATACCATGTTCTTGCATAGGTGGACACATCACACAGATGTTAGGTACTTCTCTTTAAATTAGTTAATATTTATGGCACAAAAATATCATAAAGTAATTTACTGGAGCTAGAAGAATTATTTAATTAATTACCAGAATTACCTGGAAGAAGTAAAACAAGTAAAAATAACCAGAAAGATCCCAAGAGAGCAATAAGGAGGAGTTACTCTTGCCAGGCATCAAAACATATTAATCTTTGATAATTAAAGCAGTATGGTACAGGTGCAGAATTAATGACAAATGGAAAATGGAAAAGAACATATAGAAATATAATGTCAATGTTTCAATCAATAGGGAAAAAAATGGATTTTCTAGTAAATAGGATACTGGACAGCCACATGGAAATAATTGAAATTGGATCTATTTCTCCTGTATTAAAAAATACTCGATCTTGTACATAATAAGAGAAAGGCAAATCAAAAACTATATTGATGTCTAGGGTGTAGCTCCAAGTTCTTGCCTAGCATGTGCACAGACCTGGGTTCAATTCCCAATGCCACACACACACACACACACACACACACAAAATCGTATGTTGACATGCATTTCTCAATTCTGAGACTGATAAATATCCAAGTTGGACAACTTTCTCTATTGCCCTCTCACTCCTCTCACACATTACTAATGTACACACAGTGTGCCTGTAGAAGGGAATTTGGCAACATCTGGCAAACTTGCACGTACTTACCTTTTGATGTAGCAATCACAGTTCTAGGAAGCTAAACTTGCAAAAATACAAAGAATGCAAAGCTACTCATTGCAACCCCATTTGTAAAAGGAAGAGATTAGAAACAATCCACATGCCCATCAGTACAGGAAATGTCAAATAAACTTAAAATATGTGGAATAAACATATTAGGACAGTGGAGTACCATGCTAGAGAAATGAGAACTATCTCTATAAACTACTATGAAATTATCACCAGGACATATTTAACTGAAAATAAAAGCAGGATGGATAAAATGATATACACCATTCTGTTTATCAAAAAGGGCTTTCAAAATATATTTATTTAAAATAAATTTCAAAATAATCTATAAACAGGCTTCCTTTGTGAGAGGAAGGAAACAGGATGTAGACAGAATAGAGCTATATTTCTTTGAATATGCTTATTTTTTCTGTAATTTGACTTTTAAATCATGTAAATATTTCTTATAAAAATTGAAATTTAAAAATCCCTAAAAATGAAAATGAAACATATGATCCCTTGCATTTAAATTACTTTAAAACACAGCAATTTAATTCTAAAACCTTAGTGAGATATGCTTAAATGACAAAAAGAATTGGCATAGAGGGGCTGAGGATATAGCTCAGTTGATAGAGTACCTGCCTCACAAGCACAAGGCCCTGGTTCAATCCCCAACACTGCAAAAAAAAAAAAAAAAAAAAAAATTGGCATGGAAGGAGAGAAGAAAAATGGTACACTTTTTTCACTGATCATATTAATACTATAGAAATTGTTATTCTGGAACTATTGCGTATGGATCTTGTATAAGACAAATGAGTAATTTTAGTATCATTGCAAAGATTTTCAGCATATAAGAAATACACAGATTTAAGATCACTAAAAAAATTGTAGTTATGAATTGAATTATCTCCGAATTGAAGTATCTCCTGTGTGTGTGTAATATATATTTTAGTCCATTTCTCAAAAGACAAAATTCTTTGCAAAAATGTGATTCTGACATAACTTTCTTATGTACATATATGAATACACCACAGTGAATCTCACCATCGTGTATATCCACAAGAAATTGATTTTAAAAATAACTACATGTAAATGGCAGAAAGACCAATACAGGGAAAGGAGTAGGGGGTGGGTAAAAGGAAGGGGAAGGAGAGGTACTGAGGTCAGAATTAAAGTAAAATATATTCCATGCTTACATAATAATGTCAAAATGGATTCTGTTGTCATGTATAATTAAAAAGAATAAAATATTTTTTAAAAAAATGTGACTCTAGGTCTGGGGAAGAAAATGTACAAGATAAATCTGTACTATCTTATTACCAGAAAAAAAAAGGTTATCAAAGACTACTTCAATATTAATAAGATGGGGTAATTTGAGTATTACTAAAAGTAATAACTGCAGTGGAATAGAAAACATCAAGAATCTAGGCTGTTATACTAATACTCTAAAAAGTCAAATATACTATCCACCTTTATTTTTGTTACCACAGATTGAACTCAAAGGCGCTTAACCACTGAGCCACATCCCCAGCCCTTTTTATTTATTTATTTATTTATTTATTTATTTATTTATTTATTTATTTATTATTTTGAGACAGGCTCTAAGTTACGTAGGACCTCGCTAAATTGCTGAGGCTGGCTTTGAATTTGTGATCCTCCTACCTCAGCCTCCTGAGTCACTGGGATTACAGGCATAAGCCGTAGCACCAGGCTATTGATCACCTTTAAAGGAAAACCAATCATTATCCTGGAAACTTTCAAATAAGGGTGAAGAATCAAGCAGTTTACCTTCTTTCCTATGTGAACTAGATCTGAGGGTAACCATTTAATGAAGAGTTCTCCTTTTGAATGTATTACAGTTAAGAAATTTTTTTAAAACTATATAATGAATGAATAGATTTAGCTAGGGATCACCGATTGCTACTATCACTAGAAGAGATAAAAGTACCCAATACCTATGAAGCAGTACTACAAGGAAAAAGTGTGTGTATTGAATCAAAATCTGATCAAGCCTCTATATCCATGGTTGTTATCTGTGCAGTCACACTGAGCTCTGAGCTCAGAAAGCGACATGTTTGGTTTAATGCTCTGCTGTCCCACATCTCACAATTTGAAAAGGGCTTCACATTTTCATCATGCACAGGGCCCTGCAAATTATGTAGCATTCTTGTCTGCATCTGACCACTAGTTTAGAGGAAATTAAAATACGGTGGTTTTAAAAAGATGCCCACAAATCCTTTGATTCCCCTCCCTCCAAAAGGTGGGGGTCTAATTCCTTTCTCCTTGAATATGGGCTATACTTTGTGACTTGCTTCTAATGAATATAACGGATAGGAAATGACATGTAGGACTTCACCCACCAATTGATGAATAGATCATTAAAAACACTGTGGGGTCTGCCTTATTGCGTCTCTAAGATGACTAACACTGGAATAAAAGAGCTGACATGTTGTGAGGAGACTCAAGCTGCACTAAGGAGAGGTCCATGTAGTAAGGAACTGACGATTCCAACCAATAGCCAGCCACATGGTGAGCCATCTTAGAATGGCTATTTCAGTCCCAATGAAGCTTTTAGGTCACTGTACACACCCAGCTCACAGTTTGTAACTTCAAGATACACCTTGAGCCACAAATATTCAGTTAAGCTACTCTTGAATTCCTGGTCCACTGAACCTGTGAGGTAATGTTAATTATTGCTTGAATCTGCTGGTTGGGGAATTTCTTGTTTGTTTTGTGTGTGTGTTGCTGATAGAACCCAGGGTCTCTAACATGCTGCATAATCTGCTATTCTGAGGCAATTCATTACACAGGAATACATAACTAATACAAGAAGAAACAGGGTACATTTTAAATGACAGTATGGGAATGCAATCAGCAAAATCCTAGCAGTGATAAATTCTGCGGGAATAAATTCTAAAGGAAAATCATGCAACATATTCAACCAAAAGAAAAAAAAATCACACCATAGAGATGTCTTTTTGGATGTGGATTTAAACTGTTAAAAAAAAAAAAGTCAGGTGCAGCAGTGTACATCTGTAAATCCAGCTTTTTGAGAGGTTGAGACAGGACAGCCTCAGCAAGTTAATGAGATTCTGTCTCGGAATAAAAAATAAAAATGGGGGATGCAGCTCAGTGGTAGAGAGCCCCAGTTAAAAAAACAAAACAAAACAAAAAAAAAAACACACAACTAGAGGACAATTAAACGGGTAAATAATGACTAGATATTTGATGGAATTAATAAATTATTGGGGATTTTTAGGACGGTGTGATGATGGCGTTAGTTTTGTTTTAAAAGGAGAGTGCTTGATTTCTACAGACACATACTAATATATTTACAAGTGATATGTCTAGAATTTGCTTAAAAATGCCTACAGGGAGAAGAAATTGGTGGGGAAAGGAAGTTCAGTATATAACTTTCTATTTTTAAATATGCTTGATATTTCCCACTCAAGACAAAAAAAAGAATATGAATGCACTTACATCCACACACATAAATACCACAGCATGACATTTAAAAGTGGGCTTAATAAAACCAAATAATTACAAGCAAGATGAAGACCATAAGGGTTTGAACATTTTATTGTATAATATAATTAAAAGTAAATAACAATTTTTAAGTGTTTCAAACAAAATTCAGACTCCACATAATTAACTAGTGTATCTCATTAAGAAAATATTTGGGGGCTGAGGATGTAGCTCAGTGGTGGAACACTTGCCTAAACCCCAACACCACATAACCCCATTATTGTGCTATCTTTGGCACACATATATTATCTGATCCAATAATTCATAATAACCTTAGAAGTATTATGCCTTCTTTTTAATTGTTCAGTTAAAATCATAGTCATATTTACTCACCAGATGGACTTTCTTCTTCACCTATTTCATCATGTTAGAAAGAGTGTAAATTAGCACCTTATAATGACTCATGATAGACTTTTATCATCCACATAGGAAAGCAGTGAAGAGAAGGTTATGCTAACCATTTGACGGTAAAAGAGACATAAACAGATGCTATTCACAAGTCTCAGTGCGCCAATGGCAATTACCACCTGTTCTGCTTCATCTATTAGTGCTATGCATGAAAAAGAAGCCAAGAGGCATGAATCTTTATTACAATTGTATTCTAAATTTCTTCATTAAAAGCATATACCATGCATACATACTAGAATAATACAAAGGACATGCAATTGTATGACTACCCTGGGCTGAAACCAGATGCTTGAGCAGGTCAACAAAGGTCTCACCTCCACCTCTTCTTTCCTTTGAAACTAGGAGGGAAGGGTTGTTTGCTTTGTATAGACATCTTAGGTAAAGAATCAATCTGGTACCAGGCACAGTGGCACATGCCTGTAATCCCTGTGGCTTGGTAGGCTGAAGCAAGAGGATCAAGAGTTCAAAGCCAGCCTAAGCAAAAGTGAGGCACTAAGCAACTCAGTGAGACCCTGTCTCTAAATAAAATTCAAAATAGGGCTGGGGATGTGGCTCAGTGGTTGAGTAGCCCTGAGTCCAAGCCCTGGTACTCCCACTCCCAAAACAGAAATCAACCCAGTAATGTCTCATTTCTCATTGTCACCAATTCAGAATCTGTGACAACTCATGGGCTTACCTTAGCTGTTTGTTTCATTAATATTGTAAAGAAAAGAATTCAGCTGGGCATGAAATTGTGCACATAGTTTGATTTAAACTACATATATATTTTTTAAAAACTTCCTCAAATTTGTGTCTAGATTAAAAATATAAAACAAAAACCTAAGAGGAAGAAAATACTCCAATTCATAGGCTAACATCAACAATAGGACTGGATGACAGGAGTACAGCTCCATGTCCCTTCCTCCCTTCCTTCTTTTTTCTGGGTTTTCTTTTTCTTGACTATCATATGTTTATTTTTAAATGAAACACTTAAATTGTGCTATTATTGCTATTCCTATATAAGAAAATTTTAAAGACTTATTAGTATGTCAACAGGTTAATAAGATATCCTTTATTTAAAATTTAAAGACATATCCACTATCGCAACTCCAGGAGATATATACAATCTGTGCCCAAGTTATTTCAACATATGTTTCCATAAAAATATAACTCAGACTGGCATCCCCTCAGCATAAATTATTGATGTGCTATTGAAAACAGAGGTTATACATTTTCAAGCAGTTTGTCACAGAAATAAGTTCTATCTCATTAAAACTGCAGGATTTTACTGGGAAAGAATGGTTTGCTTACTGCAAGGTACTATGTTTCAATGACCATTTGTCATTTAATAATAGTAACAATAAATACACATAAAAATTTCTACCACAAAGAGAAGAACAATGAAACAGAAAGCAAAACAAGAAACCTGACGGATGCACTTAGGAAAAATCAGTTTTCCTTAAAGCATTTTGTTAAAAAAAAAAAATGTAAAAAGTGAGCCAGGTGCAGTGGTGCACACCTATAATTGCAGCAACTCGGGAGACCAAGGCAGGAGGATCACAAGTTCAAGGTCTGTCTCAGAAACTTAGTGATACCCTCAGTGACTTAGCAAGACCCTGTGTCAAAATTAAAAAATAAAATAAAATAAATAAAATAAAAAGGGCTGGGGATGTACTTAGTGTTACTGGGTTCAATTCCCCAGTAACATAAAAATTAAAAATTTTAATTTTTTTAAATAAAAAAGATAAAGAGAACCAAATACACTTATAAAACTATCATGACAGTGTAGAAGCCACCAAATATGGGCCATAGTTACCTGAAGTTACAAACACTGCCTTCTTCCAGAGGAAATCCACAGATGTGACACCAGAGATCCAACATTAGCTCTTATGAGAATGCAGGTACACCCACTCTCACCTTCAAATCACTACCCCAGGTCTCACAGGGTTGTGAATAATGGAATCTCTTGGTTTGGGCCCCACTTACATGTTAGTTCTGACACTTCAGTTATATGTGCCTGGGATAAGAGAGAAGGAAGGAGGAAAGTGCTAAGTGTAGGAAAATCAGGGGAATAACTAGTATGATGTTCTTAGCTGACAGGAAAAGCTTTAGATCCCTTTGGCATAAAGATCCTCTTTAAATTGCATATCTGGATGAAGCCAGGGGATTGAGTTTCCATTTGTTTTATCAAGAGGATGAAGTCATGAAATTGGAAGAACTTAGTGTGTAGTTTTATTAGTTACTCCCCTACATTAGTAGCAATTTCAGTAGCCCTTCAACATTCCTCATTATATAAAATCTTTCCCCAGTAGCCCTAGGCTCCTGCTAGCAATAATTATGCTAGGTTTTCCTCTCCAAACAAACATTTCTATCACTTATCAGGGAATATAACTAAAAAGCAATATACCTTTGAGAACATAGAGAAGTATGAAATGAAAGGCAAACTTTTAGATGAACATTTTCAACTTCTTTCTAGATGCCACCTTGATTGAACCACTAAGTCCACTTGATAGAACCATCAAATTATAGAAAAGACATGTAGTTATGTATGTATGTATGTATGTATGTATGTATGTATGTATTTATTTATTTATTTGAACCAGGGATTGAACTCAGGGACACTCGGCCACTGAGCCACATTCCCAGTCCTATTTTGTATTTTATTTAGAGACAGGGTCTCACTGAGTTGCTTAGGGCCTCGCTAAGTTGCTGAGGCTGGCTTTGAACTCGAGATCCTCCTGACTCAGCCTCCCAAGTTGCTTGGATTACAGGTGTGCGCCACCATGCCTGGCGACATGTAATTATTTATAAACATTCTTATTACAATTATAATTCATGGAATGTTTTGAAAAGCAACAAAACATAATTTCAGGGAGAACCCAATCAAAAGTACTCATGTGAGGCTGGGTATATAGCTCAGTTCATAGAGTGCTTGTCTGTCAAGCACAAGGCCCTGGGTTCAATCCCCAGCACTGTGGAAAAAAAAAAAAAAAAAAAACTCATTTGTCAGTTATACCTTACTAGATACTCTGATTCATAAAATATCACCATTCAGATTATAGTCAGAGGAGATCTAAAGTTAGAGATGTTAACTGGTCATGTGATAAATATGACACAGGCTGCAAGTCAAGAATTATCACTGGTGGCCATGGGACACAAGAAGAGGCTAGATGACCTCTGGGAAGTAGGTTCATTAGAACGCTGCACATCAAGATACTTCTAGTTTGGAAAAAGGAGGGAAGAAAGAATGTTTACATTACTGTTATTACATAAAATGGTCAGCAGACGATATACTTAAAGAAAAACATGGGACCAAATCTTGGGGCAAGATTTGGCCGTTTCTATTAAAAACTGCTGGTTTGTACCCTGCTCTGGTAGTATGTGCCACCATTAGAGAACTATTTTACCAAGGTTTTTCATGAGGCTCACTGTGATTTTAAGCTGCAGTATTAAAGCATTATTATGCATGTGAGGCAGAGCTCAAGGGGAACTAACACTAATTGAATGTATCACTGTGACCGAGACCTATCACTGCAAATCACCTATCTTTATGTTTTTAGATTGTAGTTCTCATAAAAATTGCAAGTATTTTATTATAACAAATTTGTCTAACGAAAGATACATTGTATACAATAGGGGAAAATCACTTACCAGTTTTAAATACCAAGGGCTTTTAAATGTTTCAAAAGTAGCACTGTATGTTGAAAATACCATTTAACCTGAAAATGCATTTAATACACCTAATCTACTGAACATCACAGCTTAGCAACAACGTGCATTATAGAATATCAGTTGTTTGCTTACCTTTGTGATCACATGGCTGATGGGGAGCTGTGGCTCACTGACTGCCACTGCCCAGCCTTACCAGAATCCTAAGAGAGTATATTGCATGTAACTAGCCTGGGGAAATTCAAAGAATGGTATAATTTTTGCACTACTGTAAAGTCAAAAATTACCAGGGACCATCTATAATGATTTTCAGATCTTCAACGCTGAGCTCAAGGGTAACTTGCGGATTATTTTTATTTGGTCCTGATTCATCATTTAATGGCTGCAAAGGCCTTGGTCCCTTATTTCCACTGCTCACAGGACCACTGGTCTAGAGTCAAGGATTTCTGCTGATAGGCATGAATATGCAGGAGCTCTTCTGCTAGGAACCCATTCACCAGCTGATGCCTTTGAAGCGGTGGCTGCCCCTTGAATTTAGCCAATACCACCAGGGCTTTGAGCCATGTCCTTCACCTCCACATGCTCTGCCTCCAGGTCCCCCTGCAATTTTCCCGGAAGTAGTCTGCACTGAGTTCCATGGAACAGCAGTCCAGCAAGGACAGAATCCTACCCAGGGGATTGTTTTTATTATATAGTTGGACACAAGTAAACACATAAAAAGATTCACCTTCATATTTAAACATTCCATGTACATTTGGCCATAATGAGAATTTGGTGCTATGTTAAAGATCAGAGATTCAGGGTTTGCAAAATAAAGGTTATGACATTTTAAAAATACCAAAGTACATAAAATTTTGTGATTTTTTAAAATTAAATTTAATTATCAGAACCTCCACCTGGTTTTCAATAACTAACCTTATATCTGCCCTTACACCTACAAACTCTACCTCCACCCCACAGGTAACCCTAAGTCTAAGGTAATAGCTCAGTCAACCCTGTGATCTCAGTAACGCTGTCCGGAGTCAGCCCACCTTCATCACTGTTTTCATCAAAAAGCAGAGGCCTATCAGAGAAGGACCCAGCTGATCTACTCCCATCTATTTTAACCACTGGATCCCAACAAAATGGAAGATTTGTCTTCTTCAGAACCATCTCTAGTTGTCTAACATGACAGCAATGCTCTCAGACCTCTCCCAAGGCTCGTCTCCACAGCTTCTTATGACAGTGCACTTGGTCCTGTGTTTAGTTCCCCCTGACTCTAGATTTCAAGTCAGCAATTATACAAACCCATGAGGTGATGATGCCTCACTAACCTATGGTTCTGAGGTCTTTATTTCATGGATGTTTAAAAATCTATCCTGATAAGAAGAAGGAAAAATACTGTAATGTTAATAGAACTGGCTAGTACTGTTTCATAGGAACAAAGCTGCCCTTTGATATGGGGCTGAATGCAGTTTGAATATTATATTTGATATTAAGTTACTCAAGAATACATACCTTTCTTTTAAAGCTGGTACCACATAAATGTCCCTCTCAGTCTCATTAATATTCTACATATGGTAAAATGCTCATTTATCCCTAAAATGACCTAATTTTTTTTTAACTGAGCAAGTCTCAAGGGGATAACAGCAATATGATTGATTTCCTTTCAAACAAATTTTCTCCCTGAGTTTACATGTAAAAAGGCAATGAATATCATTTTTTCATAAATGTGACTGGCTTAAAAGATGACAATGCAAAGTGACAAGATAGAAAAACTTTAATAAACATAAGAGATATTCAGTCCCAACTAAGATAATAACAATAACAACAATAGATTCAACACCACAGTTGTATTTACTTCCAGTGAAGTGTTATGCATTCCATTCTAGCTCCTAGCACCAGGTAAACATGAATCATAGGTAGAAATAAGCCATGTCTAGCACTAGAAGCAGCATCACAGTTCATTTGCAGAATGAAGCAGAAAATGGTTAGGTAAACAAATATTACAACACAAAGTGCACTGGTGATGAACTGCAATAAAGTAGCATCAGTGATGTCTACACTGTGTCTTTACTAAGCCCATTTGTAAACATTCACATTTACTATTGCCCCCAAAACCTACCCAACCACACAAACAAAAATCATCTTTTGTGCCTATAATCATGAATACTTTTGCCTTCCACAGCTCTTTCGTCTTGATGGTTTCCCATGAGCTTTGCTAAGTTGCTCCCACTCACTTCTCCATCATGTGTGGCTCCAGTTCCAGAATCTCATTCATCCTCAGAACCTCTTCATAGAGCAAATAGCTATGCAGGCTTCTGGGAAGTGGCAGCTGCTGGATAAAATTGTCAGATCGTAGGTGCTCTGGCTTTAGGCTGGACCGAATTTTCAAACGACAAAGATGTGTCAGGGATGGAACAGCAGCTGGAGAGAAAGAACAAGATGAACACATTTTTTCTTTTTCTTCTCTCTCTCTTTTTTTGTTTTTCTTTTGCAGGGGTGGGGGCACTTGGGATTGAAACCAGGACCTCACAAACGCTAGGCAAGCATTCTGCCACCAAGTTACATTCCCACCCCTTTTTATTTTATTTTGAGACATGGTTTCACTACATTGCCCAGGCTGGCCTTGACCTTGCAATTCTCCTGCCTCAGCCTCCAGAGTCAGTGGGATTACAGGTATGCACTACCATGCCTGGCTGAAAAAAAATTTTTTTGAACAAAAAGATGTATCTTTATATTAACGTAATTGCCTTCCCCCTCAGTCCTCTGGGAAGTAAAGAAGTGATATGTTGCTTAGACTTTGAAAGAAGACTGCTTGGGCCAGAATGATCACATAAGCCTTATTCATTTTTTTCTGTTACAGCCTTTATCTGGTTCCTCTCCCTCCAGTTGTTGGTCACACATTCAAAGTTGGCATCCAGGGACATAAAATCTAAATCTTCAAATTCTAAATATCTGACAATACTAGTTGGTTCTTAAGAAGTGATAAACTAACTTTAGAAATGATAGAAGTTTACAGCAACAATGCCACTTCTCTTAGTCTACTTCATTGCAATTGGTCTCCAGACCTACTACATCAGATGTGTGGCTGCAAAATTTCCTCTTTTCGGCTGTGACATAAAATGTGACAATATTGGCACAGAGAAAAATGAAACATTCATTGAGTGCCTTCGATGTCACATGCCACTCACTTCACATATACTCTTTTTATTTTTATTACCCCTTTGAGGGGTGTGTGTGTATAATTTTTATTTATTTATGTATTCTTTTGGTGCTGGGGATAGAACTCAGACCCTAATGTGTGCTAAACACACACTATCACTAAGCTACACCCCAGACCCTGAGGTATATAATATCATGTTAAAGATAAGAAAACAGAAGTTTAAGAAGAAATTTAAATCATTCTCTGTATTAGCTTTTCATCACTGTGACCAAAATATCCAACAAGAACAACTCTGAGGAGGTGCTTACTAAAGCCACAATAGAAAAAAGCTAATTAATGGAAAGTTGACTAATAGTTTTCACTTGAAATATGGGAAAACAAGTAAAGGGAGCACTGGAGGAAAACACAGAGGTATGTCAAGAGAGCATGCCCAGTATGGAGATTCCTCAAAAAACTTGGAATGGAACCACCATTTGACCCAGCTATCCCACTCCTCGGTTTATACCCAAAGGTCTTCAAATCAGCAACGTATAGGGATGCAGACACATTTATGTTCATAGCTGTTCAATTCATAATAGCTAGATTGTGGAACCAACCTAGATGCCCTTCAACTGAAGAATGGATAAAGAAACTATACACAATGGAATATTACTCAGTCATAAAGAAGAAGAAAACTATGGCATTTGCTTGTAAATGGGTGGAGCTGGAAAATATCATGCTAAGTGAAATAAGCCAAGCCCAAAAAACCAAAGGCCGAATGTTTTCTCTGATCAGTGGATGCTGATACATAATGGGGGGGTGGGGGATTAGGGGAGATAAGAAAAGAATGGAGGAAGTATGGATGGTGTAGAGGAAAATGGAATGGGAGGGGGTGGGGGAAGGAAAGATAGTAAACTGAGATAGACAGTATTACCCCATGTATATGTGAGATTACATGACTTATGTGAATCTACATTGTAAAAGAAAAGATACATTCCCTGTTGTATAATTATATCAAAATGGATTCTACTGTCATGTATAATTAAAAAGAACCAATTAAAAATAAAAAGAGAGCATGCCCAAACTCCAAACATCAGTTTTCTAAAGGTGTAAGGAGGCTGACTGTGTTCAACTATCAAGCATCCTTTTACTTAGTAAGATCAGGAACGATAATTGGTTAAAGGAAAGTCACCTTAAAGGAGGAAATAAACCATATATACTTTAAACACTCTAATTTTAAAATGTATACATAACCACATCCACAATGCATCATCTGTAGCCTGCAGTTTCACTTCTTTAAGTTACAGCACTGATTTAAAGATATGTATGAAACAAGGTGAATACACACTCCTTCTATATTTTTACAATATTTTTCATATATTTTGGTTGTCTCATCCATTTCTGTTCAGTGATTATCTTTAAGCCAAGTGCTATGGTTAGTACCTATAGTATCAGTTACTCAGGAGGCTGAGGCAGGAGGATTGCTTCAGCTGAAGAGTTCAAGGCCAGCCTGGGTAACACAGCAAGACCCCATCTCAAAACACAAATTTATAATAGTAGTAGTAGTAGTAGTAGTAGTAGTAGTAATAATAATAGAAAAAATAAAGGCATTTCACTTTGCCCTAATAGAAACAATAATTCTCTTTTCACACTCATAATTCAATGAGTGCAAAAATCTGTAGTAGAATTATTTGAATACAATAATGTGCACAAATGTAATAAACATTTTAGAAACAGGCATAACACTAATTCTTAGTAATCACACAACTCAGTTGGTAGGGACAAAAGTATGTTGGCAGGCTAGGGATATAGCTCAGTTGGTAGAGTGCACAAGGCCCTGGGTTCAGTCCCCAGCACCACACACAAAAAAAAGTATTTTGGCATTTTAGAGAGTAGACAACCAACTTCAAATACTGAGCATACCATGAGCACAGACAGATGGGCTTGAGAGAGGAAATGACATGAATGGCTAATCTACTTTGTGGGTTAAAGTAAGGATGGTTAAGAGAATGTCTACTTAGATTCAATTAGAATCTTCATTCTGTACATTCTTGTTAATGTGGACATTTCGTGCATACTCAGAAAGAAGATAGAGGATGGCCATGCATCCAGAGGAGAGCTGCCCACTCAGGGATAGGAGATCCTTAAAGCTACCCCAGCTTCTCTGGTTTGAAGACTACACGGACTTAAAACTCCCCAGGCTGAATGGAAAGAGTTCCTCTGGATAACCAAAGCCTGCAGTGCCAATAAGCCTTTCCAGGTTATTGGACTACATCACTAGAGCCCCATCCTCACAGCTTAATAAATCATACGGTTATGCTCATGTGGTGGGAGCTTAGCCATATGTGAGCAAACCAAATTGGACCAGCATACATTTGTTAGTGGAAGCTTAAGTAATTTGCCCACATGACACCATATTATCAACAAAATAGCTATTGCTAACTAGATCCAAATGTTCTAACTCCGAGTCTAAAAGCCCAGCATAATTCTCTACACCTTTTAAACCACTGAAATTACCATAAGTTTCAGAAGATCTTTCCATTTAACTAAGGGGGAAAAAAGGCATAGTTATTCAGATATTGGTTCATATTTTAAATGCACTATGTTGGTTTTCCTTTTGAGAGCACAACAGATCACCTGTCTAATGAAAAAAAAATACAGGTAAGAATTGTATTCAATTGAACTAAGAGAGACTTTCATCTGTATATTATCAATACAGGCAATACTATGCCCATCAGGGTCATTTTGGTTTATATGACAGTGAATGACAAGGGAATTTTATATGCAATATCACAAAACACAAAAAGTTCCTACAAAAGTTTCAGTGAGGCACAGTATTTCTAGTGTTGCCACTAGGCTGAGAGAATATGAAGCCATCCCTTGAGTTTATCATATAAAAAGGCCACAGAAGCTGTAGGAAATTTCCTTGAAACATATTTTCAAGGAAATCTGTTAAAAACATATGTTGATTTGTTAAATAACCTTATATAGTTCTCAGATGGTGGTACTGATCATAGTCCAGAAAATGACTGAAAACCATGCTACACTTTTAACTCTTTTTTCTGACCCAATCATTTTGGTATGTTTAACCCAGTTTATCTACTAGCAGACAAACAACCTTATCTTTTTGTTGCTATATAGAATACTTCAATTCTGTTAATTTAGTAATATGTATTGACAAAAATCAAAATAAGCTATATGTTATATGAAATTTAATTTTATTAAAAGCAAAAGTAGAAAAGGCTGGGGCTGTAGTACAGTGACACAGCACTTGCTTTTACCACCACCAAAAATCAAAACTAGACACAGTGATTAAAATAAACTTCAAAACTCTAAATTAATTGTGCTTATTAATGTCAACAGTTACTATAGCACAGAACTACACTGACTGCATCCACTGTATGCTCTACAATCGCTCATCACCAGATTGCTCTCACACAACAGTCAAAATCTACCTGGCCTATTATTTCTTTGGCTCTTTTGTATTGCTTTCCACATCAAAGGTATTTATTTGACTTCTGGGTTTTCTATTAACATTTATATTTTCATCATTAATATACTGTGTTTGAAGTTGGTTTCCACTCCTCTGCTCTCAATTTTCTTTATTCACAGTATCTCTCCCCTTCCCCACCATTGATAACAACTAAAATCTCTAGAGGAAATACAAAAGGTTTTTTTTTTTTTACATTCTCCACCTGAGAATTCTGAAAAATAAATAATAGATTGGCACAGGCAGTCAAAATTTAAAAGAATAACTAGCATAGTGGCGATAAATGGAAAAGGCACTAACCAATAATAAAACCTGTGCGCTGGAGTTGAGGAGACTAGTTGTGCTTGACCTCCAACATCATTTAAATATTCTGACCTTCAGTTCCCCCCCTATAAAATGAATATAATGACACTTTCCTGCATCAAAAGGCTAGTACTGAGCCTAGTACACTGGCAAAAGTATTTTCATCGGTTGGTTGGTTGGCTGGTTGGTTGGCTGACTGAATGTTTTGGTACTGCAGATTAAACCCTAGAGAGCTTCACCACTGAGCTACAACCCTAGCCCTTTTCATTATGTTTTTGACACAGGATCTGACTAAATTGCTCAGACTGGCCTCAAACTCACAATCCTCAGCCTCCTTAGTAGCTAAGATTACAGATGTGTCCCAGCACATCCTGTAGCATTTTATAAATTATAAAATACCACACAAATCCTAGGCACCATCAATTCTAATGATCTCCATGTGTTTTGACTGCACATCCAATCAGTAAAACGTGTTAGAGAGAAAATCAAGGGTTGAATGTTTTCTTTCATATGTGGAGTCTAGAGTAAAATCAGGGAAAAAAGGTGGTTGGAGAGAGGATCAGATATCATAAAGATAAAGGGAATATTAGCAGAGTAGAAGGAGAAGAACAAGAGAGAGGGAGGAAGAGAAAGGAGAAGAAATATGGAACGAATTTAACAAAATCATGTTTCATTCACATATTATAAAGTTTCTGAACGGAATTTCACCTTTATGCATATGTAGAAAGGACCAATCAAAAATAAATAAAGGAGTTAAAGGAAGATTTGTAGAAGTGGGAAAAGAAAATAGGGGAGGGAAGACGGGAAGAAAATGGAGGGTGATGTATGGTTTTAACAAAAGGAACCCAAATACTATGTATAATTATAATGCTCTTTAAAAAAAAAAGGTTGGGCCGGGTGTAGTGGCACACCCCTGTAATCCCAGCAACTCAGGAGGCTGAGTCAGGAGTACCACAAGTTCAAGGCCAGCCACAGCAATTTAGCAAAGCCCTCAGCAACTTGGTGAGACCCTGTCTAAAATAAAAAATTTAAAAAGAGCTGGGGTTGTGACTTTGTGGTTAAGCCCTGGGTTCAGTTCCTGGTACCAAAAAAAAAAAAAAAAAAGAAAGAAAGAAAGAAAATAAATGTTGGGGAAAAAAGTATTTGAGAACAGAACCCAATGTGTGTATATTTATTTATACATAAATTACATGCATACTATTAGAGTAACTTTATTTGCATATTAAAATAAACATAGAATTAAGACAATAAGCTAAAATGCAATAAGGTATGTTTTAAATAACTTCATTTCTTTATTAAAGGCATAAAATCCCTTTAAATATTAATATTTTAACAAAAGCAAAGTGATTGACTAAGTTTTAACTTAATTCTTAGCAGTTTAACAATTCCAAAATTTAGCAATTCTAGGTTCAGTTTATTTTGATCCTTGGGCTGTAAAAGCCTGCCACAGTTGAAAAAATATCTTATAAAAGCAGGTAGACCCAAATGGATGAAGTACTGTGGAGAGCTGTCCAAATCTAGCAGAAACAGATTTGGTTGAGCCATGGAATACAAAGAGGCCTAACTCCCAGGAACTGGCAGCCATGGTAGACTGTTCCAGATAGCCTGGGAGTAAGTGGCCCTGTGTGGGAGTGGCTTACTGCTTGACTAATATGCTAGTTCCCTAATCAAATGGCTTCCCTAATTCCACCCCATCCTGTTCATCACAGAAGAAGCCCCTCCCAGTATTGGCCCCCTCTACTTGTGTGACTATAAAATAAAGGAGAGGTGGGCTACTCCATCTTGTTAGAAGCCAGATCTGGTATGGCCCAATCCCTCACACCCCCTCCCATTTGAAAAGAGTATTGGCTCTTGTGTGTTTATTGATTAGATGAGTTTATTGGTAATTAACTGATTTATTGCCAGCATGCCATTCTCCAGCAGTTAACCCTTCCTTCATCTAAGCAGGACGTGGCTGAAACCCCGCAAAGTACATTATGGCTTTAACTGAACTAAAGATTCTATTCTATTCCATTTACCTCATGAAAAATCTTTAAATCAAAATTCATCTTATAATTCTATTGTTCCTGATATCAATCAATTTATAAGTTAATTAGAAAGCTTTAGTAAATGAATTCAAAGTCCAGGGGAACTGTTTCTAAGTGTGACAACATGAATTTTTTTCTAGGTGGCATACCTTATTTTTAGCAAGAAAATCATGTCACCAAAGAAATACTCCCCAGTGCCTATTTTCAAAATCATCTCCACATAGCAAAAATTTCTTTTAGAAAGCAGCTGCTTTCTCACACAGTTAAAATGTCATCTTTTCCTTAAATCAACAGAATTTGTACAAAATATGTGTTAGGTTGCACAGTACTGATAGCCACTTATCACCAAGATAAAAAAGGGTAAGAAAAGCGGAAGAATTGTACCCATGACAGGATTACTTCATGCAATTCTGGTTTCAACTCTTTTCTTGTATTAACCTCATTTAATGTTATCTCCATTACCTTTTTCTTAGATAAAAGGAAGCCACTCTATCAGTGGTCATTCTTACCTAACTTTTCCAAAAATCATCTCCTATTAAGAGAGTCATACTGTTGTAAATACATCTTCTCTGGTGTATCTTTCCTTAAGTGGAAACACCTAAGCTGAAATGTGTTATAAATATTATAAATCATCTTCCATCTCAGAATACCAAACTTTCTACCTGCAAGATCCCGTCTCCCACCCCTCACTGGTTTAACTCTTTAACAATACAGTCTATGCTCCTTTAAATAATATTTGCCAACAAGAAATGCATTTAACTTTTTCCCACATTATTATAACTAGCTTTACTGTGACAAGAAAAACATGTGTTTTCCCAAAGATATGTGAGTTATTGTCTTTTGCTATTGAATAAGAAAACTTAAAGAGGAGTTCGAAGCATTTACATTATGCTTAGTAAATTTTGTAAAAACTGTTTTAAACATTGATTTAAAAAAATCACAGGGTTTAACTTCATGTTCTGGATGCTGAAATTAGCATCTTCATGATTATGAATTTTTCATTAGTTAATATCTTCAGGCAACTGACACCTTAAGGGTAGGGCTTACTGTTAACATTAGTAAAGGTGAGTTCATACTTTAAATACTTTTCTTGATAATTTTGAAATTCTTGTCAGCTCCAATTATGTGGTAGTCTTTTTATTTTAGCTCTTTTTTCACTGTTTTATTTTGATTGTACATATTTAAGGTGCAGAACATTTTGTTACACTTATCTTGATGTAGATACAGTAATAACTACAATTGAGCAAATTAAAATATCCATCATCTCATATGTATATATCCTTTGTGTGCACTGAGAGTACCTAAAATCTATTTTCTGGCAAATATACAATATAAAACACAGTATTATTAACCCTAGTGCTCATGTCCTATAGTAAGTAAATCTCTAGACTTACTCATTCCACATTACTTTGTACCCTTGGTCTACATTCTCCCATTTCCTCCATCACCATCACCCTTGTCCCCAGTAACCTAGGTGGTTGACATTTTTACTATTTAACATGGCTCATAAAGAACAGGAGGAAGCAGCTCTATGATTATTTCATTGACTCATTTTACTTGCACTTTTAGTATTATCCACACAAAATACCACTTCTTCTAAAGACACTTAACCAATTTGGGGAACTGGTTAAGTTAAAACTAGATAATCACAGGACCACTGATCACATGTGAACTACAATTCACAAAAGCACAACACATACAGTTGTACGGTCAACCACATGAGCCCTACTCTAGGAAGCTCTGAGCTAAGGCATGTAAATACACAGGTTCAAGTGCTGGGTCACATGTGTTAATTGGGGGGGGGGAGAACAAACGTTTGATCATATAACTATAACCTCACTATTAGACAAAATGAAAGGAAACAGAATCACTGATTAGCAATTACATCTTCCTCCTCTCCCCCCATCTTTAAGATGCCTCTCTGGAGCCTGGAATGTTTGAGGAGTAACTAAAATTACCTAGCTTAAGCATTTTCCTGCATTTATCAAATGAAAGAATGAATCCTGGTCTCAGAATCTCCTCCCAAATTAAAAATCTATTCTTCATTTCCCTAACTAAATCTGGAACAATCAGAGAATAATTAAGCTCAATATTATAAAGAACATTTTAACTCTCCAAAACCTTTCCATAAAGTTCTCTGAAATCCCCATTCTACCATTAATACTGTCCTCCCTTCTTGTCCTCATAGAACTCTAATCCTCCCAGGGAAATTACTTCCTTGACCAATTTCTAAAATAGAATTTTCTCATCTTCCACTCCCTTGCCACTTGCCACAAGGTCTAGGAAATAACTGCAGTGTTCTCATAGTTGTTTTACACCACTTCTGATCCATGCTTTTTGTATTCCGCACCACTTCCTATCCTTCCAAAGTTTGTTCTCCCTTCGTACCTCCTACTGAGAACTCAGGTGCCCTGATTGTTCCCCCATATAGTCCTTTCTCAGTTTTTTCCTATCTCAACTAGATTCCTTGGGCACATCACTTCAACTATTTCATCAATTCCTAATTAATACCTGTCAGAGCAGGTACTGATTCCTATGTACCTATTCTGCCAATTCCCACGATCAATCTAAACATTTTCTTACTGGCCCTCAATATAGAGAAGAAAGATTACATATCCACATGAACTGGTATCACTTCCAACCTCCACCAGGCTTGCAGGGTTGCTCAGCAAATCTTTTACTGCAACAAATTCCGAATCATCAGGGTCTCCTATTCAGCTCTCATGTCAATCTTCTTCTTAGCCAAACTTTATCCCTACTTGAGAGTAAACACACAAGATCTTCCAGGCTGGCTTTCTCTGAGAGACACCACACTCTTCCATGACCCAATATCCTTCCCTTTTAGTCACTGCACTAAACATCTACATTCACTTTATCTTTTTAATTCATATAATTTTTTTACTTAAAATTTTACTGTAGTTTTTACATCAATTACATGTAAGCTAATACACAGCTGATGGATTATTAAAGAATCTACTTATTAAGGAATTAATGAATTTAAACAGCTAGATTTAGAAGTGTCTACTTATAGAAATGCTTCTAAACAGACTCTCTTCATTGAATACTTCTGCCTGTGCTCCACATTTGGAACTAAAATTACAAACTGAATGATTAGAAGTTCTCAAATGAACAGGCTATCACAAGCTAACGCTTCTGTCTAAGCCATCTTTCCATCTTCAATTTAGACCCTTCAATTTAGACCTGATCATATCAAAACAAATTTAATATTATTCTCTTAATATTATATTCTGTAATTTCCAAACTCACAGACAAAGGAGATTATGTGGATTTAATGAGAAGACCAGTTTTTAGAAATCTTCCATAATAATTGTTCCAATTTCGCTGATATGAGGGAATTGTTTCTTTAAAAAATGAACTGTCATTGGAAGCAATTAGGCAAAAGCTGAACTCCTACCACTCAGTCTTCAAAAGTTCTTGGACTGAGTTAGAATATCGGAAGCAGTCCCTTTCTCTTCCCTTTAGGTAACAGAAAATATCTCACTCATGGATTTAGGCCAAAAAATATTTTTATGATCAGATGTTGAGACTGTGAAATATGCTCTTCTGTTTTCAAGGAATAAGCTCTCAAAAATCAACAAATAGGGCTGGGGTCAGAGTTCAGCAGTAGAACACTTGCCTAGCATGGTGAGGCACTGGGTTCAATCCTCAGCACCACATAAAATAAATAAATAAAACAAAGGTATTATGTCTATCTATCTACAACTGAAAATATATATATTTTTTTAAATCAACAAATGTAGGAAACCTGATAAGTGCCTTAATACTACCAATATACTGAGGAGGGAAGAAATGGCAAGAGGAGCATCTGGAAACATGTAGAAGAGGACATGATTTAAAGCTGAACTTCTAGAAATGAGTCAGTAGGTTATATGGGGTAAGAGAAGCATGCCAGAGGACCTTAAAGTCATGGAGAATATATTAGCAAATCTGTGAAGTGTATATTTGGGGAAACAAGTATTAATATATAACACTCAGAGTGGCATAGGACAGGAAGGCACTACAGGGCCAGATTATGAAGGGCTTCTATTCTGAGAGAAATCAGGTTGCTATGATAGATTTTTAAAAACAGATCTGGTATTTTCAAACTTCTGTTTTATGTAATGGTGGTTTGAGAAGAATACTAGAAACTGGGCATTTAGAGGAGCACTGAAGTTAAGCATGTCAGAAATGATAATTGCAACAAACAAAAGCCATGGAAGAGACAAAATAAGAATAGCTTTGGAAATTATTTACAAAGTAATACTGATAGTAGATGGTAATCTACACACTGTAAACAAGTTCCTCCAAGATGGAAGGACATCCCTTTCTACCACTGCAACAACTGAGCAGGATCACTAAACTAAGGAGTTACTTTTCTCAACACCACAAGAGACAATGAAGAATACAGAAGACAATCTTTTCCTATATCAATTTTTTACTTTTAGCATATTCTAACCTCCTAACCTTCCCTTTGTTATAATTCTGTGGCCTCTTAGTGTCAAGTCATAAGAACATATGCAGTACAGAAAGAATGCCTTATAAAAAGATGCATTTATTTATTTGTCTCCCCAAATGAGTTCTGCATCCACTATGGATCTCTATCCAAACAATATGAACCATGTTAAAAAGCATTCTCCCCCATCACATACACCTCAGCACAGATCACATATATATCTTGGAGAAGAGGTACTGGCTGATATTTCACATCATCTAGTCCTTCTTTATATAACAAATGGTGGATCTCAAATGTTCACAATCTCCAGTACATGAGCCAGGAGCAAATGATGTGCTCAATGGAAGCTTCATCTAGTGGCCCTGGCCTAATCCTGATGAGGAACTGTCACATGGAAACCACCCAAAAGGGTCATGGCAAGTAGAAGAGGCAAGAGGGACTCAGCAGCAGGTTCTGGTGCTATTTTTACAATAGCCTTTTCCATGCCTCATTATCAGGAGATTCAGTTCCCCTTCCCTTTCTGAAATGTTACAGAAGCCTCTTGAAGCAGATTTCTATAGCTTCCTTTCATCATCTTAAAAACCAGGAAGAAACATAAGCAAAATGAGAGCTCTCATGAACAGGCCAGTTCTTCAACTTATAGATAGTTACTTTAATTTCTAAGGTTCTAAATTCTGCAACTAAGGCCTACCAAGAAGGAGTATTCATCAAGAAAATGACAGGCATACTTCTTTTTCAAATCAAGGACCATGAACTCTTCCTTCACCCCTTAATAATCTTCCACACCTGGCACCCTCCTCACAGCCATGGTTTTTATGCCTTTTATAAAAAAGTTGATCTTTTAACAATACAGGTTTAAACTGCACAGGTCTACTTACAAATGGATTTATTTTTCCTTTGAGATTTGCAACAATTTGAAAAAACATGTAGACCTAACCTAAAAATATCAAAAAAATCAAGAAAAAGTTATGGTACAAATGCCTAAAATCACTTTTATTATTTAATATACACAAATATACATAAAATACATACAAATTCATTATATAAAGCCAAAATTTACTGAAACTGGGGCATACACACAGATCACACATAGCTTCAGTCTCAGTTGAAAAAAATGCAAACTTAAAGATGCACTATTAAATCATAACTGCAAAAAATTCATAATAGTACATGAACTACTAAGTAATTTCATCTCCACCTGTTCTTGCTATTGCTATGAGCTCATATGTTGCAAGTATTCCTAAAAACATCTTGTGAATCTAATATCTCCCAGGAAACTGCATACTGCCTTACAAAAGTAATCTCTCACTGTTCACACATATTTTTTGCAGTATGTAGTACATATAATGTATAAAATAAATATTAATCTACTGTTTATGTTATTGGTAAGGCTCTGGTCAACAGCAGGTTATTAGTAGTTAAATTTGGAGGTGTCAAGTTATATGTGTAATTCACTGAGCCGTATTGGAGCAGAGGGTGAACCCACTACTGCTGCTGGTCTAGTTACCAATCACAGCCCAGGAGAAGTCACAGCTTCAGTAGCCAGTCCCACTCACCATTGCCACAACCTGAGGCCAAATCCCATCTCCTGCCTTCAGCAGGGCAGACACCATGCTCAGCTCCATGGAGAGCAGCACAGGGAGTTGCCAGGCTAGAGTTCAAATCAGTGGCAGGAGTAAGGTAACCAGAACAAAGGTTTTGGGAACAGTAAAATGGTTCAATGTAATAAACAGATATGGATGATTTCAACAGGAAGGCTAACGAAAAAAGATGCAGTTTTACACCATAAAGAATAACCCTAGGAGAAACACCTTCATGGTATAGGAGTTGGAGACTGTAGATTTTTATTTTTCTGAAGGAGAAAAGTGTATGAAGAGAAAATGTTACAGGTCCAGCTGGAGTTCCAGTTCAAGGCAGCAAATATGCAATAGACCAAAACTATGGAAGATGCTATCCATGCTATATTGCAGGTCCTCCACACAATTACCAGCAGAAATACCAGAAAAAATGAGAATGGAGGAAAGAAGGAGGGATCAGAAAGGTTCCCAAAGACCAGGCCCAACAATACTGACCCTACCTCAGAAGTTTCCCACCTTACTACTAGAGATACTATGGGCACAGTATTCCAATCCCTCCCGTGCAGGAGAAAGTGATGGAGGGTGCTGAAAACCAGACAGCAGAACAACAATGTAGAAGAGTGAGACAGAATATGTATGGGAGTTATAGACTACTACTCCATCGGTGCCTCCTCACCTAGAGAGGCCAGCAATGTAAAGGATAAGAAAAGTCAAGGAGATGAGACTGAAGTTCAGCAGTCACCTCAGTACTTCTTCAACTTCAATTATCTAACAGACACCCAAAAAAATTCTAAACTCCAAGATGATGAAAAGACCAAAGCAACCAATTCACCAGCTGAGAATTCATCCACTCTGGAAGATGAGTAGAGTGGGGCTGAGCAAGTGTCAGCTTACCACCTTTACCACCAATAAGAAGAAATGAGTATGAAATTTCAGCAATAAGAAATAAACAAAAGATCGGCGCTGAAGATTAAATGCTTGCTTTGTGCTCATTGACTAGATAACTACAACTATAAATTATCCATGCAGCATGGGGTTTTCATTATTTTTACCTAAAGACATCTCTTTCTGGTAATGACAAACATGTGTTTGGTTTGTTAATTTTGAAAGCCTGTTTTCTTTCAATATAACTTTAAATGTTTTAAAATTGTTTCTACCTGGTGAAATTGGACTTTTAAGACTTTCATTTTTAATTTTAATAAAAATGTTTACTACTTGATTTTTCAATTCAACAAACTACAAACACCTAATAATAAAGGTCTTAAATAATTCTGTCATTTGCATTTTTTTACTGTTTTGGGGGTTTCTTGCTTTGTTTTGTTTTTGTTTTTGTGGTACTGGGGATTGAACCCAGGCTGCTCTACCACTGAGCTACATACCCAGCCCTTTGTATTTTTTTATTTTGAGACAGCATTTTGCTATGTTGCTCAGGGTGGACTCCAGCTCATGATCCTCCTATCTCAGCTGGGATTACAAGCATGCAAGACCATGCCTGGCTTATAATAATTTTTTAAAAAATTACATGTGTAGGGCTGGAGATATAGCTCAGTTGATAGAGTGCTTGCCTCACAAGTACAAGGCCCTGGGTTCAATTCAATTCCCAAAAAAATTGCGTGTGTATTTTTGTGGGGCTAGAGGGGATGTCAATGCCCTTAACACAAACACACACACACACACACACACACACACACACAGTTCAAGGGACCATTCCACTGGTCACTTTTACCTCTTTTACTCTCAAAGAGCATTGCCCATGCACCTATAACAAGAACATCTTCCTTTTAGTCTTATTCAGTCTCCTGGAAGAAAACTAGCTTTTACTATATTTACTTCGGACAAGAACCTAGTTAATGCACTATAGTCTGTCCTTACTACTAGATTGAAGAGCCAGTCTTTAGGATTTTGTTTTTGAATTTTATTTAGTTTTTTAAACTTGTCACTAAAATTTTAACAAGGTTCCATCTGCATTTTTGCTGCACAGAACCTAAATAAACAATCATTTTTATGATTCTTTAAATTTTACTTTATATAGTTCACATACAGTTTATATAGTTTATCATTTTGGAAGACCTGAACGAAAAGGTTGGTAGAAGTCTATGGGGGTCCCACCTAGAAGCAATGAGAACTCAATGAACTGCTTCTCTGTTGGGAATATCTTTTTAATGGCTGCACTAATTTCAACAAAAATATTTCTAAGTGAACTATTTTACAAATAGGTAAAGTCTGGAAGGTGGAATAAATTTAGGGAAACATCTATTCATTTGATTTCAGGGGTAACATAAACTCTATTAATAGTTCTTCTGTACTAGCAGAGAGCTCTTCTTTGCTCTCTACTATACTTAAAATGGATATTTTAGATTCAGAAAATAATATTCTTTTGTTTTAATTGAGATATAGCTTTTCCAGGGATCTTCCCGCATGCATATCCAATGCAGTAGATATGAGGGAAGAGTGAACTGGGCTTTCCAATAACACTGGTGACCTGAGAATTGAGACATGTATTTAAAAAAAAAAAAAAAGAAAGAAAAAGAAAAGAATACACCATTTTAATTGTTTTAAGACAAAAATTTCTCCTAGCTTACCAACATACTACTGATAACTTCAAAGTAGTTTTTATTTTGCTTTGTTTGTTTTATTTGAGGCACTGGAGACTGAACGCAGGGCCTTACACATGGTAGGTAAGCACTCTACCCAAGCCTCTCAAAACAGTTTTAAGAGCAAAACATCCCAGCAAATGTGAATATAACCCATTAGTGCCCAGTTGAATAGGATTTCCCCACAAAAATAAAAATAAAAAACCTGAATTAGAGGCTCTGTGAAGCTAAAATTATAAGTGTGCTGATGGAATCTTGCTAAAATTTTAAATCAACTACAAATTTCTCACTTAAAAAATTAGAAAAGAAAAATACCCCTACATCTGGCTCTTAAATCTAGTATTCCTCATTATTCTGCAGTCTATCCTCATTATTGCATTTAAGAGCCAGATTCAGTTGGAATTTTTTTAATGATAAATTTATAGTTAACTAAAATCAAGCCATGAATCTACTGAAGGCTATAAAGGTTCACAGTATGACTAAGGTCTGAAAGACTAGACCTGACAAATAGATGATCATGTGTCAAATTTTAGAAGATTACAAGCAATTACTAATTGGGTTGTTGGTAATAATGTCTCATCCAAATGAAAAGTGTCCAGAGGTAAAGCCATTAGAGTTGAGAACCACATGAACAATAAGCTTTAATGCTCACTAGATATTTAACCATGTTTAAATATTAAGCATGGCCTCCATGGCTAGGCACAACTTTTTCAAAGGTTCCCCCTATTGCCCCACTCCCCATGATACTTACACATCATTTAGTTTATTGAACACTTTATTTAGAAATAGTAAGTTAGTGCTTTGCTTAAAATAAGGAGAAAAATCAGGAGTGGTGGTATTTACCTGTAGTCCCAGTTACTTATAAGTAGCAGATGGGCTTTAGTTCAGCACTCATATGAATATTCATTATCAAGTATACTCCTCCACTATTTGCAACTTTTTGGACCTTTCCTTGGTCACTGACTCTAGGATAGGATCTGGTTATGGATTAGTATAGGCGAGATTATATGGTATAACAAGTCCTAAAAACTAGGGCCTTAATACAGAAAATGTTTATTTCTTGCTCAATTTGCAAAATTCACTGCAGGTCAGGTGATTCTTCTAAAGTGACAACTTGAGGGTTTCCAGTTACATCCATCTTGTGCACTGTCATGTCAAACATGGCTTTTGGATTTTCTCTACAAGGTAAGTGAAAACGTAGAGTACTCAAACCACATGCTTTATACTTTTACCACTTACCCAAATCACATGACAATCAAGGTTAAAAAAAAACAAAATGCAGTCTTCCTTTGTAGCAAGAAAGAGAAAAATGAAATGGAATTTAGTGAACCAAGGTCTGTCTCTGTTACAATGACATTATCTTAGTTACAAAAACGGTAAGAGGTAGGTACTATTATTATCTTTCTTATAATTGGAAACGAAGGCTCAGAGACACAAGTGACTTCCCCATGGGTAGAAAATGTTAGAGGCATATCTATTTAATTCCAGAGCTCCAACCTTTAACCATTAGAGTACAATGTCTGATGTCCATGCAGAACCTGCACCTGATCATTACCACGACAGTCAAAGTCAGCAGAGAAGTTAAAATTTTTCACTGGCAGGGTTGGGCAGATAGCTCAGTGGTAGAGCTCTTACCTAGCATGACTGAAGCCCTGAGTTCAATCCCCAGTTTAAAAAAAAAAAAATTCCCAGTGGCATTAAATTAAGATTATACCCCAACTCCCATCTTTTAAACAATTAACTTGATATGTTAGTAAGTAGCAAGATACAAGCTCTTGTTAAAGAAAAACAAATATTCTTTCAAAAGCCAGAATGTTTTACTACCTTCAACTAGAAATCACTTGAGTAAACAATTGGAATGCTAGTTAGTTTGTACCAGAAAGCACTACAGATCAACTATTCCTAAGCTTAAATTTTGCTTATAGGGCTGGGGTTGTAGCTCAGTAGTAGAGTGCTTGCCTAGCATGTGTGAGGCACTGGATTCAATCAAGCACCACATAAAAAATAAATAAAATAAAGGTATTGTGTCTGTCTATAACTAAAAATATTTTTTAATTTGTTTCTATAACAACCAATCTCATAAAAAAAAGTTACCACATACAGTTACATTGGTATCCTAACCAAAAATGGTTTATCTCTGAAGAATATGTAAGAAAAAAGCATTGCTCAAAACTGGGAACACTGCTATTTCAAAACTAACTTTGATTTAAACTGTGTACTTATTCAGTCTACCATATATAGGAAGGAGTCCTGATAAAGTTTCTTGGGTTTCACAATAGAATACTTCTTCCTCACAGATCAACCTTTTTTTAAAATCCATTCCCATCTTTTCATTTTTCTTTAACTTCCATTTTTAACTTCTATTTTACTGTTTTGTGATAGTCTATGTATATAAACTTTGTAAACCCTTTGTAGAACAAAGAAAAAAGAAAAACAAACTGGAATAAAAAGATTAAGAGAGTTTGCTGGGGTCCTTCTAGGATCCTTTGTAGTATTCAGATCCATTTAACACTCTAGGTAGAACTGAATATATTTGGTTATTAAAAATTCCAAATAGCCAGGTACAGTGGCACACACCTATAATTCCCAATGGGTTGGGAGACTGGCACAGGTGGATCTAAATTTGAGGCCAGCCTCAGCAACTTCATGAGACCCTGTTTCAAAATAAGAAATAAAAAGGACTGGGGATGTAGTTCAGTGGCAGAGTGCCTCTGGGTTCAATCCCCAGTACTACAAAAAATTAAAATTAAAATTTAAAGTAAAAGTAAAAATTCAGATGAACCAGACAGGCACAGTGGCATATACCCATAATCCTGGCTACTCAAGAGACTGAGGTAGGAGAAATCCAAGTTCAAGGTCAGCCTGGGCAACACAGAGAGATCCTGTCTCAAAATAAAACAAAAAAGGACTGGACTACAGCTCAGTGGTAGAGCACCTGAGTAGCATGCATGTGCAAGACCCTAAGTTCAATCCCCAGTATCCACTCACCCTCCCACCAAAAAAAATGTTCAGAATGAACTAAAGTCAAGTGCTTTTATCCATAAAAATTTAATTAGTTAGGTGTGATCTTGGGTCGGTAACCAGGAATTGGTAAATTTCAACATGTTTTGTTTTGTTTTAGACAAGATCTTGCTATATTGCCCAAACTGGTCTAAAACTCCTGGGTTCAGGTGATCATCCTACCTAAATCTCTGAGTAGCTGGGACTACAGGCACGTACCATTTCGCCCAGCTGGAATTTTTTGACTAAGAAGTCTACTACTATGGGATCAGAGTGAGTTTCAAAAAGGTATGTATAAGGCATACTTGATTAAAAGATTGTCACCAAAACTACAACCACTCAATTAATTTTACCTGGTATACATTTCCTCTCTGAAGCAAGAAACTTTTTGATGATAATTCAATAGTTAAAAGACAAGCAGCAAAAAATGGGTTGTCCTTTTTGTTTATAAAGTACCATAGCAAGTTACTGCTTCCTTAAGGAAGAAAAGATAAGGAAAGAAGAATCATGACCAAAAACAAGGTACCTCCAGGACTTGGAAAGGGCTTCTTAAAAATATGGAGGAAACTTTCCTATAGGGACAGATACTGCTGGCATACTTAACAGAGCTAGGGAGCTGAGCATTACCTAGGGGCATACCAACAGCAGTAGAAGTGTAAGATGCATCTTTGCATAAAATGTTTAAAAAATATGTTGACAAGGCAGCTGCTATTTAATAGTATGGTAAGTTACTGGAGAAAGTGGGGTAAAAACAAGACTGTCATATGTGAAGAGAGATAAACAAAGAAGTGTTCTTCAGGACTCACTCCTACTAGTTAAAATCTTGCCATGTTTCTGCTTTCTGAGATCCTATAGCTCAAATCCAGGGAAAGGAGGGAGTCTAGAAGACCAACATAAAGAAATTGAGTGTACTGAAAAGTCAAAGAGAAAAAGGATATACCAAGACAGCCCTGAATCAGAGAAAGGAAGAGAATAATAATTCATTTGAAACCCAAGCAACTGAACAGATCTTTTCTTCCCAGATTTATTAAAACTACAGCATTGTAATGGCTCCTACTATCTGTAGAAGAGGAAACACTGCAGAATATCCTGAGGAGTCAAGTAGGAGGAAGAACACAAGCTTTTCCAAAACAATTTGCAATAAGGTTTAAAAAAGTCATCCCAGGACAGGGTTAAAAAGCCTGGACTACAGAGTCACTATACATCAGGATTTCTTAACCTCAGCACTACTGACATTTGCAGCTGCAAATTACCTGCAGATAATTCTGTTGTGGGAGGCTGTCCAGTGAACTGTAGGATGTTAAGCAGCTTCCCTGGCCTTGACCCCCCTAGATGACAATAGCACCCTTAATAGTTATGACAATCAAAACCTGTATGCAGACATTGCTATATTTCTTCTGGGGACAAATATCATACCCAACCCCTAACACCACTGCTGTGAATGAAAAAGTAATGGCTACAAGGCTTAAACTTACTCTCTGTAAACAGAACTCCCAAACTCACCTCCTGAACCAGGAAACAAACAGAAAGAACAGAAAGATTTACAGGAAAAATGACATGATCAATTTTGAATATGTCAAAATGTGAGTTACCAAGTGGAGTTGTCCAAAAAGCAGGTGGCTATATGGAACTGGAACCAAGAAAAAAGGTCTTAGTTAGAGAAATAGACCATAAAAGCTTTAGCTATATTAATACCTTTGAGAAGGCTTTTGCAAATTCTTCAGCCAGCATAAAATCCTCTTAAGGGATGATGATGATTACCCTACACAAGCTCAGTCTAGTGCCTAATTAAACAAGAAACCCTTGATGGATTTAGTCTACTGCAAGGTAATATACCCATGCTCAATTTTTACCTTCATCTGGACAAACTTGCCATATGTTAAGATCTTCAGAGTAAACTTTCACATATCTTACTAATTGATAACACTGCAATAATTTTACCATTTGGCATATGCTCCCTCTTTTGACTCTTTGTTCCCAAATCTACTGTCCCATATTCAATCTGTTCTGAATAGATATTTGTTCTCTTCTGCTGCAGATACATAATTAGTAAAATCAGAGTCAATTCCTAACATTACGAATTACATGCAAGTGGCTGGATGTGGTGATACACATCTGTAATTCCTGTCTCAAAATTAGAAATAAAAATGGCTGGGGATGTAGCTCAGTGGTAGAGCACATCTGGTTCAATCTCCAGTACCACCAAAAGAAAAAAAAATTACATGCAAGTCAGTTTTCCAACATTATCAGTAAGAAATTCTAAACTAGAAGACTAAGAGATTCCTAATGGATTACTTTTTTTTTTCTTCAACAAAAACCTAACAGTTTGAATATTCCTCAGTGCAAGAGCATATTTTCCTGAATGCTTTGGATTGAGAAAATTTACTTAAATGTAGTTTTCCAATAAATTAGAAGATATATTTCTACATATGTGTAAGTTCACCTGTTAAAAGCCTATGTTGAAATGTTTTATGAAGAGTTACATTTTAAGTAAAAATAGCAGTGAAGAAATAGTTTTCTTAAGACAAATAATCTAGTTAACAAAATGTAGTCAAAGTAAAATAAACTTGAGTAAGTAGGAATACTTTGCATATATGTTTAGTTTAAACTGGTTTTCTTGTGCAAAACCCCACTGCATGTCTGTTTCATTTAAGAGTTTCCTGGTAGAGTGAACATCTATTCCTGAGTGGCAGATATAACTTACCTGTGAATGCATTCAGGCCTGATGTGCATTAGGACATGCATTTCATAAAGCATCTGCGGACACCATGTTGCACTATTTGTGTAATATTCTCCAGATCATGCTTCACTATGTTCAGGTTAATATAGTTTCATTTGGGGGGAAAGCCTGTTTTCTGAATTCAAAGAGGTGGATTTCAAACAGTCTGTGTGACTTCCCTAATGATCTCTCCCTCCAATAAAATGTTGCTGATGTTTTTCTTACCAACACAGCAAAAACTGATAAAAAAAACCAAATAAAACTATACATATTTTAAAGTAAAAAAAAAAAAAAAGATCATTTAAAATATTAGTAAATTCATAGAATTATCATCCAGCTTACCTCCATAATTATACTATGCCAGACACAGAATCAGTAAAGACGACAGACAGACACAGAATCAATAAAGAGAAGTATAGCTGGGTGCGGTGGCGCACGCCTGTAATCCCAGCACTTGGGAGGCTGAGGCAGGAGGATTGCGAGTTCAAAGCCAGCCTCAGCAACTTAGCGAGGCCCTAAGCAACTCAGTGAGACTCTGTCTCTAAATAAAATACAAAATAGGGCTAGGGATGTGGTTCAGTGGTGGAGTGCCCCTGGGTTCAATCCCCAGTACCAAAAAAAAATAAAAAAATAAAAAAATAAAAGAAGTATAAATAAAGGATGGTGTAATTTCCTTTTAGAGATGATAAAATAGTACAGAGAGAACATAAATCCACCCATATTCCAGAAAGCAAAACTAAGTTTAGCATATTTCTGATCACAAACTAAATTTTTAAAAAGTAGATTTTTAGGACCTACTTTGTTTACATAACATTTATTAAGAAAATAGGACATCATTACATAAAAATATCAGTAAATATCTACTTTTTTTTTATAAGATCTTTAGGCTAAACTTAAAT
>JAJEJO010000509.1:143019-234962 GCA_020662805.1 Glaucomys volans
ATAGCCCAAAGCTGCTAAAGTTACTATAGCAGTTGGCTTATTCAGAATGATCATTAGCATTTAGACTGCCTTTTCTGTGCTGCACTAACCATCATAAATCACAGGCAAGTAGAAAGCAAAAACTGTACAGAACTGTCATTTTGAAAGGGTAAAACACACGATTTACATGGAAATGAAATAATAAATTCAGAGATTACCTGGAAAGAAGCCTGGTGCAAGGAGTTCCATCCACACATAGAATGGGATCCATTAACATTTGCTCCGTGTCGAAGTAACAACCTTAACACATCTATCTGTCCATTTTCAACAGCTGCAATACAGGAGTCAGAAAAATTTTTGTCAGCAAAAAGGTACGTTTGTAGGACTGAACACTTTGGTGATGTTCTCATCACTTATCCACCTCAGAACTCACAATTCTGTGATCATTCCTAAATAGTTATCACAAAATTCTGTCCTAACACAAACTCATTTTTATACACCTAACCCTTTCTGTGCACATAAAAAATTATTTTTAATAGTATGTTACAAGACACAGAGAAAATGGAAACAAAAAGTAAACATTTTCTCTGAAAATGGAGCTAATAGGGTTCTAGTTTGCTAAAAATGCAAATGGGAGAGGGATAGGGTGAACAGTTCAGAAGAAATAGTACCAGTCTGGAGAAACAGTATCAAAAAGGTTAAAGATGGCTGGGGATATAGTTCAGTTGGATAAGGGGCTTGCTTTGCATGCACAAAGCCCTGGGTTCAATCCCCAGCACCACACACACAAAAAAAAGATTGACAGGTTTGCTATCATTACCATTTGATTAAAAATGACAAGAATCACTGCAAATCTTCCCAACTATTTGAACTAAAGGGGGACTCCAGATAAACTAAATACAATTAAAGATATGTATGTTATTTAACTAATAACTAAAACTGATTACTCCCAATTGCTGGTGTAGTAGATCCTCTGAAGAAATAGTCTGTATGTCTACAGATACCTCCGAAAAAGGGTGCACACAAATTACTTGACCTTCCTTTACGTATGTAACTTACATTAAAACAAGGTACGTTTAAGTCTAATATCAAATACATGTAACAGTTTATAAATCCTACCTAGTAAGAATATGCACAATCTAGTTGGGGAATATGTTTTCAGGTGGGTACAAGAAGCAAGTGGAGCTAAACTTTCCACAATGTATCCACTACAAAACTTTCCTAAGATGACAAGAATTCTGGAGGAGTTCAAGCATGGAGTTAATGAAAAACAGAATGCCAAAATATAATTATTTACAGTACTCCTTATTCACAGTTTCCATTTCTATGCTTTTCAGTTACTCACAGTTACTCAGTCAATGGCGGCCCAAATTTTTAAATGGAAAAATTCCAGAAATAAACAATGTATAAATTTAAAATTTCACACTGTTCTGAGTGGTGTCATAAACCTCAGGCGGTTCCCACGACATGAATCATCCAGCACATCCACACTGTACATACAACCTGCCCATTAGTCATTAGCAATCTTGGCAATTTTATTTCAGTATATTACCATAATCATACTATCTTATATTAGCAATATTTAAATATCTTACTGTGCCAAATTTATAATTAAACTTTACCATAGATTAATGAGAGAGAGAGAGAGAGAGAGAGAGAGAGAGAGAGAACGAACATAGTACATAAAAGACCTGGTACTATTTGCAGCTTCAGGCATGTACTGGGCATTTTGGAATGTATCCCTGCATATGAGGGGATACTGAGGGGGTACTACTGTAGTGCTACATAAAATGAGTATGCACATACACACACACACACACACACACACTCATAAATCACTGGCAAAGAAGACAAAATTTAATAGCTCTATACCTCTTAAATGACTATTAAATGACTTCATTAAAATTTAAGTTTGGAGAAATAGTAATATCTACAATAGAGTTGAGACGTGTAAGAGGCCTAACTTCATGTGCTTGGGTATGGGGAAGGAAGTTTTTAAAATATATATTTTTTATTTCAAGCAGTTATTCTGTATTTCCTGCTAGAGTAGGAGGCTGAAAATGGGAATCAACAACTCTCAGTCATAAAAAGAGAAAGGCATTAGACATTTGGATGACAAGTTACACCTGAAAAATGCTAAAACAGATGAAACAATGGGGAAAATAAATTCCTTAAAAATATAAAGCAAAGTATACTCATTATTACTAAAGATGAATAACATGCCATTGACACTCTATTAGTTTTTTAATGGTGGTGATGTTGTGTTTTTTTTGTTTGTGATACTGGGGACTGAATGCAGGGGTGCTCTACCACAAAGCTACATCCCCAGTCCCGAGCCCCTTTTATGTTGTTGTTTTGTTTTTGAGACAGGGTCTTGCTAAACTGCTGAGGGTGGTCTCAAACTTGTGATTCTCCTGCCTCAGCCTCCTGAGTCACTGGGATTATAGACATTTGTCAGAGCACCTGGCAATATTCTATTAGTTTCAGATGTTGAATTTATACTTATGGCTTGGATCTGGAATGTTCACCAAAAGATTGTGTGTTGAAAGTGTGGTCCCCAATGAGGCAATGTCCAGAGATGGAGCTATTGAAAAGTAGTTAGATCATGAGGGCTCTAACCTTATGATCTAATGAATTAATCCACTGAAGACTACTACATGGAATACTGACAGGTGGAACCTACTTGGATGAAGGAGATCACTGGGGGTGTGCCCTGGAAAGGTTTATCTTCTTCAGCCCTCCCCCAGCCCATCCCAATCTCTCTCTCTTCTGCATCCCAAATGCCAAAGCAGCTTTCCTTTGCCATACCCTTCCAGCATAATGCTCTGCCTTGCCTCAAGTCAAAAGCAATGGAGCTGGTGACTGTGGACTGAAAGCTCGGAAGCTGGGTGCCAAAATAGTCATCTTTCTCTAAGTTGTTCTTGTCAGTTATTTTGGTTACAGCAATAAAAAAACTGACTAATACAAATCAAAGCTTATTTCTTCATAAGAACTCTAGGAAGTCTTTTAATCAAAAATTCTCTCATTCTGGGCAGTTTCAAAACTGTAACCAATAATTGCCATTGTACCACAGAGGTAGAAGCTTAACATTATTTACTTCATTTCTAAGTTAATATTTAAGCATTTTACCAAGGAAAAAACAAGTTTTTCAAGCTAAGTTATTTTTCTACATTCAATCTAAAGTCAATCTAATTTGGGGTGGAGGTCATGATAGAAAAGGAAGAAAATCTGTTTCATATTATCCAACTCATTCATCATTATCAGTGATTGCTAGCAAAAATAATTCTATAGCCAAAACCTGAATTGAAGATTATCAGATTGTTGTTGGTAATAAATGAAGCAGGATGAAGATATTTTTATTTTCCATGAGTTAAACTGACCTTATAAAAAAGAAAATAACTTTATTTTGATTATTAAATACAGTATAGAAGTCAGACAGAAAAACTGTTTTCACTTTTAACATCATAAATTCATTAAAACAGCTGATTTCTGAATCTGTACTGAAAGTATTTCCTAACAGCAAGAGTGAAACCTATACATGAGCAAATAAATATTTTCACAGCTCTTGCTAGTTACTGCAAAACAAAAAAATTTAATGAATAATAATTGTGAAACAGTGATTTATGAAAGTATATTTAAGCTTACATTTACTACCAAAGTCTCTACTTTGGAAGACACGCAGCAACACTATCTTTATAATTGAAGAGGGGATCCAAAACTGTGAACAGCATACTTCCAAAAAGGAAGTCATTATTTTCTACATATTTTCTCAATCCTGAGACTATGCAAATCTTTTTCAAAAAGGTAAAGAAGGAAACATGGAGAAGGATATCACAACATTAAGAGTGATTGTGCCTTGAGAACTACCAAGATATAGAGAGAAATGATAAATGTGTCAGTGATGACAGCAAACTAACCCTACCCAACTGAATCAGTGATGCTAACTTCGTGGGAAGGGACTACACAGTAATATTTTATGTTATATTGTCTCCTCTCCAATTTCTCACCCATTCTCTGTTGGGTTCTACTATTAAACCTGTAAACTGGTTTAGTCCTTAAAAATAAAACACAGCCAGCATGGCGGCGCACACCCTTAATTCCAGCAGCTCAGGAGGCTAAGGAAGAAGGATCGCAAGTTCAAAGTCAGCCTCAGCAAAAACAAGGTGCTAAGCAACTCAGTGAGACCCTGTCTCTAAATAAAATACAAAATAGGGCTGGAGATGTGGCTTAGTGGTCGAGTGCCCCTGAGTTTAATCCCTGGAATTCAAAATGTAAAACAAACAAAAAAATTTTCATGACCCCTGCTATCAATATGCTATTTTCTTTTACTTTTTGGCCATTAAAAAAGACCACTCTCCTTAAGTCTACATTCAATGATTCCATTTTTCCAATCAGTTGTTCAACAAATATTTACTAAGAGTCTACATTACACCAAGCAATGTTCTAGTTACTGAAAATACAGAAACAAATGAGAGATCAAAATTCCTGCCTTCATGAACCTTACAAAGTCTCTATCCATAAGTAGCATGCAAACTTCCTGCCATTAATTCATTTGTAATTACTGCCTTGACAATCATCAGTAACATCCAAGTCATCAAATTCAATGGCCTTTTCTTAAGCTGCAAATTCCTATTCTGTTCCTATTGCCTCTGACATTAAATTCTTCATATTTCTTTGATATTTGAATATTATCAAATATAACAAATTTCTTCATGATCTGAGAATGATCCTAAACATATAAAGGATACTATACAATACTGAAGGAAGAAAGGGGGAAGATGAGAAAAAGGAAGAGGAAGAAATTATTTTATGTATACAAATGCCTAGGACCAAGCATTTCAAAACCAGGGAACAGTATGTCCCCTGATATTGTTGTCACATCCGCAGTAACATAATCATCATTACCTCCCAATTCAAATCTTAAAGTAACATGTACAAAAATAAGCGTTAATAATGGCCTGTGCACAAAATGGCACTTGGAGAACAAAGGAAAATTGACTCAACTCTTGTAAATCACATTCTTTTTAAACACCGCTATCAAACCTGGCAGATGCTTAAAAGATCAATGGTCTCTCATCCATTGAACACTGTCTCAGAATCAATGTGAACAGGTAGCAAATATTACATGAGGCAAAACTGATGAAGCACTATATTTAAAAAGATGTAAAAAAAAAACCCTATCAAATAATTACACTACATGAACTTTATTTGGATCAAGATTTCAACAAACTGAAATATATATATATACATACACACAAATATATAATAAAGGAAATTTCAATACTAACTGGATATTTGATGATTTTAATGCATTATAATTTTCAGGTGTAATAATTTAGTTGTAATAAAGTATCTTTATTCTGTGGCAATAGGTAGGTACACAAGTGTTTTTGTTTTAAATTCTATGATAAATGGAATTTTCCTTCCAAAAAATGAGTAGGGGACAATAAATAAGATTGTAAAGGAAACAATACTGATACTGAATTGACAACTACTAAGTTGGGTGTTACATACATGGCAATTTACTATATTTTTCCTCTATGCTTTTGTATATGTTTAAAATTTTCCATGAATTTGGGGGGCAGGGGTCTGGAAATTGATCCTAGGGGCTTTTACTACTGAGCTTTATCCCCAGTCCTTTTTATTTTTTATTTTGAGACAGGGTTTCGCTAAGTTGCTTAGGGTCTTGCTAAGTTGCTAAGGCTGGCCTCAAACTTGTGATCCTCCTGCCTCAGCCTCCCAAGGCACTGGGGTTACAGGCATGCACCACTCCACCTCTGTGAATTTTTTTTTTTTTTTTTTTTTTTTTTGTGGTGCTGGAGATTGAACCCAGGGCCTCAAACATGCTAGGTAAGCACTCAACCACTGAGCTATATCCCTACAAATATAGAAAACATTTCCAATGTGCATATAGTCTAATCTAAATTTTCAAAACCATATCAGAATAAAAATCTAACTGAACTAGGTTCTACTTACTCAGTAATATTAAAGTCACTTTTATATATATTAATTAAAACCTACTTTAAAACTTAAAAGAAATTGGGAGAGGAAGACAAGGCAAAAAAGTAAATGAATCTACATCAGAAAAATAATAGTAATTGGGTCAAAGCTAACCTTCACAACACTCTGTTGCTCTTGTGCTCTGTAAAGTAGCTTGCCTTGAATTCTGGTTATTATAATATTTTCAATTAAATGGTAAGCCCTTGGTATCAGGAACTAATACTAACAGTGCAAAGGTCTAATAATTATCTAATAATCTCCTAATCAACACAAGACAATGTAATGAAATTCAGCTGCAGCTTCTATCATCCCACTAAAGCAAAACTGGCTAAGCAGTTGAATTACTACTGAATTCTATGTGGGACTACCTATATGCTAAAGCAAAGGAGACAAATGTTTCAAGGTAAAAAAGGACTATTGTTCAGTTAAGAAGTAAGAAGAGTCATACTCTTTCTGCTGCTTTCTAGATCTGTACTCTCCAATACAGAAGTCACTAGCTACATGTAGCTGTTTAAATTTAATTAAAATTAAAATTAAAATTTCAGTTCCTCAAATTGGCCTAATTTCAAGTGCTCAAGAGCTACATGTAGCTAGTGACTATGGACAGATAAAAGGACATTCCAACTTCTATTGGACAGAACTGGTCTAAATTTTAGAATACAACTAAATTGGAATTTAACTTAAAATACCTATCTCCATGATATATGGAAATAAGAAGCCATGCCATCAGTTGCAACCACTATGTCTTGTGGTAAATGTTCATTCAATCAGAGAAAGGAAATGTGTAAATCTAGAACTTAGAAATGTAGTATGGGTTCCTAGAAAGAAAAAAAAAGAAAGAATCAAAACATCTGGTATTACACTAGTACCCAGAGTCCAAGAACAAAGAACACGAAAAAAATAAGACCAAGCTTTGGAAGGCAGAACTCAAAGTGTCCCGGATACAGAGAGAAGTAGGAAAAATTTTCTTGTCTCTACTTCAAACAGGTATTATCTGTAAGACTTTATCCAGTTGAGACAACAAAAGAGAAAAACCAAAAGCTCTGAGAGAGAAACACTGCCTTCAAACACAGATCATAGTTCTAAACAAAGCTTCCAGTACAAAAGTTTAAGAATGCAAGAATGACATGAGAATATTATTTCTTACAATAATTTCTCAGGAGACATTTTATATTTTTAAAGAAAAAAGTTTTGCATTTCCCAAATTAGAGGAGAAAAGAAGAAAATAAAAAGAAGTAATCTGTAATACTGAGTAACATTAACTTTTTGAAAATGAGAAATGGAAGGACCAGAACCAGTCTTTGACTAACAAGATAAAACTCACTTGTGGTATGTAACACATTAAGTTAATCACAAGCCTTATATGAAGACTTCATGAAGATACTCGAAGATTTTTCACCTGGAAGAAACAGGGCTGCCCTCTATATATGTGTTTAAGTACTAAATCCAACTAAGAACAGTAAAGAATGATCATTTTGTTCAATACAGCATTTGTTAAGGAGTAAGTTTTAAGAATTAGACATTTAAAAATGTAATTTTCCTAGTGAATGCTCTTTTGAAAAAATGCTAACTGGGGAACAAAATTGACCAAAATTGTATTGTTATATTGTATGCATGCACAAATACATGAGTTCCCCTACTATGTATAATTATGATGCACTAATAAAAAAAAGAAAATGTTTAATGTGCCTCTATGTTCTAGGGAAGTACTACAGATAATTTGTACCAACCACAAATCACAGTACAGTGAATTCTGTATCTACATTAGAAAATAAACTCATTTTGAGGATCAGATTTTGACAGTGAGTCTAAGAAATACCAGTCAATGAGGCTTCAATGAACAGCATAACCACAGGTTTTCCAATTCCCCTAGTAATAGCAGGGAGTTGTCAATAATTCTGAGAAACCCAGAGATCACCTATGTATTCATTTAGTACACTGAAATTATGTATAAAGTTTTAATTACATTTATGCTTTTTTCAGTTCTACATGTACTCTAGTCTCCGTTAAGTACTTCATTTTTCTATACAATTCTACAGTAAAATAGTCCTTCCATTGTATACCTAGTTTATGTAAAACTTTTTTCACTACCCCTTTTATGAACCAAAAACACTGCTCATAAGCCACCTACCTATAGTATTTCTCTGGTCCTGTGGTTACACTGACATCTGGTGGCACTCAAAAAGAAACTGAGCTACCATGACAAACTTTTTTTTCTAGTATTGCTAGTTTATTCTACATAACTTCAAGTTTGTGTTTTTGTAAGATGTTACTAATACCCGAGACAAAAGAACTAATAAAGTGCCAATCTAACTCCCATTGATGTCATGTATTAGTTGCAATCTTTCTCTCTGGGAATGTGTCTGGCAAGGATACAGAATTTTCCATTATTTCAAGAATGTCACTGGGTAAGTACAACTGTTCACAGTTATGTATTTCATAATAAAGATTATAATCAGAATGATTATAAATTGAGGCTGTGCCACCAAAAATAGATACATAATATCAAATCACCCTCTCTCTGTAGTTTTAGATGCATTCCAAAAATGTTTATCTTTAGTCTAAAGTGAAGCATTTTACTGATATGTAGAAAATCTTTTTCTAGAACTGAAATGAAAACTTCTATTTCTATCTTAATTTCCTCTTGTTTTCCCACTGGTTAACAATCTTAAAGATATATACTGATGGGAAAAACCATGACCTCACGGGCAAAACTCATGTTAGTACATAATGAAAAGGTTGTGGTGAATACCCCAATCAAGTTCTACGTGCTGTCACCAACATGGCTCATGGTTTCTAGGAGGAAGAAATCTAATGGCTAATGAGACATCAGAGACCACATCCAAAACAAGAAATACATCCTTCAACCACATGTATTAGAAGACAAAAATCTAAAATTTCATTATCCTACTATATAGTGATTATTTTTCCATATGTTGCCACACAAAAGAAAGTTACCAGAAACATCTGATTAAGAAAACATATCCCTACATTTATACCTTCTTCTAGGGGTATACCATTGAATTCTATAACTTTCAGTAATTATTCAAGTTTTTGAAGCATTAATACAGCAGGATTCTTTTTACAGGAGCCAACTCTGTAAGTATGATCCATATTAAGACTTATAGAAAAAGAACTAGATAGGTAGTTCAGTACTAGGATGCTTGCCTAGCATATGCAAGCATATCAGCAGCATCACCAAAAAAAAAAAAAAAAAGACTAAGAGAAATAATTGAGAATTCCTTATCAAAGAAAAAGTGTATGGACCAAGGAATGCTCTTTATATAGAAGCAATACTTCTATTTCAGTCATATTAACCAGTTAATATCATATATCATTAGTGACCGATGGCAATAATAATCATGAAGAACAAAGAGACAATTGCCTTAACTATGTAATAACCCAGTTTGACAGCCACATAAGCATACTGTATAAATGTACTACTCAATATCATTCACAAACTGGCTATCAATCTGCAGGCTGTTATCAGTCCTTAAAAAGGTAAAAAGGTTTGATCAGAATGTAAACTAACTATGTCCCTAAGCACACCGTTTAGTTCAGTTTTTTTCTTGAGATAAGACTTCCTTGATGAAGGAGACAATACATTGACTTACATTCTGGCTCAAGTCTCTTATATAAATAGACTGACATTTTCAGTAGCACTGCTGTATGGTACCTAATTAGAACAAAGATAGTACTGTATCAGGCAGGAGGACTGGAAGGAGCTTATCAAGGTCAATGTATTTCTACCATAAATTACCCAATTATTGAAAAAATGCTAAAATCAAGTATTTCTGTCTTAGGTTAAAATTAATATGGACTTCCAATTTTAATATTATAGCACAATGTACACATTTTTACTTAATTTCCTAAAAATCATCCAAACTCAATTAATGCAAAATCAGCAAAGGAAAATGAAATAAAAATACTCTGTCCTTGGCAAAACAAGGATTCATCCTAGTTTTAAATTTCTGAACTCTAGATCAAAAATAGTTTTAAAAGGGCCTCCAAAAGAATGGAAATCAAGTACATAGGTACTTGTGGGAAGAAGGAAGGAAATGTCTTAGCTGCAAATGTCTTTCTTTGCTAGAAAAAGCTAGCAAACAACACTTCTCAAAGGTGAGAAGCTCCCTCTGAGGTGCAAAATATAAATTCCCAGTAGTAGGAAAAGATGCATGGGCTCCCAGCAGGATGGGCTGCCAGCAGGATGGGCTGCCAGCAGGATGGACTGTCAGCAGGATGGGCCCACTCTGGATCCAGCTGAAATATGAAAATCAGAGGAGCTGGGTCTAAACGGGCAATCAGACAAAAAAGTTGTATTTGCAATAACAGTCTGCCTCTGCTACCACCAAAGGGAAAATGCACTGCAAAAACCCATAGCAGCCAATTCCCATTGATGGGTGAAAGAGACTAGCTAAAAGAACTCACACTCAAAAACCCTGAATTGAAGGAAAACCCCAGCTAGTATGGAATGTAACTCCAGCTCCTTCCCATTATACACCTCCTGACAACAGCTGGTCAAGCAATAACACATATTTCCAAGATGAATTATCACAAAAAATCAGCACAAATCCCAATATAAGAAAAAGGGTGGTCAAGTGCCCCTGAGTTCAATCCCTGGTACAAATAAAAAAGAAAAAAAAAATATATATATATACACATATACACACACACATATGTATGTAATACACACACACGTATGTGTGTATATAAATATATACACATACACACACACACATACACACTCAACTGTCACGTATATCTAAAAAGAACAAATTTTTAAAATTTAAAAAAATAAAAAGAGATCTTAAGAAAGGGCTAGAATGTAGCTCAGTGGTAGATTACTTGCTTAATATATGTAAAATCTAGGTTTGATCTCCAATAACCCCCCCCCACACACACACACAAAGCTCTTAAGGAAAGAAAGTGTGACTCAAGGATTTTGTGCCTAAACAAACTGCTGTTCAAGTATGAAATCATTATTCAATTTTGAACAAGATCTCAGGCAATACTATTTTCATAGGTCCTTTTGGAACACTCTGTTAAAGGAGGAATTTAGCTAATCAAGTAAGGCTGGAAAAACCATATCTAAGCAACTGGTTATAAATTTCTAAGCTATTTAACCATATAACTAAAAATTAAATAAAATGAAGAATTTAAGATGACAAAACATGAAGCAAAATGTTATTTCAATTGACAATGCAAATATGAAATACATGACAAAAATTGGAAAAGAAAAGGAGAAATAAAAAGTTACCTAAGAAAATAAGGATACTGATTTTCTGGTCTTTAAATGCTGGAGGTTTAAATCTATCAAATACTATAATATACTGAGATTGTATAACTAAATTTTATTACATGAAAGCAAAAAAGAAAAATATTCCAGTTTCATAACTGCTTACACTAAGGAATTAAACGATATTGTCTTAAAACATAGAAGAGTATGACATAATAAAAAGTTACATCAAGAAACACAAGACTACATAAACAGAGATAAAAGTAAATACTTGAAAATAAAATTAGTACTTTTTAAGTATAATTTTTAGTGAATTCCATACGTTTGACCTGGGAAAACTCAAACCCATATTTTTAAAAAACAAACATGTCCTCAAATAAAAATGTTTATAATTCCTAAGGAAGATGATCGATTTTTCAATTGGAAAATCTAAAAATACTAGATCAAAAATAGTTTTGATCAAAAACTAAATAAAGATCAAAAAATAAAGATCAATATAAAATATATTAAGATATATGCATGTTAAATTTCAAAATTCTTAGTATCTACAAATAGCCTTATGCAAGATCACTTTTCCATAAAGACACTAGTGAAAAGTTAAACAAGTGGTGATTTGTTCAATTTTGGAATATAGTTACAGAATCAGAGGTAAAGGATATGCCATGAAAGCTAAAGTATAACACATTTCACAGTTAAATTTTGAAATAGGCAATCTTACATAACATTGTTTATAAAAACACTTGTTCTCATTAAACATAACTACTATGTTTGACACTATAGGTTACAAAGAATAATCAGAGTCTCAGAACAAAAAGTGAAAAACAATCCATCAAAAGTAAAAAGTGCATGCAGTGCAGTTCCCATAGAAATTGTTCTATGAAGGCACATTGGGTTGGATTTGAACCTACTATTTATCCATGTTTTTTTAATCTCTAACAAAACAAGAAAAAAACATTTCCTAACTAACTTGCTGGATTTTCACTTAGAATTCACTATATTTATAAATAAAGATGTTTTTATTTTGGATGCAGTTTTACAAACTATCCTTAGAATACTTACTATGTACGAGTATATGGAACAAAAGGAAAGGATAGAAAGCCAGAAACAGAAGGCAAGGTAGAGAAGAGAAAAAAGGGAGCTGACTTCTTTACTAAAACAAACTCCTAACTCTGTGTTAAGGGAAAAAATTCCAGAAGGATAATTTTCATATGGAAAAATTAGAAGTTTTCTGAATTTCCCCTTTCCTGTCAGTTTTTCTCATTTTGATTCCTCCTGCCATCAAACAGAAGTGTTTCCTTCCAAGGCTCATCTTTATTTAAATGCTGGTGAGTTCTATAAAGGGAAGACATTCCATTAGAAAGAACAGGGTAGTAAATTTTCTAACTGGCTACATGTAGACTTGAGTTCAATCATATTCAAACCTTAAGAATATGACACCACAGAAAGGAATATTATTCAGCAATAAAAAGAAATGGAGTACTGGTATATGTAACTATGTAGATGAATCTCAAAAGTATTATGCTAGGTCAAAGATGGCAGTCTGTAAGGTTACATAGTGTTATTCCATATACATATATGATATTCTGCAAAAAACAAACTACAGGAATGAGAACAGATGAGTGAGTACTGAGGTGGGGAAAGAGGTTGACTAAAAATAAAGAGCAGCCAGGCGTGGTGGCGCACGCCTGTAATCCCAGCACTTGGGAGGCTGAGGCAGGAGGATGGCGAGTTCAAAGCCAGCCTCAGCAACTTAGCGAGGCCCTAAACAACTCAGTGAGACCCTGTCTCTAAATAAAATACAAAACAGGGCTGGGATGTGGCTCAGTGGCCGAGTGCCCCTGGGTTCAATCCCCAGTACCAAAAAAAAAAAGAGAGAGCAAGATGGAATCTTGGGTTACTGGAAAGGTTTTATAGCTTGATGGTTATCATTATAGAATTTTATTCATACATCAAAAGTTACAAAATCTACACTAAAGAGAATAAATTTTAACATACATAAAATTTTTAAACAAATTTTTTTAGTTCCCAAGGAAAAAAAGGATTTCCATGGCCATCTCATTTTATTCTTAGGCTGTATCAAAGACTAGGTGGGTACTATTATAAGTGTGAAAACAGAAGCATCCAGTAAATAAGTGAACATACACATTATATGTGCCAGGACCAAAACTAGTCTTAGATACACTTATTCTATCCCATATGATTTATTCTCTTAATTCTCCAGTTCCACTCAACTTTATGAGACAAAATGTCCCTAATGATAAATAGGATCAAAAGAAGAAGGGAGGAAAAAAAGTCATTAGAAGTTTATCACTTAGAATCAGGCCATCATCCTTAAGGAATTAAAGTACTGAAGAAGTATGAATAGTGATCAACATAGGTGACAAATGAGCTGGCATTAACGTATTAGCTGGTGATTTCTTCCATAAAAATTTCTTAAATTCATAATGCTCAGAAAAAGAAAATGCAACATAAAACATTCACAGGTAACCTTGTAACTATTGCTACAATTTCAGTACTACCTGGTTTAAAAACTATATTGAGAACAATGATGGTGACCACAATTCAGAACAGATTTTGCAACTTTAAAAAAACATATAAAATCCCAGATTCCACCACTCTCGGGTAGAAAATAAGAGGGAACCACTCAAAATGCTTTTTCAGTTTCAGAATCACGGAAGTGGTAGTATAATAAATGTCAAAGGAGCATACTGTAAATTTAAGTTGGTTTCTCTAAAACAAAATAAATAAATAATAATAATAATAATAATCACATCTAGACTATAAATAGCATACATCACCTAAAAACAATGGCGTGGTTTCTTCTAAAGTAGTTGCATTTGGATCTGCTCCAGCTTCTAAAAGAATCTGTGCAATCTTCCAATGTCCTTGACTTGCAGCGAGATGTAACGCACAGAAGCCCTCAAAAGTCTTTGTCTTAATGTAGTTTTCAGAAGAATCTGTGAAAGAATAAAAACTCATCAACCAGAATATTATTACTATTTCCTGGACTTGAATAGCACAGATTACAAGAGGAGAGCTGGAATTATGGTTCAGTTGGGGAACTTGCACATGGTGGAACCTTTCATGTGTGAGGCACTGGGTTCGATCCTCAGCACCACACAAAAATAAATAAATAAAATAAAGGTATTGTGTCCATCTACAACAAAAATTTTAAAATAACGAAAAAAAGGATAATAAGAGGAGCTGGGTGCAGTGGCGCATGCCTGTAATCCCAGCAGGGCAGGAGGCTGAGGCAGGAGGATCCCAAGTTCAAAGCCAGCCTCTGCAAAAGCAAGGCGTTGGGCAACTCCATGAGACCTTGTCTCTAATCAAAATAGAAAATAGGGCTGGGGATATGGCTCAGTGGTTAAGTGCCCCTGAGTACCCGGTACCCAAAAAATAAATAAATAAATAAAGATTACAAGAGGAATTTAATAAAATATTAAAATAAAAGTTAATATAATTATAGGTCTCAGTTCAAAACTCTGGTAAGCCAAGAAGTTCTACAAGGATCCTATTGTCAACAGTTCTTTGGTTTTCTTACCACACAAATTCTGCCCACTCACTTTAATTTTCTCTTCTCTAATTTCTGGTCAGGAGTGGGAGGGAGTAGGAGGGAAGGGGCAGGAGCTCAAAGGTCATATAACATCAAGATCTGAGGAGGATGCAGCACCAAAGATTTGTTTAAGCAAGATTTACTGAAACACTAATAAGTTTGATTTAATTTTTAAATTTATTTCTAAATTCATGAGGAAAATGGTCTCATCTCTAGCATTACTGCCTTGTACTCAACTAACATCATAAAGGCAGTTTTAAATACGCCCTTTCTAACTTAAGACGGTAGCCTTAGTTAATGAAGACTGCCTTTCTGAAAGAATAAAACACACCCCAAAGAAAATCAATTATTACATACATTAAAAAGGAACTTCTGAGTTTATTTAAGGAGTGTGTTTGTGATGAAAAGTTCTAGTAACTACAAATTATGTAAATAACATCTACATTAAAAAATTTTAAATACAGCAAAAGATAATACTGCAAGGTGACTTTCTTACCAAAAACAATAAAATTCTAAGCCCATATCGGGATGGACTCTACAGTGAAGGCTGAATGGTGAAGGCATTTCTGAGAGTGGTAGTAAAACAAACAAAAATTCTTCTAAAATATTTTTCTGAAATACTAATGAAATCATTAGAAACTAATGATCCTAAAACAGTCATCTATTTTAAGTACTTCTTGAAATTATAACTCACTGATGAAACAGGCAGACCCCAAGCTATAATATTCAAAAAGCTGCTATAAGTATTCAAAGAAAATAACCTTACATTTTACAGAATATGCAATTAATTGGCAAGATAGAACAATCATTTTTTTTAATTTTTTAAAATATTTTTTTAGTTGTTGATGGACCTTTATTTTATTTATTTATATGTGGTGCTGAGGATGGAACACAGTGCCTCACACATGCTAGGCAAGAGTTCTACCACTGAGCCACAACCCCAGTTCAGAATAGTCATATTTTTAAGTGCCTTATCACAGAAAAAGCATTTCAGAGATTAGTCAGAAATTGATAATTATTAAGATTAGTTTATTAGATCAGTTGGAGATTAGTATTTCATGTAATGAATACAATTAAGGTTTTGTCACAAAATCTTATAGTTTTGTAGATACAAATGACATGAACAACTAGGAACGCGTAGATATGTATATACATAATTGGCATAGATCAAGTTCTTAAATGGGAAACTTCAACATTATGAAGATATCAACTCTTTCCAAAATAATTCATAAATTTAATACAATTAAATTGCCAGTAGAAGCCGGGCGTGGTGGCTCACGCCTGTAATCCAAATGACTTGGGAGGCTGAATCAGGAGGATCGCAAGTTCAAAGCCAGCCTCAGCAACTTAGCGAGGCCCTAAGCAACTCAGTGAGACCCTGTCTCTAAATAAAATACAAAATAGGGCTGGGGATGTGGCTTAGTGGCCCAGTGTCCCTGAGTTCAATCCTTGGTTCCAAAAAAAAAAAATTGCCAGTAGAACTGCTTGCTGGTTTTACACTTGGTAAAATGATTCCAGATGTTGAGTGTGGGGTAGGACAGGTAAAAATAGCGAAGAACGTAGATAAATAAACAAGACAAGCATTGTAGGGGAGCCTGGATTTATGCATGGAATCACATCTTCAAGTTAAAAAAAGTAAAATAATGTGGTACTGCTACAAATGCAGAGAAGAGTGTGCCTATAGGGAGAGAAGGAACCAACAGAAGAAAGGGGCTGGAGAAGAAGCTCAGTAATAAAGTGTCTGCCTAGCAAGAGGCCCTGGGTTCAATCATCAGCATGGCAATTAAAAAAAAAAGGTAAGAAAGGTAATAACTGGAAAGTAAAACCTCTAAACAAACTTTAAAGGAGTCCCTGTTAAAGAAAAATGGATGTTCTCTTCCATTAGGAAGAAAAAGAGAGAGAATTTAATCTTGACCATTTAAAGACTATGCATTAAGACAGACAGGGTGTACTAAGTTACAGCAGGTGTAATTTTCCTTTTTTTAATCAACCTGGAAGTAGGTGGAAGAGGGAATCCAAGTGAGACAGTCAAGGACAAAAGAGAATACAGGCTCGAGGACCTTAATCCAAACTGAAATCTTCCCCTACCTCTCCCCTCTCTTTCAACAATCTCTGTAATATACCTTTCCCCACCCTCATATTCTTAATCAAATTGACCACAGAGAACAAGATACCTCCAAGGATATTCCCCCACCTCACCTCAACAACTCAATAAAAAGCAACACAAACATAAACTGGCTTGGTATTTGGGATTGAACTCAGGAACTATACACATGTTACCACTGAGCAACATCCCCAAGTCCTTTTTTTTTTTTTAATTTTTGAAGTACAGTCTCACTAAGTTGCTTAAGATCTCCCTGAGTTGCCAAGGTAGGCCTCAAACTTGTGGGCCTTGGGCTCCTGAACTGCTGGGATTACAGGTGTGTACCACCATGCACCACTTAGCCACTTCTTTTATTTGGGGCCCACCTGAATTTTCTCTCCATCAGGGCTATTCCCCTTCTCCTCAAGACAAAGCCCCTCCCCCAACATACTGCTTTTTCTCTTCTTAATTAAAGTTTTGCCTTTGTGTTCATATTCTTTGGCCAGATATCATTTCTGCTGTTATTGGGTCAAAAGTTCCCATCCCTAGTATCACTAGAATAGAATGCAGACTGTGACAAAAGAATTTAATTTCATTCTAAGGAGGTGGAAAAAAAGATGCTGATCCACATAATTGTGAGAAACAATGTTATGACTGAAAACTGTAAGACTAAAGACAAAAGGAGATATATATAAACACTATATCTGATAAAGATGTTTCCTATAGAGGTAAAGATTTAGCAATTCTGAAACCACTATATATGTATATACTAAGATGGAATAAATAAATAAATGGATTATGACTCTGAAGCCCAGCTTCTCATGGAAAGAGAGGTTACATATAAGCAAAGGTTAAAATGAACCTAGAATGTGATACTAGGGTCCTGATATCAGCATTAATCCATTTAATTTAACAGTATAAAGTATAGATGGCTATATTCAGAACAATTATAGCTATGTGCATATAATTATATGTTCAGCTATGTGTATATATAAATACCCATAAATATATTTTCTAACTCTATCTACTGAAAGGGTTTCAAAATCAGTCACACTCCAGTAAGAGTGAAAGCATCCAGTCCACAGATCTGGTTTTGAATATCATTCAACAAAAGAAACCAAGTCTCTTAGAATGGTTGATCCTTGGGAATACACGAAATGAGCCAGAGCATACTGTAGGTTCAAAAAATTAAAAAGGGGCTAGGGATATAGCTCAGTTGGTAGAGTGCTTGCCTTGCAAGCACAAGGCCCTGGGTTCAATCCTCAGCACCACAAAAAAAAAAAAAAAAAAAAAATTAAAAAGTGCTCAAAAAAACAAAAAAATCAGAGCATGTCAAAGGGACATGGGAGTCAGTCTGATAAGGCATCCAATGGCCAAAACAACTTGAGAAACAAATAACATTTTATTGATTAAATAAATAAATAAATAAATGGAAGAGAAGAGATAAATCTCCCAAACAGAAGATTCCAAATAATTTACATAGAGGTCCTACCTTCAAGAAAATAGAGCTTAATTCCCACCTCTTCCCTCCCCTACACCACACTCAGTGCTGGAGATCAACCAGGGCCTCAACAAATTTAGACCAACACTCTAACACTGAACTACATCCCCAACTCCTAATTCCCATCTCTTAAGTGCAGGCTACCCTTAGTGACATACATACACACCCATCCTAAGAAAAAGAAACAAAACCTCTGATGCAATTATCTATGAAGTAAAGAAAAAGCATTCCCCACTAAAGAAATACTGAAATTAATTTACTACTAACCTGAGATCTTGAAAATTTTTACCTAGAGAAAAACAAATATACTTAACTAACTTTAAAACACTGGACCAGGAAGGTAACACCTTTTTTTTTTTTTTTTTGGAACCGGGGATTGAACTCAGGGGCACTCGGCCACTGAACCACATCCCCAGCCCTATTTTGTATTTTATTTAGAGACAGGGTCTCACTGAGTTGCTTAGGGCCTCGCTAAGTTGCTGAGGCTGGCTTTGAACTCGTGATCCTCCTGCCTCAGCCTCCCGAGTTGCTTGGATTACAGGTGTGCGCCACCACGCCCGGCAGAAGGTAACATCTTAAGAGTTAGAAGATTTAGGCTGTAATTCTGGCTCTGCCAGTCATAATCTGTATTACACTTTAGGTAAATTACTTGAACTATCTGACACTCAGGTTCTGTAACAGTAAAACAAATACTTCAGTGGGGCTCCACAGGACTACATATTTAGTTTGAACTTCTGTAAGACACTAATAAATGAAGATTATAATCATTACAATATTTATGGGTTATAAGAGTTATTATCAATTTGACAGTCTCCACAATATTTTGAGAGAGTCTTCAGAACCCAATCCTAAATTGGGTCTGGAAGTTCCCATGATAAACCTGCTTTCTTTAAATTGATGTGTGAATTTTACCAAAGGGATCTTACCCAACTTGTACTAGACCATCATACACCACTCTCAATTTCTTCCTTGCCTGACAAGAACTTCGTGGAAAAAAAAAAAAATGGCTCTTCATACTATTTCTAATGCCTTAACCTCTACTTATTCTCAGTGGAAAACAAAATGGTTTCTATTTCTCACCTACTTACTGAAACTTTAAATGGAAAGAGAATTAAAGATTCCCTTAATAGACAAACATGATGAGCACATCTTTTTTGTTTACACTTTGAGGGTTGGGTCCATCGAAGCTGGACCAATGCCAACCATCTGTGCAGCAGTGACAAGACTAGGCTGTAACACTCTGCCAATGATACCAATTACTGGGTGTATTTGTGAGGATATTGTGAAAAGAGATTAGCATTTGAATCAGAAGACTAAGTACAGAATTAGGTAAGAATCATGCAATCTGTTGAGGGCCCAATAGGACAAAAAGGCAGAAGGAGAATTTCCTCTCTTCTTAATTGCCACATTCCCGAGAAAAGATGATGTGGCTCAGACCAAGGTATTAATAGTAATGAGAAGTGTCTGATTGTATATGTGTGTGTGTGTGTGTGTGTGTGTGTGCATGCGTGTGTACAGGTTCATAGGTATATAAGACAAATAAACATAAGAATCTACTGTTCAGGGCTGGGGATATAGCTCAGATGGTAGAGTGCTGGCCTCGCAAGCACAAGGCCCTGGGTTCAATCCTCAGCACCACAAAAAAAAAAAAGAAAGAATTTACTATTCAAAAATTAGATGAGGGCTATGAGGAACAAGAAGGAATAGGATGTCCTGTGGCCTGAGCTAGAACTACGGAATATTTCTACTTTACCAATGAACAAGTAAACCACTAAGGGATTAAAAGACCTGTCCAACATCACACCAAAAAAGTGGTAGAGTCACTAGAACCCATCCAACCATAATCACTATATTTCACTGCCTTATTTAAGCATCTCTAACATTTTGTATTATAGTATATTTTCTTATTTAACATGAACTAAACAAAATTACTATAAAGAGGATGACCTATTTGCTAAATAAAAATATCTGTTAGGGACTGCAGATATATCTCACTTGGTAGAGTGTTTGCCTAGCATGCACAAGGCCCTGGGTTCAAACTCCAGCACCACGGGGGGGTGGTATCTATTAGGGTCTGGGATTGTGGCTCAGTAGTAAAGTACTTCCCTAGCAAGTGTGGGTTGGGGGTGGTATCTATAGGGTCTAGGATTGTGGCTCAGTAGTAAAGCACTTGCCTAGCAAGTGTGTGGGGGGGGTGGTATCTATTAGGGTCTGGGATTGTGGCTCAGTAGTAAAGCACTTGCCTAGCAAGTGTGAGGCACTGGGTGAAAACAAAGTTATATAAAAAAAAATTATGTTAGATTTATTTCTAATTCATTGTAAGATTTTTAAGTGAACTTTTTCAGCAAATGCTTTAAATGGAGTGGCATGGGTTACTAATGAAAACTACTGCCTTCCAAGATGATAAGGGTCATGAGATCTCAATATCCATTATACCAAATTTCTAATACAGAAAAGAAGGCAAGCTGATTTCTTATATACTTTTACTTTAAACAGATTGACAAAGTAAAAAATATACATATACATATGTACTCTAAATTTCTATGTATTCACACATACTGGAATGTACTTTTCTAATTTAAGGGAGAAGACCATACACTATTTTCAGAATAGATACAAGATCTAAATTGAAGAAACAGATAAAACCCTTCAAACCATTCCATTCTCTTTGTGTGGGCCTGAGCACCTTCATACTTCAGTGCACTAATTATCTTTTAGGAATTTCTGGCAGTTTACTAATACTAGAAAGTTGTTCAGGGTAGAGCTTAAGACATAGCTCAATGGTACAGAACTTGCCTAACATGCACCAGGCCCAACATGGGGGGCAGGGTGGAGTTGTTCAGAAAGGTAGAAATTACCTAATAAAAGATACTTTTACATATACCAATTGAGCCATAGATGACAAAAGAATTATGACTCAAACAAAACACAGTAAAAAGACAGAAATGTCAAACTTGCTCTGGGAACTTTTAAGATTAACCCATAATACCTGGTTAATTTAAGAATGCTATTCTCAGTCAGGTACAGTGGCACACACCTGCAATCTCAGTGGCTCAGAAGGCCAAGGCATGAGGATTGCGAGTTCAAAGCCAGCCTCAGCAAAAGCAAGGCAAAAGCAACTCAGTAAGACCCTGCCTCTAAATAAAATACAAAACAGGGTTGGGAATGTAGCTCAGTGGTTGAGTGGCCCTGAGTTCAATCCCCAGTAACCCCCCCCCCCCCCCAAAAAATAAAGAATGCTATTCTCATTATTGAACAGAAGAAATGCAATGTGGGCCCAACAGGACAAAAAGGCATTCTTGCTCCACTCTTCAAGACTAAAAATGTTTGCACTTCATAATCATTTTATAATACCTCTGACTATAGATAACAATGTACTATATATTTCAAAGTTCTGGAAGATTTTGAATGTTTTCACCGTAAAAAAATAATAAATGCTTGAGGAGATGGATATGTTTAATCTGATTTAAATATTACACAATGTGAGCTGGGCGTGGTGGCGCATGCCTGTAATCCAAGAGACTTGGGAGGCTGAGTCAGGAGGATCGTGAGTTCAAAGTCAGCCTCAGCAACTTAGAGAGGCCCTAAGCAACTCAGTGAGACCCTGTCTCTAAATAAAATACAAAATAGGGCTGGGGATGTGGCTCAGTGACCGAGTGTCCCTGAGTTCAATCTCTGGTCCAAAAATAAATAAATAAATAAATAAATATTACACAATGTATATATGCATTGAAATATCCCATGATACCCTACAAATATGCCCTGAGAGTGTATCTTAGTGATAGAATGCTTGCTTAGCATGTAAAAGGCCTGTATTCAATTCCCAGAACCACTAAAAAATTTAATTACTTTAAGTAATAAGTGTAAATTTTTTTAAATAATTTTAAACTAAAATTGAACATTTTTTACAGCAACCAATAGGCTATCTAGCCATTTGCCTCATTCTAATATTGTTTTTCTAGTTGGTGAAACAGATAGCCCAATACGATGATTTCTGGACATTAGCTCCAACTCTAGAAATGCTATAGAAAATAATCAAATTCATTGAAGACTGAGACCCAAAATGTCATCATTTCCTAAAGTAATTCATATAGCTGCTTCCCTACCTTCTGCAAATCCTACTTCCTATCTTCTTACCCCTACTCTAATCCTTCGTACATAATACATATAAATTAAGCTATCTGAAGTTTAATTCATAATGTTCAATTTTAATACAAAAAGAGCTAGAAAATGGTATTTAACCATTTACAACAATCATTCATATAGCTAACTGTGTGTGGTTATCTTACCCTCCAAAAACACCAAGCTCAGAAAAAAGATAACCATTGATGATAAAGTTGTTACTTGAAATTTCTAAAAGAAAACATAGATGAACCTGAACAGTCAATTCAAACCCCGGTATTTGAAAGCATACCCATGATCATTCAGCAGCTAAAGGAAAAAAAATCTGTAATAAATACATCACTATTCTGATGTGGGCAAGTGATATAACAGTATACTGGGAATGAGCTTTTAGACTAGAAAAGAACATTCAAACTCATGCCTTTGTCACTAGAGATAATTTGAGAAACCAAGCTTTATAGTTAACTTCAAACGGGGTTTTCCAAACATCTTAAGCTTTTGAAATTTGAAGCATAAAGTCTCTTTTTCTAATTATGTTTAAACATTTATCTTGTATACAATAGTCTCTAAAACACATGACTTTAAAAGTAGTCTTGATAAACTTCCTGTGTTGATTTGGGGATTTAGTCTTGCTTTCCCTTACCCGATAAGATTAAAAAAAAAAAAAAAAGTTAAAAGAAAATAAAATTACGACTAAAAAAAGTAAGGATTATCTCCTTTCCTGTCCACAACGTAATGATTAGTAGTTCTGATAAGCTATGGACCCCAGAAGTCTAAATTTTAAATAGTAATACCTGTATGGAAGTACCCAGGAAAGAAAAGAATTTAAATCTCTATGGTCACTGAACTGTAAATGGCTTAGTAAGTATTACAACATGGAGTATTATATGCAACTTCAGTTTAAATTAACTCAATACAATAAGTGTTTTCTTCAATTTAATGTTAGAAGTGGGATCTAGTAGAAAAAAACAAGAGCTTTAGCATCAGAAGTGGATTCAAATCAAATACATTCGTTTATTTTTAAATACCTTAGTTTATTAGTAACCTTTGACAAGGTGACTTCTGTGAGCCTTGGTCTTTTCATCAATAAAAGAAGAATAAGTATCAGAGGGCCTCACACAGCAAGTATTTATATACTAGATAAATAATGTAAATCAAGCACCTGGTATAATAACATAGAAATCATTATCCTAATCACTTATTAGTTCTCTTCCCATCCACCTTGTCCTGAGTGTCAGAACCCCTTCTTCAGTTCATGCCCTTCACTTAGCAGTGTGCTGGTTAACATTTAAACCCAGTGTGCAGCACCAGGTGACCTCTAGTATAAATAAATCCCGCCATGGATGATCCCAATCTACAAGCTTGAAGCTACCGAACACGGCATTGCAAAGATATGGGACACTAAACATAACTCTCTGTCCCACTATTTTATTTTCTTCACAACAATTTTACCTTTTGAAATATTCTTATTTAATTGTTTAGGTATTTATTATCTGTCTCCCCTGACAGGAATATAAACATATGAAGGCAGAACATGATTCATGCCCTACTGAATCCTCTGCAAATACAAAGTCCAAGTAATGAGAAAGTTTCCCAGAATTAAGGAGCTAAAAGTGTTTTAAAAGAAAAGAAAAAAGAATTAATTCAAACAAAACACTCAACTTCAATTTCAGCAGCATCACTCCTTTCATTTAGAAAGGAAGAAAAAAGATGATTAGCAACTACCAAATGCTTAAATTAAAACAGCAGACTAAGCCAGGAGAGCACACCTGTAATCCCAGTGACTTGGGAGGCTAAGGCAGGAGGATCGCAAGTTCAAACCCAGTCTCAGCAACTTAGCAAGGCCCTAAGCAACTGAGCAAGACCCTGTCTCCAATAAAGGGCTGGGGATGTGGCTCAGTGGTTAAGCACCCCTGAGTCCAATCCCTGGTACCAAAAAACAAAAACAACAGACTAATTCTGCCACATCACCTAGCACAGTCTATAGTAAGCAAGGTACAAGCACTTCCACATAAAGGACAATATTTATAGATGTCTAAACGGAATATTATGCTCACATAATCCAAGATAGGTAGTCTTGCCAATCTAACAGATAAGGCAGTTATTTTAGAATTACAGAAAAGGAAACAAATACCACCTGTACTTGTGTGTGCCATCATTTTGTGTTTCATTAATCCAGCGTGTAGAAGCAGCCTCCCATACCTTGAATGTACTTTACCTGCATGAATTAACATCCGCAAACATTCTACAGAGTTGTGATAAGCTGCTTCATGAATCGGCATCCATCCCCTGTTATCAGCAACATCAATGCTACGGCCCTTTTTGAGCAGTTTCCTTAAGATTTTAACATTGCCTTCCCTGGCAGCAAGTCCAACTGTAGAGCATGTGTCCGAGTAAGCCTCTGTAAAATCCATTCTTTTGACCAATCTACAAAATAAGGTAGAAATACTTTGGTCAATAAAACAACACTGCATTCTTAGAGATTAGCAGGTCATAATGGGCCTCTTGAGCACCTTTCACATGACCACAGAGAAATCTACTGTCATGCCACACAGGGCCTAAATCAGGAGTCTCTCAAATCAGTACTCCTTGAAATGTTCCTATTTAAAATACCAAGGAACTTTTAAGTATTCTTTCTTCTTCCTCTGGAAGTATCTGGATAGCTCTTTCCAGCAGGCTTCTGCTCCTATTCCTATCCCACCAAAATGTACTCTTCGGAGCTCTGCTGTTGAGAGAGCTAAATACCTCTAGTTAATAGAAATGCATATTCTATTAGGCAGATAGGACCATTTAACTACCAGTTATGCCTAGCTTCTATATATATCCCTCTACAGGAAACAGCTGAACCTAAAACAGCTTTTAAAAAAAAGCACAAGGCATTTATTGAGAACAAAGATAAGCAGGCATTTTAGTTTTCCTGCCCCTCTGGTCCTAATCAGGTTCCTCAATCCCAATGAAATAGTCCCACTGACTGAATACATTGAAAAAAAAAAAAAAAAAAGAACCACCACAAAAAGCTGAGCTTTCTTTCATAAACTAGCCAGTAAAGCATTACGCTTTACTCATCATCTCCCTTCAGAGGTCACTTCAAGTTCCCCTGCATCCAAAATTAAGTATAGCTCAGTTTATGATTTTCTCACAAAGATAATTTTTTAGTGACACTAGAAAGTAGATTGGGCTTCGATTTAGGATTCTCAGAGCAAAAGTTATTTCCTAAGGGGGAGGTCTTCTCAATTATATTCCCATACCATATTTTAATTTTTCTTTTTTTTAAGTGAAAAGAAAATTTTAAAGGACTGGGAACTGAACCATGGCTTTGCACAGGTTAAGCAAGCACTCTATCACTGGGTTACATCCCCAGCCCTTTTTATTTTATTTTGAGACAGGATCTAAGTTGCCCAGACTAACCTCCAGCATGTGATCCTCCTGCCTCAGCCTCCCATGTTGCAGGGATTATAGGCCTGTGCCACCACATCAGATACTTTATAGTTTCTCTAATGATCTTAGGAGGTAGACAGAAAATGCAAACATCTCCAGCCCGATACAGGTGCAAATTTTCAAGCACCACCCTCTAAGTAATTTATCCAGAAAAGGAAGGTTTTAGTAAAGAGGTTAAAAGAAAGTGCATAACATTTCCTATAGCAAATTTAAACCAACCCATGGTCACCTTTAAATATAAAGGTGTAACTGCACAAGTTGATTCTGTAGCAAGCTAAACAGCTAATGCTAGCAATGGATTATTCTAATTGTACCACTGGTTTATTACTGGAATAAGTGCAGACATTTATTACTGAACATTTAATTATACAACTACCAGTTATATATTAAGCACCAACTAGATGATCAGCCCTGGAGGTATACAAAGATGGCAGTGACAGTTTCTATCTCAAGTTGTTTACACCCTAGTAGAAATGATAAATTTATATAATTCAAGATATAAAGTGGAGCTGGGCATGGTGGGACACGCCTATAATTCCAGTGGCTTGGGAGGCTGAGGTAGGAGGATTCAGAGTTCAAAGCCAGTCTCAGCAACTTAGTTAGACCCTGAATCAAAATAAAAAATGAAAAGGACTGGGAATATGGCTCAGTTGTTAAGTACCCCTGGGTTCAATCCCTGGTACAAAAAAAAAAAGTGGAAAAGACAGCCAGGCATGGTGGCACACACATACCTTTAATCCCAATGACTCAGAAGGCTGAGGTAGGAGAATCACAAGTTTGAGGTCAGCCTCAGCAACTTAGTGAGGCCCTAAGTAATTGTCTTAAAATCAAAAATAAATTTAAAACACGAAAAATTTTTAAAAAAGAAAGAAAACAAATACATTAAAAAACTACAGATTAAGAGCCACAGAAATCAAAGAATCTGCTTCAGCTCAATAAGGGATAGGAGGTGTGCCCTAAAGGATATGGAGGATCTGAAAATGAGATAATGAACAGAATACTCATAGGCAGAAGGAAAGGTATAACCAAAAATGTGGAGATGAATAAGCAAGGGTAAGTAAGGGACAGTGAATAGGGAAATGATTGGTTCACTTTGGAAGAAGGATTAGGTTAAAAAAAGAACAGTAGGAAAATAAGATTACTAAAGTTGCTTAAATCCTATTTAAGCTCCAAGTTTTCAATTCTGTGAATGTTTCAACAAAATTAACACAGGCACATAAAAATAAGTAGGAAATCATAATCTAGAGCTTAATATGTATATATATGTATTTAAAATACTAATTTGCATTATTTGAATTATTATTTTATCATTTATTTATTTTAATGTTATTGATTTTAATAATTATTATTTATTACCATTTGCATTATTGTTATATTGTTATACTGTATGATCATATTATATTGTACAATTATATGCTATCTTAAGTGGTTTTTTGTTCTGTTTTGTTTTTTACCAGGGATTGAACCCAGGGGCACTTAACCACTGAGCCACATCCCCAGCCATATTTTTATATTTTATTTTGAGACAGGATCTCACTAAGTCACTTAGGGCCTCACTAAATTGCTGAGGCTGGCTTTGAATTTATCATCCTCCTACCTCAGCCTCTGAGCCACTGGGATTACAGGCATGAGCCACTGTACCTGGCATTCTTTCAGCTTCTTAAATAGCGAGAAGTCAAAAAAAAAAAGTGCTATAATAGCAGGATCATTCCTTTCAACTCCTAATACTAACTAACTAAATGTTAGTGAACTATATTTCCTCCTTTTGCAAAACCTCCTTGTTTAGGCTTACAGTACAGTCAAGCAAATGCAATATATAAATCTCAACTGGGAGTTGGGGATGTAGATTGCTGGTAAAGTGTTTGCCTAGCAGGTGCAAGGCCCTAGGTCAGATCCCCGGCATTGTTCAAAACAAAAATGAAAACCTCAACTGGATTCAGAATATTTTGAGAGAAAAACATTTTTTTGAGATAATTAAGGAAAGTTATAGAACCAGTATTTGATGATGTTTATTATTAATTTAATTAGATATGATAATGGCATTGTAGGTATCAAGAAAATGTGTCCTTACTCTTAAAAGATACATTTAAAAGTAGTTAGCAATAATATGTAAGACAGACATGCAACTTCAAATGTTTTAAATTTTAAGAAGTATATAAGCACACCTATAATCCCAGGTAACTGGGAGGCTATGGTAGAAGGATCGTGAATTCAATGCTAGAATATTCAACTTGGAGAAAGCCTGACTCAAAATAAAAAGGACTGAGGGCACAGCTCAGTGGTAGAGTGCCCCCAAGTACAAGCCCCAGCACCATAAATAAAAATAAATAAATAAATAAATAAATAAAAAGAAAACTTGCCAACTGTTAATTATTGGAACTACATGGAGGGTACATGGATAGTCATTGTACTTGTTTTTTTCTTTTTTCTTTTTTTTTTTTTTTGTACATTTGAAATTTTCCAAAAGAAAGAAAGTGTGGGGAAAACAACCATTCTAAGCAATATGAAACTACAACTTAGAGAAAATATGAAAAACTTCTTATTCTTTAAGTTTTTAAGTAGTTTCTGATTTTTTCTTAAGAACACAAACAATTGTCTCTGAACCTGGGTGTTTCAGCATTCTCCTCTAATAACTAAAGACAATGAAATAGTTAGAAATACTCAAGAAAAAGCAATCACTTGTAAGGCTTCTATTTCCACATACAGACAGCCACGATAGCCCAAAGTGAACTTCCTAAAACATATTTTGGAGGCATAGCTCTAAACCCCTGATTTTAACTTTTCTTAGTATCTTTAAGAAATTCATAAAAGCTAAAAAATTTCTCCTAAGAAAAATGCACAAACACCCACATTTTGTACAGTTTCTGTAAGTTCCCCAGCTCCAAAACTCTTACATGAGCCCCGAGTTAAGAACCTTTGCTGATCTTTTCTGAATGAGCCACAGAAAAGATGCAGGCTATCTTTCGTGTAAAATTTAAATATATAAACAACTTGCATTGAAAAAAAAAGTTGCTCTTTCACAGGTGTGACGCTTCTGCAAATTTTCTGCTTTCATTTAAAAGGCAAAAGGGCAGATTTTTTTTTACAAATTCATAAAGACTATATGGATTACATTTAGCTCCTCTGGCTGCTGTCATACTCGCAGACATCAAAAAGCACGAAAACATGCCTTTCTATTTGTCAACTCTGGTGGCAGTACACATACTCCTATCAGGCCAAACCCAAACACCACGCCTGCCCTCTCTTCTCCTTCGCCTCCGGGGTGAGAAAAACAGTTCCAACTTCGCAGCCGGCTCTCCGAAAAGGATTGTGGGTATTGTAGTCCTCAGGACACGCGCAGTAGAATAGGTTATGGTGATCAACGACCGAAGGCTGCAGAATTATTCATTGTTTAATATACGGAAGACCAATGATTCTTGACCCCTAGAGTTAGGAAAAAAATAATGCCAACTAAAACGGAGTCGCAAAACCTTCCTTGGACTACAACCCCAGTATGCTTTGCGCCCCAAGCAGCAACGCAGCCATCGCGCCTGCGCTCCACGCAGCCAGTTACTTGCTTCTTGAAGGCTGCAGTCCCAGGCGGCGGCGAAGAACAGCTGAGGGTCGGCCGCCGCCGCCACTATCACCACCAGGGAACAGGAGCCACCGCAAGATGTGGGTTTTTGGTTACGGGTCTCTGATCTGGAAGGTGGACTTCCCCTACCAAGACAAGCTGGTCGGATACATCACAGACTACAGCAGGCGCTTCTGGCAGGGCAGCACCGACCACCGCGGGGTCCCCGGCAAGGTGAGAAGCCAGTCAGCTCCCACACTTAGAGCCCCCAGACCACCGCTCCCCAACTCCAGGCGGGTCTGTGTGGAACCCACACCCAAACGCTTCCCGAGGGCCGAGCACGTGGGTCAGGGGTAAAGCCGTTGTTATCTATGCGTCTTCCTCGACCACCTGCCTCCTCCTCCTCTGCCAAACCAGAACACTCCTTTGAAGCCGGTTAAGATGCGGCGATTAGTTTCTTGAGGCAAACAGCTTGGGCACAAGCACATAAACTCTCACTAGAAGGATATGCCTGGAAGGGGGGGGGGGGGGGCCTCCCCTTCTTGGCAGTCTGCCAAAACCCAAACATTGGAGGGAAAAATAAATTTTATGTCAACATGGAGGTGAAATAGTAAAATCAGCTTGCAAATTCAGCTTTTCGCAATAAGTTTGTTGGCATGTCTGCATTCTACTAGACTTTCAAAGTTTGGGTTTAAACGTGCATGTAACTTCTAAGGTTTTTAAAATATCTTCCCAACTATTTTATAGCACCTAACATCACAGATGTGGTTTCCACAGTTGTATCCAGTTATATAGCTCACTTTGATCATTTTAATTGTCAGGTAACGGCGAAGTTAGATGAAGTCCCCTGTTTATTATATTAATAACAGTACCAAAGCAGCATTATTTAATGTTTCTTTGTTGATAGTTCTCCTAAATAATAAATGTGAAATAAAAGTTCTTTGATTTTTTTCAGTCAGTCATAAGAAGACATTCGACTCAATATGCGTTCAGAGAATTAGAAGCAGCTCACTGCTATGCAAATAAGCCTCATACTTTTCTTTGAGGAGGGATTGGGGTACCAGGGATTGAACTCAGGGGCACTCAACCATATCTCCTGGCTGGAGCCATATCCCCAGCCCTTTTTTGTGTTTTATTTAGAGGCTGGACCTCACTGAGTTGCTTAGCGCCTTGCGGTCCTCCTGCCTCAGCCTCCAGAGCCGCTGAGATTAAAGATGTTCACCACTGGGCCCAGCTTGGTTAGCCTCTTAATTTTTGAAGGAGTGTATTTCTGTTTGCATATATGTCCTCTAAAATACTCTTCAGATTTTTATGAGCTTGATGACGATGGTGATGATGATTTTGGCAGTGCTGAGGACTGAAGCTTGATTATTGTTTTAAAAACAAATTAACATTGACCTAAAGCATGATATCTAAAATGCTGGAAATCAGACAGAGGAAGTGTTTCAGGTTAATTCCAAAGAAACAGTGCAGTGTGGGAAAGGGAAGAGATTCTAAAATAGTGTCTATGGCATAGAATTAAAATCAATTAAGAATTTAGCTCTAAGGTGGACTATACTGGCCTACTGGAACAAGGACAAAGGGGGAGGGGCTTAGGGCAAATATGCATTTATAGGCCAAGAGAAACATGACCCAAGTATTTCTAAGAATGTAATACAACAATATTTAAGACATTAAAAAAAACTAAACTAAATAAATTGTTCTCTGAGTTTCCAGTTTTTATATGAGCACTTAAACCTGCCATTCTGAAAAAAAAAAAAAAAAAAAAAAAGCCTTATCCCGGGCTTTCATTTTAAGACCAAATTTTAAATATGTATGTGTATAGTTTTGATAGCATATTTTACTACTCTGATCTCAACCAAAACGTATGTTTGTTACACAGTACATTGAGATATGTATACTGTGAGACAGACTGATAATAAGAAACTGTCTAATCAATACAAGAGTCCATGCTTTTTTTTGTTACTGGGAATTGAACCCCTGGGTGCTTCACCACTGAGCTGCATCCCCAGCCCTATCTATTTATCTAATCTTTATTTATTTGGAGACAGGGTCTTGCTGAGTTGCCTAGGGCCTCCCTAAGTTGCTGGGGCTGGCCTTAAACTTGCAGTTCTTCTGCCTTTGCCTCCTAAATTGCTGGGATTACAGGTGTGCCCCAATACACCTGGCACAGTACATGCTTCTTCAAGGAACTCTAAAAGCCAGTACCTCCTTGTACTTAAATTTACTGAAGTAAGACAGGCACACCTACTTGGGAGGCCAGCCTGAGAAATGTGGTGAGACCCTGTCTCAAAATAAAAATAAAAAAGAATGAGGATGTAGCTTAGTATTAAGAGTGTCCCTGTCAGTTCTCAGTACTTAGAAAATACTAATAATAATTACTGAAATACAGAAAGTTAGAAAGAAAAACTGCATTGGCTAACAGTTTTACATCTTAAAGAATTCATCCTTGCTAATTAAAGAAAAATCTAAGTACTAAACATTTTCCTGGTGTTCTGTTAAAAAACTAGACAGAGCTTGGTGTAGTGGTACATGTCTGTAATCCCCAAGACTTGGGAGGCTGAGACAGGAGGATCACAAGTTCAAGGCCAGCCTCAGCAACTTAACAAGGCATTCAGCAAGACCCTGTCTCAAAATAAAAAATAAAAAGGGCTGGAGATGTAACTCAGTGGTAAGGTGCCCATAAATTCAATCCCTAAGACTACTCCCCCCCCAAAATCATAGTTTGCTTCACATTTTTTATTAAAATGTATTGCCAGCTTTATGTAAATGCTAATTGTTTGAGAAACAATGACACAAATGGCTAGTGAAATATCCAGCAAATTAGAATGACTTAGATACTACTTAGGACATGAACTGTTTTTTTACAACATACCCTATTAAGTTAGTCATCAGAAAAGCATCATTATTAATTTATAAATATACAATTGTTAGGCTCTTTTCCACATAGTACAACATGACATCTATGGGAAAAATACTGAATATACTTTCTTTATTAAATTTTGCTTTTTAGCTTCATTAAACATTAATTTCCTCCTAAGTTTAATTAATAATCTCATTTATGGGTAACAAAATTGGCAGTTTTTCACCAAAGGATTTTATTTAAATGGGAAATATTTTACCCTACAAATAGAATATATTACAACTTCAAAAAAAAAAAAAAAAAGCAAATAGTTTAATGGGAGAGACAAACTGCACATTCACTAAATCCCCAACTTTTCTTTTGGATCAGAAACACTACTCAATACCCTAATAAAACACCTATCGTGTGTTTTATTACACATCATTATTACATCATTTATTAGATCATTTCACATCCTCCATCCCCTTATTCAGTTTCATTGCCCCCCAAAAAAATCCACTTAAGTGAATTTACAAATTTATAGTTTCTCAATAACATTTATCTTAGCAACAGAGGTCAAGGTTTAGAAAAGATTTTTAAGTAAACTTGTCAGTAGTTTCAGTAGTCCATGTCTGTATCATCCATTAAGATTCACAAGATTACACATATTTACCCTTAAAATGACTCCCCACGTTTTTTGTTCCACTACCACCACCCAAATCAAAACTACCGCACTACTTCCTTTCAACAATTACAACTGAGTACCTACACAAGTAGGAGACACCTGTGCAAACAAAAATACTTGGAAAAGAAATGAATAAAAGAAGCATTAAGAGTATTCTGAGAAGGAGCTTCTAAATCTGCCTAGGAACTGAGCCAAAACTTTATGGAGGGAGTGGCCAGACACACCATGCAAACAGAAGGGGGAAGGGCATTCCATACACACTAGGCACCAGTATATTCAAAGATATGAATATTTGTAAGTTTTAAATAATTCAGTACATCTTGAGGGACAAGTGGGAAGAAATGAGGTTTGTAGTTAAGTCATGCTAAAGAACTTTGATTATATCCTGTAGGCTATAACAGCCCTGAAAAATTCAAAGCCAGAAAATCATTTTGGGCCCAAGTAAAAAACAGACTGGAGGGAAACAAAACTTATCAGCCACCTGATACTCAAATGCCAAAGTAGCTCCTTATTTTCTATTTCTCCCAAATATTAGTGGCTTATTTCCATTGTCCCTGATTTAAACTCTCCTTTTTTTCTTTTTTTTTTTTTTTTTAAATGCAAGCACCCTACCCCCTGAGCTATACCCCTAGCCCTCAACTTTGCTCTCTTGACTTTTCAAATCTGACTCTTTCGCTTCACCAGTCATCTTTCTAAATTGTCTCCTCTACATAGGGGACCCTCTGCTGAAGTCAAATACCTGGCCTGTTCTACTTCTGCCTCTAGGTCCTTATTCATAAATCATGATTCGTTATGCTTTTTAGCAAGAATTTTGTCTTTCAAGCCACCTAAGATTCAGAATTCTTACTAAATACTTAATAAATACTGTATCTTGGCCCTCAAGTATTCTCTACTTATTTGGCATGTTGGTTTGTATTCCAGAAGTATAAGTTCTTGGAAGCAAGAATCAAAAATTTCACTTTAAATTTAAAAGTAATTAGAAGTAATATAGCAATACTGAATGAGTCACACCAGTATATGTATCCTCATTTTTTGTAGCATTATCTTAAATTGAAAACAAGTAAAAAAATTTAAATATCCAAGAACACAAGAATGTTTAATTTAAAGTTCATCAATTTCAAATATTATGCAGCTATTAAAATGTATAAGGCTAACAGGAAAATACAAATAAATGAGAAATCATAATTCAAAATCCCATGTGTCCTTTGATTACAAATTCTTTATACAAATGGATAAAGAAGGAAATAGAACAAAGATGACACAAATATCTGAATGATTTAGGCTGTGTGCCAGTCATTAGGCATACATGTAGGGAAAATTGTGGCTTACAACTCAGCATTCTTGCTAATGATATTAACATGTCAGTAGACATCCTTTGGCACTAGGTAAGAATTTCATAAAGAAGAGCTTACATACCAAAAAGAATTTCACCTGTGTATGTGTATATATATATGCATATATATATGTATATATATAAATATCAATCAAAAAGGAGTGAAAGGAAAATCAACAGAAGAGAGAGAATAGGGTGAGAGGGAAAGGGAGGGTGGGATGGAGGAGGAGGAAAGGAAAGGTGGGGAGAATGGGGATCAAAATCAAATTCCTTGCATGTATTATTTTGTCAAAATGAACCCAAGTACTATGTGTAATTATAATGCTCTCAAAAAATAAAAGCTTACTTTGGTTTAAATCACCTTTGTGACTTAAATTATGGAATACTCCAAATCTGGATTTTCTCTAAGGCTTTCAAGTGGATAGTAGAAAACTTTAGACCTGGTAGATAAAATAAAAACTACAAGAAAAATGCAGCAACCATAAACCCCGATGTGACAGGCCTCTTTCTCTGTCTCTCTCTTAACAAAACTATTTATGAAGCTACTCCTGAGTACCCACTTTTTGAGCTGTCTCTAAACAGGGATCATGGTAGCACAGGGAGCTTACTTTAAGAAAATCTTTCTGAAATGCCATCATTTCTTAATTCCATAGCTCCTCAGGTTGCTTCTTGTGGTCTACTAGCCGTTTATTCCTTTCAATAGCTGTGGCTTTTTTTGTAGTTGTTCTTTTTAGATTTACATGACAGTAGAGTATATTTCAACATATTATACATACATGGAGTATAACTTAACCTGTGTTAAAACCCACATGGAGGGCTGGGAATATAGCTTAGTTGGTAAAGTGTTTGCCTCGCAAGCAGAAGGCCCTGGGTTCAATCCCCAGCACCACAAAAGAAAAAAAAAAAAAAGCCCACATGGAAAAATAAAATTGCCTAGAACACAAGTGGTCTAACTGTCCCATATAAGAGGAACTACATGGATAGACCAGTTCTTCTCTTTTTTAATGTTGTTGTATTTTTATACCTTTATTTTTATTTATTTATTTTTATGTGGTACTGAGGGTCGAACCCAGTGTCTCACATACGCTAGGCAAGTGCTCTATCCCTAACCTACAACCGCAGCCCTGGATAGATCAGTTATATTAACCTCTAGGGCCACGTACAATTCATTTATCAATGTAAAAGGGATGCCTACCTTGAAGGCATCTATTGCCATATGCAGAAAGGCAAAGGCCCTTCAAAACTCAGAAGTGCAAATCACTCATTCACTTGCACTGGATACCTCTTAGTTATATACCCTGTTAGCAGTTCTCAAAGTATGTACCCACAATCATTTCACGGGAATCACCTGGGAAGTGGATTACAAATGAACATTTTCAGGCTTCAGAACTAGAGGTGTGGCCTATTAATATGTTTGTGTTTATCAAGTCCTTTGGGGTCAAAGTTTGAAAACTACTTCCTTATAGAAAAGCACCCTGGATCATCTATATTTTTTCATAATAAAACTATTTAAAATCTCTTTTTCTCAAGGGGAAAACCAGAATTTTTATTTATAATTGCTGCTTCTATTTGCCTTTCATTCTAGAGAAGCCTTAATCACTGCTGTTCTTTAATATTTTCAAATGAATATACCTAATACATATAAATTGATGGAAATATTTTACAAATGTTGTTCTAAGTTGGATTAAAGGTAGATTCTCTTACTTAGTTTATTTTAAACTTCATCTTTAAAAATGAGTACATTTTGGCCGGGTGTGGTGGCGCACACCTGTAATCCCAGCAACTCGGGAGGCTGAGTCAGGAGGATCGCGAGTTCAAAGCCAGCCTCAGCAACTTAGCGAGGCCCTAAGCAACTCAGTGAGACCCTGTCACTAAATAAAATACAAAATAGGGCTGGGAATGTGGCTCAGTGGCCAAGTGCCCCTGAGTTCAGTCCCTGGTTCAAAATAAAAAAAAAAAATGAGTACATTTTGCCAGGGCAAAACCTGGGATTATATCCCAATGGTTCAGGAGGCTGAGGCAGGAGGATCAAAACCAGCCTCAGCAATTTTGTGAGACCCAAGCCGGGCGTGGTGGCGCAGGCCTGTAATCCAAGCGACTTGGGAGGCTGAGTCAGGAGGATCTCGAGTTCAAAGCCAGCCTCAGCAACTTAGTGAGGCCCTAAGCAACTCAGTGAGACCCTGTCTCTAAACAAAATACAAAATAGGGCTGGGGATGTGGCTCAGTGGCCGAGTGTCCCTGAGTTCAATCCCTGGTTCAAAATAAATAAATAAATAAATAAATAAATAAATAAATAAAAATTTTGTGAGACCCTGTCTAAATAAAAATTTTTTAGGGCTGGGGATATAGCTCAGTTGGTAGAGTGCCTGCCTCACAAGCACAAGGCCCTGGGTTCAATCCCCAGCACTGGTTCTGGAAATGCTGCTCAGTGGTTAACTACCCTGGGTTCAATCCCTGGTCCCAAAAGAAGAAGAAGAAAAAAAACACACACACACACACATTTTAAAAAAGTGCTTCTTACAGCAAATGTAGTTAAAATATTCCATATCAACATTAAGTCACTAATGCTTGGTTATTTGATTCAGACAAAAAAAATTATTTTTATTTTTATTTTATTTTTTTACCTTTTTTAAAACAGCCTGGAAGAGTTGTGACTCTTGTTGAAGATCCTGGGGTATGGTATAATTATTCCTTTTTATATAGCCTTTAATCATATAAAATGTTGAGATGTTTCTCGGTTCTAGTAATTAAATTCTATTAATAGTTTGCAGACTATTGAAACTACAGTAAGTCTAGAACTCTTCTGTATTTGTTGTGGGTTATTTGGCTTTGTTTTTCATGTTTGTAGAAAATGAGGCCAGTGGGAAAAGTTACAACGCAGAATGCAAGGTAACAGAATCCAACCAAATGACATACTCTCTCATTTCGATGAGTTTTTTTAAAGTTCATTGTCTGAGAATTTTGTGGTCCCCTTTGACATTAATAAAGAGATAGCCCACAAATAGCCACACTGCCACTAAGAATCAAATTGTAACTGTGAAATCTGTGTTCCCATTTGCTAGGAGTCTAATATTTTCAGCAGAAAACTAAGTCAGGAATTCTCACTTTCCTATAATGCCTAATTTTATCAGAAAGACTTGTTTTTTTTAACAGATTTGAAGTGTCAGAACTCTTAAATGACAGTCCTCAGTTTCTTAAATATTTTTAGTCATTTTGTTTGCATACAGAGCCAAAATTTTATATTATGGAACTAAAGATTTAATTTTGCAAAGGACTTCAATATGCAAAAATCAAGCAACTACCAATAACAGATTAATAATGGTATAGATTAGGAAATGCTTTCATAATTTACACTAGGAAAAGCATTTATAAAAACAGCTTTAAGCTGGTAACTATAACTTCTAATCAAACAGTATTAATAAACAAATGCTTCTACAGAATTTCTTAATGATCCAATGCAAACCTGAAATTTTCATTTCAATTCCATTAATTTACCAAAAAGATCTGATTTAAAATTTTTTAGAGATAAATACAATGTGCTTATGATACAAAGAAATTATTTATTCAGATAGATTTTTTTAAATGCTGATTTCCTTTATTGTTTAGTATACACCTGTTAAGTGCACTCTTAAGGCAAAACAAATGCATTTTCTTCTGCCTATACAAGATTTTTTTTTTTTAGATATAACACATCTTTACCTATTTTGATTGGGCTTATAAGTACTAACTAGTGTGTTCTTTTTCATTTTCCAACAGGGTTGTGTATGGGGTGTTGCTTACAAACTGCCTGCAGGAAAAGAAGAAGAAGTAAAAGCATACCTTGACTTCAGAGAGAAAGGAGGCTACAGAAACATAACAGTCATTTTTTATCCAAAAGATCCCACAACAAAACCATTCAGTGTGCTGTTATATATTGGAACATGTGATAATCCTAATTATCTTGGTCCTGCCCCTCTGGAAGACATTGCTGAACAAATTTTTAATGCAGCTGGTCCAAGTGGAAGAAATACAGAGTATCTTTTTGAGCTTGCAAATTCTATTAGAAGCCTTGTACCAGAAGATGCAGATGAGCATCTTTTCTCCTTGGAAAAATTAGTAAAGGAACGTTTAGAAGAAAAACAGAACCTCAGTTGCATATAAAGACCTAATCATTAACTTATCCGAATAGGGCATTTAGTCTTCAGAGAATCACTTCAGCACACAAAGGCAATATTTTGGAAGTGTTTACTTGAAGATCTTATTATTTTTGATGTTATAGCCAGGATATCATCTAAATGTATAGTTTAATTGCAAGTGTCCTGAAACATTCATATTCAGAAGATTGGAATATAGAGAAAGAAAAAATTGAAGTTTTAATGATACAGCAATTTCCTAACTATATGATACTGAACATCACAAATGAGTTCTTTAGAAATATACAAAGTGCTCACTTCAGCATCACATAAACTAAAATTGGAACAATACAGAGAAGATTAGTATGGCCCCTGCACAAAAATAACAGGCAAATTTGTGAAGAATTCCATATTTTTAAAGAGAAATATACAAAGACTTGGTCCAGTTCTTATTTGTATCAGAGTAAAAATAATCTTGTTTCACTTCACAATACTATTTTGAGGTTAAAGAAAATTAAGCCAAAAGTCCAATAAATATTAAATATGTTCCTATAAAATAATTCTATAACCATGGTTTAAAATATATAAGCTTAAAATAATGTGCAGTTAGAAATGTATGTTAATATAGATAATATTTCAGCCTTGAATGTGAATTTCCTTGTTATTCAGGTATAAAATGAGACTTTCAAATTTAAGCCAAAAGAAATTGGCATTTTTTATTATAAAATTATCCTTGGAATTTTAGTCTTCTGTACCTCTCCTTTTTTGAATAAATGCATTATACTACATAGAAAAAAACTCATTAAGCTAAACACTACAAAATACTAATACAAATCACATCCACAAATGATTATGTCATTCACTTTGTATTTATCTTATACTGAAATGGAAAAAAAGGGATGGATTGATAATTACAGATTAACAGAAACATAAAAACATAAAAAATCTGTGTGTTTGAAATACACTTTGGAATTATAATTCTTTAAAAAATGAAGTGGCATTACCTGATTAACTGCTACACAACTTTATTTTCTTTCCTGATCTTGTCACCTAAATAGAGTATCACCTGTATTTGTGCTATTTCTCAAGTAGGAAAAAATACATAAAATTATTAACTCATGTAGAATTAGCCCTAATTCAGGAGCTAAAACAGATTATTCATGATTATAGGCAATTTCTCAATATAGTCTCTAGAATCTTCCAACATAAAATGAATTTCAGTATCATGTTAAATCTAATAGAAAACTTACAAAACTCAAATCCATACATGATTAGTACAGAAGTTTTTCACACAAATTACTATTGTCCTACATAGTAGTAACCATTGTCCTTTCCTGTTTTTCTATTTATTAGCCTCTTAGTAACCATTTTAAATATTGTCTAATTTTTACATTTTTAATTTTCTGAAAGGCATTTTACACATCTAATACTACAGAAAACAAACTAACATTTATTAATAAATATCTAGGATACATAGGCTGCATTAGACACTTTACATATGGAAGCATATGTCCCATTTTTTAGATAACTCCTCTGAGCTTGCTTCCACAGTAACTTACACTAGTTGACACAGCTACCAAATGGCTGAAATCAGATCTCTCTCTCTTTTTTTTTTTTAATATTTTTTAAGATGTTGACAGACCTTTATTTTTATTCATTTATTTACATGTGGTGTTGAGAATCCAACCCAATGCCTCACACATGTTAGGCAAGGGCTCTACTACGGAGCCACAATCCCAGTCCCAGATCTCTCTTAACTATTAAAACCCACATGAACTTAACCATTTTCACCACCCTTCTTCTTTTCCCCAGAAGGCAAAAAAGTTTCACATTTTTGTATAATAAAACAGTATGTAGCTTATTACACAAAAAAGTTAATTTTGACAGATGCTTCTATTCCAACAAATACAAGTCTATCCAAGATTGACAGGCTGCAGCTCAGTCAGAGTCACATAGGTCAATACAGAGGACCAGCTTTTCACTTTATAAACAAATCAAGGCCCAAAGGAGTTTGGGGCTTACCAAAATGATTCTTCTACCATTTAACATGTATGATTAGGTTACAAAAATGGGTTATTTGGGGGATCTCCAATTGTATGTCTTTCTAGGTTTTCAGTTAGAAATTAGACTAGGAAATATATGAATATATTCATGGTATACCATCATCATTTATAGAAGGCTGTATTTCAAAGAGCCCAGGAGTTTTCATTAGGATGGGCAGAAACCTGAATAAATTGGAGAAGTTAAACAGTGCTAAATGAGAGAGAAACTGGGGTCTGGAGTTAGGAAGAACTATTAACTCTGGTACAAAATTATCTAGAATATAGGTCTTCCTAGCAAAAAGTTGCAAGTCTTTCTTTATGGCACTCATCTTAATTTCAAAACATTTTCTTGAATTCTGCCCTAATTACATACACATGAAACGAGGGCTCTCATTCCTCAGAGTAGAAATGTTTGCTTGGTGTTACATTTTAGAAATCAAGAAAAGTATGAGTGTAAACCCTACATTTGGAAAAGAAACTTTTTTTCCTTAATATGCCATAATTTATCTTAAATGTACAAATCAGCATAATTTTCATGATCACAAATCCTATAAGCCTTGGCTTGAAAGTCAGAAGGAAGTTAAAAACCTATCACGGCTATTACTTAACATCATTCTGGATATTTCACCCAACATATTTAGAAACAAAGACATCAGAAGTAAAACAAATATTGCCATTATTTCTTGGAAGTGATTGTTTAACTAGAAAAACACTTATAAATAATAATTCACTAAGATACTTAGGAAAAAATACTCAAAATTCAATGGTTATTGTATAAAAATGGTAACTATTGTGATGCTGATATTCATGAGAATAAAATATGAAAACAAATATTCAGGAGGAAACTGTAAGAATGTAGTGGTCTCTGGTAGATTTTTAAAAATTCCCCCAAAATTAAATAATTAAAATACTGTGATCCTGGCATATAAATTCAAGTCAGACCTGATAATGTCAGAGTAGTGTACTCATCTGTATCTACGTTTATGTGTATAGTCTATCCTGAATTCTGGTGGTAAGATTCACTCACTTGGAACAGCTGAAAGGATTGGGAGATTCTACCCAGAATAAATTCAGACACCACTTGAAAAAGCAGTTCCCAAAGTCATGAGATGAAACACTGATCCTAAGAAAAAACTTGTTCAAATACATTGGATATGCTTTTTGATTAGAAACATGTTTTATGTTTTTAATTTCTATTTTTTAAATTAGTAAAAAGTTTCATTTAGACCAAAGTTACATATGCATGCATACAGACGCGCGCACACACACACACACGCATATATGTACATGGCTGCCCAATCTCAGAATGTTTAACTCTTTTTTTCCCTAGAAAAAGTGCTAGTTTTTCATTTTTATTTTTTTCACACATGTGTATAGGGTAATAATGTCTGTCTCATTCTACTGTCCTTCCCAACCCAACCGCCCCACCCCTCCCCTCACTCCCATCTGCATAATCCAAAATTCCTTCATTCTTCCCTACCCACCCACCACTATGAACAGCATCCACTTATCAGAGAAAACATCCAGCTTTTAGTTTTGGGGGATTATCTTATTTCACTTAGCATGACAGAATGTTCAACTCTTTATTTCAGGGAGTAGGGAAAGAAATGCCAGGAGTCTGAATTGTTTTTCTTAGGACATCTACCCTTCTTCCCATCAAATACTCAGTGTGGTGGCACACACCTGTAATCCCAGCAACTCGGGAGACTGAGGCAGGAAGATTGCAAGTTCAAGACTAGCCTCAGCAACTTATCAAGGCCCTAAGCAATTCAGTGTGACCCTGTCGCTAAATAAAATATAAAAAGGGCTGGTAGTGGCATGTGCCCCTGGGTTCAATTCCCCCATACCCCCCCCAAAAAAATACTCCTCAGACTAAATGTAGGGTAAAAGTCCTGAGGAACAGTTTCAGAGAGAAGGGGGTTAGGGAACTGAGGAGTAGATCATAGCCTACCACCACATATAGGGAGAATATTAGTGCAAAACTTTTTACATCAGGAATATTCAGTCTAGTCCACTCAGCTCCCACAACCTGAATCATTTCATTATGTATTTCTACACTTCATTGCATGGAGTTCCTCAGAAGGTAGTATTAGGGGAAGATACTGGCTAATGCTTACGTTACCTAAGGAGGGCCCTTGCTCTCAGGCTTATGGATCTGATATAGGAAGTACTGCTATAAATTCTTCTTCCCAACCTCTTTGTATCAAGGAGAAAGAAAGGGAAACAGGTAAACACAAAAGCAAGAAAGTAAAAGGGGGAGGGTTACAAGTTCCTGCTTCTGACATGGATGGCCTGGACTTCTGCGGGAAAGTTCTTTGTCCAAAGTTTTTAGGGTGTGAACCAAGCTCAGATGGAGTCTGAGTAAGAGGTGTTCTAAGAAAGATAAGCTACAATTTCCCAGCACCCCGCTTTTAGGAGTAAGGGCAATTGTCCCTGGTCAGCTAAAATAAAGGCTTCTTTTGGCTTTACGTGATCCACTTGGATGATTTTATTTTCTTTGGGTACAACATTTGGAGGCCCCAGCGAGATTTGATTTCTCCAAGCCCTCACGCCTAAATTGGCCTCCTGTGATGTTTGCCTGGGAGCCTCCACCCTGAGTAGAGGGGAGAGACTTGCCTCAGCCTCACTCTTGGGGGGGACCCCAGTCCATCTTCAGGACGCCCTTCTGGATGAAGCCACCTGGTATCCTGTATTGTTGAATTGACTTTCTGTATCTGGGGGACTTTGGTCAAGTTGGACACAGCTGGTTACACCAGTCCCAGGTCAGGGCGAGACGTCGCTCCTGGCTCCTAGTAGACCTCCTTGTGAGGCCTAGTCTGGTGAACCCCCTCGTGGGTTCAATCTGGTGGTCCCCCCCGTGGGGTCCAGTCTAGTGGGCCCCTCGTGGGCCCAGTCTGGTAGGCCAAAGGGGGCCTAATCTGGGCAGCCGATGTCTGTCTGTATTTGCTTTGTTAGTCTGGTCTGGTCCGCATGGGTGGCTGACATGTAGCTGCCGTCTGGGGCTGGGTCCGCTCAGCCGCGGCATGGGTGGCTAACTCGTAGCCGCTGTCTGGGGCCAGTCTGCTTGGCTGCCGCGTGGCTGGCTGCCAGCATGGCCGCCACTTGGCTTCTGGCATAGCTGCCGCCTGGGGCTTGAGCTGCTGGGCTGCTTTGTGGCTGGCTGATGGGTAGCCACCGTGCCTGGGTGCCTGGTAGCCGCCGCCTGGGATCAGTCCCCTTGGCCACCTCATGGCTGAGGCATAGCCGCCGCCTGGGGCAGATCCATTCAGCTGCCGCGTGGGTGGCTGACTCGTAGCCACCGTCTGGGGCTGCCGCTCCACTGCGGCGTGGCTAGCTGACGCGTAGCTGCTGTATGGGGCCAGTCTGCTCAGCCGGTCTGTGGCCTAATCTAATAAGCCTCCCTGTGGGGCCTACTCCGGTCGTTGTCCGTCTGTCTGTATTTGTCTTGTTAGTCTGGTTCATGGTCATGTGTGTTTTCTGTGTTTTGGCTTTGCTTTCTATGTAGCATCTCTCTTCAGGAACTTGTTTTTTAGATACTTTTCTGGACTTCCAAGAACGGAGCTTTTGTTAATGGATGTAACTCAAGAAAGTTTTGTGACTCAAAATGGCCCACTCGGGTCTTGTGGCTGGCTGACGGGTAGCCGCCATCCGGGCCAGTTTCAAGGTTGATTGCTGCCCTCAGGGCATTGGGTGGCCACACCGTCAGGACTGGGTGCCTTAAATTCAAATTTGGATTATGGCTTAAGCATTGCCTTTCAGCTAGTTCGGGAACTAGGAGAGGCTGCACCGGTTTGACCCGACTTAAATGCAGCTCTCGCTGCTACCAATCCCTGGAGACTCGGGTAACTCTGCCAAAAGCCAGGGGCCGAGGGAGGGAGAAGATGGCTGGGGGCACCCGCCCTCTTGCCCTCCTGAGGGGGAGGAGGAACCAGGTCCAAACCCCCCCCAGTGTTACAACACCCCCACAGCAAATTGTTTTACAATATGTTAATGACATGTGCCTCCACTCAGGAGGAATAACAAAGCCCACTACAGACCTCTTAAGCATTCAAACCCTGTCCTGATAAAAATGGTTAAAGTGCCTGAGATATCAGGTTTCTGCTGGAACCAAATCTCAAGTAGAACTTATATTGAAATGACAATAGAGGAAGCAAAAAAACCCAGTAGGAGACCAATTTCCAACCCAAGGAAAAAAACAACAAAAGAGTGTTTTATTTGAGAATAACTAACTGCCTGCTGAATACTTTTTGAGCTCATAACTTTTGGTCAGCTCCTATTTTTATTCAACTTAGATTTTTGAACATCTTGTTATATTGCAAAGGAGAAAAACCTACAAGGCCTTTGTTTAGATGTAAGTGTATATTGTATCCAAAATTCATGTACATGATATTAGAGATTAACATAGTGCTAAAAGAAACGATGGATCCAAGTATATTTGATTCACATGATTAAAAAGGTTCAATTTAAATTCGGTAAATAAATGAAGGTAAAATATATCTAACCTCACAAGCCTAGGTGGTCAATTAAAAAAAGTTGATGTCTATAAAATGTGTAAAATCAATTGTTTTTTAGGACTTTTCCACACGAAAGAGATGGCAAATGCTGTTCAAAATACTTGTCTGATCTTGGTTATTACAGTAAAATAAGTAAATTAGAGTTAATATATTACACCTTAAATTCCATGGGGTGACATGCTTTAGCATTATTAGTGTTTTCATGGATTGGTAAATAAAGGGATTTGGAATTGCTTTGTAACATCCCTGAGAGCAAGGTTACTAACAGTGAAATCCTAATAATTTATCTAAATTCGGAAATTTCATAGGAGTTGTGTTAGAATACAAACAAGGAAGGAGTCAACAGATGGGAAAGGGAAAGTGGAAAGTTCTGGGTATGAAAATATATTCAGTAAAAGGAAAAGGAAAATATTTCTGGGTAAGAAAATCTGTGTGTAGGTAAAGGGCAAATTCCAACAAGTTTTTGTGCAACTAAGTAGTTATATGTATGTGAGACCATCAATTAGAAACTGAGATATCAGGTTTTCCCTTAACATCAAATGTTAATGGGCTAATATAAATCAAAGTGTAATCAATATGTTAAAATGACAATAATTTCTTTAAGTTTTATTCTTTATTGTGGTTAAATAACTGGTAGGGTATTCTGCTATGTTGCAGAACCTAGGGTTTTTCTTGAAAAACTAGGTTTGGTTGCTCTTTGTATATTCATGTGTCCACATCTTCTGGGTACGCAGGTCTTTTAGAGCAGGAAATTTGTTGGGCTGCTGTTCTCCAGGTTAGACTTGTCTGTGTTGGTAGTTTCAGGCTTGTGGGAATGGCAAATTTTATTGGGGATCATTTAATATTCTGTAACAGAACCTGCTATCCATAGGGTATATGTAAATTTGTTACTTTTTAAATGCAAATGTGAGAGCCTGATTTGTTTAAAGTTTAATATCATGAAACATAAAATATTTGGTCACTTTGCCACACAAAAGGAAAGTTAAAAGCTCTCAGCCAGCCGGGCGTGGTGGCACACGCCTGTAATCCAAGGGACTTAGGAGGCTGAGTCAGGAGGATTGCGAGTTCAAAGCTAGCCTCAGCAACTTAGCGAGGCCCTAAGCAACTCAGTGAGACCCTGTCTCTAAATAAAATACAAAATAGGGCTGGGGATGTGGCTCAGTGGCCCAGTGTCCCTGAGTTCAATCCCTGGTTCCAAAAAAAAAAAAAAAAAAGCTCTCAGCCTTTCCTTCATTTGTTTTAAATGCAATATATTGTGTTAACAACTATTCACATAGATTCAGGAAACAAAACATATAAACTGTGTAAAATGATGTCCTAAGAGGAGGCAAAAATAACTTCAAACCTGGAACACTCTGCCTAAGATTGTAAAAGGCCTTACCTGAAATAAGGGTCTGCCTCCCACCCTGCTACAAGTCAGAATGCTTCCAAAATATGTCAGCTTTCAGCTCGTTTATTCAAAAGATAGTTTTTTGTTGTAGAATTACTGTGACATCAAATAGGAAATATATAACTCAGGCAGGATTTAGGATGACTATTACACAAATTAGATTATTAATTCCATTTTGTATTTTCCTTCTAAGCTCTGTAGCTGATGCCAGATTAATGTTTTGAAGAAGTATACTAAGCCATCACCTATGAAACAGATGAGATAATAACTGGTGAAACTGGCTTACTGGATGTTTAAGATCAAAACTTAAGGATTGAGATTAAAAAAAGGGGGCCAAGAAAACCAGTTTTGGTTCTTGCCCTCAGAGTCAGTCTGAATGCAGGGAATGAAAGAGCTTCTCTCTCTAACTGCAACTCTGGGTCAACACTGCTGCCAGAACTCAGAGTTTTCGTCCATGCAGACAGTGGGCAAAAGACACCGCCTAGATTCTGTGTTGCACAGAAGGCATCGCTGTGTCCAGAGCCGAGGAAACACCGACTGCTATCGGCCTCCAGGTTGCGGGAACTGCCACAGCCAGAGCAAAAAAGTCACTGGGGCCCAGATGCCACCGCCACCAGAGCTCAGGGCCATCCAGGACAGAACCCAAACTGAGTGGACGCTTCTCAATAACCCATGCATTCCAGGCTTGTTCCCCAGAGTTGGAGATACAGCAAAGATTGCTGAGAACAAGGAGGAGCAACAGTGGACCAGACAGGCTTGGCTCCTACCCTCCTGGGGCTGATGGGAGTAAACAAGGACCAGCCTGCCTTTGCCATGAATGGAAGCAAAGAGCTGTCAGCTGTCCACAAGGCAGAAGCCACTGCCTTGGAGCTGCTGGAATCCAGGAGGAGCGCTGCTGCCCACCCCAGAATGCAGAGGCTGCTGGAATGAAGGAGCTGCTGAAATGCAGGAACTGCCACCACCAAGGCACAGGACTCTCAAATTTCCCACGAGTGATCCCTGTGACAACTCAGCTGACTTTTAAGAGACAGGAACAGGTCAATTTGAACAACTTGATCTTAAATACTTAGCAAAACAGTTAAAACCAAACCAAACTATAGACATTCTTGGGCATTTAAAAGAAGCAAATAGTTTAATGTAACTTAAGATGTACATGTGTTAGCCCCTAGAATAGGACTGGAGGCTACAAAAGAGAGATTCTTAGGCAAATGTACCTGATAACTCAAGTTCCCAAATAAAGGCCTCAACCTCTCCAGCCTTTGATAGGCCTTGTTATGGGAACAACTTCCCAGTTCTTCCACCTGGTGAGAGATTGACTTCTACCATGTCATGATATTCTGTATTAATCTCATTTTGGTACTTATGTCATTTTGTTCCTCTCTCATAGAAGCACCCACCCCAGATGACTTTACAACCTGCTCTTCCCAAGCAGATTTCTACTCCTCATTGACCAGATTTCTAAAAGGAACTTCAAACTGCTTCCCCAGACTCCGCCCCCTTCCAGCTCGAAGCAGCAAGAGCGGTAGGCGCCCCCTCTCCTTAAGAAGTTCCTAATTAAAGACAGGCAGTTAGTGTAAAATAAGAAATCTGGTCAAACTGAGGAATAGAACCCATCAGATTCTGGGAAGTTGGAAACTGAAAAACCACTAGTTTCCTCAACAAGGATTTGTTAATGTGGATAAGACCAGTGGAGAATGTTATACTTCCCAAAAAGATTCTCCAGTACCATCATCAGGAGAGAGTCAGCCCCACCCTAATCCCCCCTCCACATAGCCCAAACCTAATCCCTCCCACGCCCTATAGCCCCGCCCTAATCCCAGCCGAGCCCTATAAAAGTTGGCAATGACACAATTAACGTACAATTTCCCCGCACCCTGCTTTTAGGAGTAAGAGCAATTGTTGCTGGCCAGCTAAAACAAAGGCTTCTTTTGGCTTTAAAAAAAGAAAGAAAGAAAGAAAGAAAGATAAGCTAGAGTCACTGCCCTCAGATTCAGTCCTCATCATTATTCAATGCTGCATCTAAGGAATTGTTCCCTTCACCCTCTTTCCCACCTTCCTTCATATTATTTTCTTCTAGTCATGGTAAAGGATGAGAGTTGACCTGAATAGTCTGACAAATCTGTCTCTGGAGTCTGGAGCCACAGATCCTCTCCAATCTTTTCTTACAGACTCGTCGTTGATATGGGCTGCAGGTATTTTCATCTGAACTTGGGTCCTTCCTCTTCACACGCAGCATACTCCTTAGGCAATCAACTGTCATGCCAGAGATCCATGTCCAATCTGCAAATACTGTTTCCACAGCTGCTCAGCCTGTATCTTATATTGTTCTTTTAGGTGCTGGGAGAAGTGCTGCCTGTCTCTACCATGCAATTCCTCAGGGGCACCTGTTGCAGCTCCCTTCTTAAATACAAATCCTGATAGAACATATGGTGTCTTTTCATGGAGGTCTCTTTGACTCTCCTTGAAATTTCATCTTCTTGAAACAGCCATAGTTTTCTGTATGATATCTCACTTCCTCCACATTTCCTGAAACTTCTTTTGACATTCAGTATGGGTGAAGATAAAAGCTTTCTTGGAGTAGTGAACTACATTAGGACAATCTTCACTGAATTGATGGTAAGTATTCCCTCAAACTACCTTTTCTCTGGGAAATCTTGAATATATATACTTCGGTTTCATTTGCTCTGGAAGCTCCTCCACAGGATTTTGGTTAGGTCCCAGTTCCTGAGCTCAGGTGTACTAAGAAATTAGCCCAGTGCTTCTTGGACAAGTCCATACTTACATACTTTTTAAAATTCTTTTCAGGAATTGTTAACTTGTTCTTTAGCTTCTAATTCTAAGGGCAATGCTTTTTCAACTCTTGAGAAATCTATAACCATTTAAGTGTGCACATATCCTGAGAAAAACCCTTAAAAGCGAATTTTTCCCAGTCTAGATATGACTCTGTTCCTTTAAAGTGATGCTGTCATTGGGTGGGATTTTTTTTTTTTTTTTTTTTTTTTTTTTTTTGGGGGGGGGGGAGTATTGGGGATTGAACTCAGGGGCACTTTACCACTGAGCCACATCCCCAACCCTTTTTTTTTAAGGCAGGGTCTCAGTAAATTGCTGAGGACCTCACTAAATTACTAAGGCCAGCCTTGAACTCAAAATTCTCCTGCCTCTGCCTCCTGAGCCTCTGGAATTATAGGCATATGCCTGTGCACTCGTCTTGTGTGAGATTTTATTTTGCATGCATTCAAGAACCTAAGAATATCCCCCGTTTTAGTCACAGGGTGGAGCCATTTCAAGATCTTTGGGTCTTTTGTAAGATTCTAGGCAAGCAGACACTGAATAGGAGCTCAAAGTTCTGCACTATCAAGACTTGGCAGGTATTATTTCCATAAGTTCTGTAGAGTGTGTGATTCTAAATTTCTGAAGATTCTAACACTGGTTTCATCAGTTGTAGCAAAGTCCAGTCAAATAACACCCACTTGACTCAGGGGTCTGTGCTCTCTAGACTCCCTAGATGGCAACCATAACTTTCTGAGGTTTTCACAGCCCAGCCAAACCCAAATACCTCTAAGCAGAACACATTTTGCTTTTGGGATCCGTTTATATTAGGATCCTTGAAGCCCCACCCTGATTAGGTTTCTGCAATATGGAGGTTCCAGATGAAGGACATAACTTCTCACCATTTTTAGAGGAGGTGGCATACTAGGGATTGAACCCAGAGGCACTTCACCATGAAGTTACATCCCTAGCCCTTTTTATTTTGAGACAGGCTCACTAAATTGCTGAGGACCTTGCTAAATTGCTGAGGCTGACCTCTAACTTGTGATTCTCCTGCCTTAGTCTCCCAGAGTTGCTGCTATTACAAACATGCACCAACATGCCCAGCTGGGTTTTTTTAGTCTTAAGATTCATTTTACCTTTCTAAAGTATTATACTTGAGTATCACAATCTTGGTTGTTTTATTTAATTATATCGAAACTCCCCTTTATAAATGGTATGCCTATACACAAACTCTCTTTAATTGAAAAAAATCTCCACCCTACAATTTCTCTTATTCCAGCTTTCTTACCTTCATAGAAAAATTTCAACTAGTGTTCCAACTCCTTATCAACTCATATGCTTCTCCAATCTAACTTTACTCTGTTACACTCAATCACTATAATCTCAAATCTCCAATGACTACTTCCTGATTTAAACCAAAGATCTCTGTTCTCTTCTGTTTTATCATTCTGGTGCATCAGACAGTAGTGACCAAGCACAGCAGACCACTAAAGCCCAAAGGGCAGAACATTTCACTGTATTTCTATTTACAATCCTTTATCACTTATCAGGTACACAAATCTTGGGCTTCAATTACTATTTTTATTTTGATAGATTCCAATCTCTAGTCCACTCTCTCAAACTCGTTACAAATCTATCTCTGATAGACAAGGGCATTTCCAGCTGAGCTACACAAGTACAGAAACTTAGTGTACTAAAAACAGAATGCATCTTTCCCAAGTAGAATTTTTTTTTTCTCAAATTACCTCTCTGCACATGACACCCATTAAATACTCAACAATGATCAGAACAGGAAAAACAACAACAACAAAAAGGTTTAAAACACTCACATCACTTTAAAAGCTTTTGGAGAATATGAGTAATATTTTTACAGTATATACAAAGTACAGCTGTGCCTTTTTAATATTAATTTTTCCTTTAATTTACAAATACTCTTTATAACATTTCTTTAAAATTTAATTGAGAGACCATTAGGCTGAGATGACCCTAGCACTTGGGTTTCTTAAGCAAACCAATGCCCAACATAAACAATAAAACAAAATTTAATCCTTTTATTCTTTATTATAAACTGACAAAGCCAAGAGGTGGAACACACCTGTAATCCCATCAACATGGGAGGCTAAGGCAGAAGGATCGCAAGTTCAAGGTGTGCCTCAGCAACTTACCAAGACCCTGTCTCAAAATAAAAAGGGTTGGAGTATGGCTCAGTGATAAAACATCCCTGAGTTCAATCCCCACTACCAAAAAATTATTTTAAATTAAAAACTGATAGTTATATATATTTATGGAATATCAATATGAGTATGGTATAGTGTATATAATATATGAGTATAGTATAGTGTAATTAAATAAAGATAATATATACACTTCACTATTTTGTGGTAAGAACATTTGAAATTTACTCTTAGAAGCTAAGTGATGCATGACTGTAATCCCAGCGACTTGGGAGGCTGAGGCAAAAAAGAGGATCATAAGTCCAAGGGCAATCTCAGCAACTTAGCAAGACCTAAGCAATTGAGTGAGACCCTGTCTCTAAAAAAAATATATAAAAGGGCAGGAGATGTGGTTCAGTGGGTAAGCGACCCTGGGTTCAATCCCTGGTACCAAAAAAAAGGGGGGCACTGAGGGGTGCGGGGGATGTGGCTCAGTGGTAAATGTCCTGGGTTAAATCCCTAGTACCTAAAAGAAAAAGAAAGAAGGACGGACAGATGAAAGAAATGTGGAAATGTACAATAAATATATTATAATTTACTGCATATATATACATACACACATACATATATATCTATGCTATGAAATATATATCAAAAAAATTCCTCCTATCTAATTGAGTATTTGTACCCTTTGATCATCATCTGTTACTACTACAGACACCCCTATCATCTGGAAATCACTATTATATTCTCTGCTTCTTGGAATTTGATTGTTTCTGATTACACACACAAGTGAGAGCATATGACATTTTTCTGTGTGGACCTAGCATATGTGATTCAGAATAATGATCTCCAATTCCATCTATGTTGTCATAATGACAAATTTTCTTTCTTTCTTAAAGTCACTATGTGTTCCATTGCATATGTATGCTACATTTTCTTTATCCATTTACGTACTGATGGCCACTTGGGTTGGTTTCATATTTTAGCTATTGTAAATAATGCCTCAAAGAACATGGGAGTACAGACACCTCTTCTACATACTGATTTCAAATCTTTTGGCTAAATTGTGCTCAGAGGTGCATGCCTATAATCCCAGGGTCTCAGGAGGCTAAGGCAAAAAGATTAAAAGTTCAAAGCTGGCCTTGGCATTTTATCAAGATCCTGTCTCAAAATTAAAAATAGAAAGGTCTGGGGATATGGTTCAGTGATAAAGCGACCCTAGGTTCAATACCCAAAACAAAACAAAAAAAAGAATCTTTGAGTAAATACCCAGAAGTGCTAAGTTGCTGAGTCATATGGTAGTTCTATTTTTAATTTTTGAGGAATCTCCACAAAATTTTCCATAACAACTATACCCACAGAGAGTGTACAGGTGTACAAGGATAAGGGTGCTCTACCACTGAGCTACATCCCCAGACCATTTTATTTCTTATTTTGAGACATGATCTTTACAAATTGCCTAGGCTGGCCCTGATTTGCAATCCTCCTGTCTCTGTCTCCCTTCTCACTGGGATTATAGGCACACACAATCAAGCCCAGTTCCATTCATAATCTTTTAATGTGCAAATAAACTCCATTAAATTTATTTTTTCTGAAGTTCTTAACAGAAGTTAAAACAAAGTTAGTAAGGAAGACTGGAAGCCTGTTTTACAGCTTGAAAGTTAGATGATGGTAAAAGGTTATTGCTAGCTGGGCACCGATGACACACACCTATAATCCCAGTGGCCAGGGAGGCTGAGGCAGGAGGATCGAGAGTTCGAAGCCAACCTCAGCAAATTAGCAAGTCCCTAAGCAATTCAGTGAGACCCTATCTCTAAATAATTAAAAAAAAAAAAAAAGTAAATAATTGTTCTAGGGATGTGGTTCAGTGGTTAGGCACCTTGGGTTCAATCCCTGGTATCTGATTACGACCTGGACGTAATCAACGTTACATGCTGCAAAATTCTGAGCTAAAATAGGAACCTTACAATAAATACAGCAAGAGCAAAAGTTTCTTATATTGTTTCCTTGTCTCCAACACTTTTCTCTTTCCAGTCCATTCTGGACTGTATCAGTCCAGTCTGCATTCAGAATTATCTTTGTATAATACAGAACTAATCTGGTCAGTAATCAAAAATGCCTACCCACTCCATACAAAATAAATTCAAATTCTTTGGTCTGGCATTCACCGACTTAAAATTAGGCATCAGTTTATTTATAAAAATCTCACTTCCGATTAAGGTAACTACCATGCCCTAGTCATACAGTCTTGTTCATCTTTTAAGACCCAGCTCAAATAAAGGGACTAATGATATGTGACAATGACTGTTTACCAAGATGACCAAAAAAATAAGCAAGGTAGGCCACCAGCTATTAAGAACCATATTTGGGCTGGGGATATAGCACAGTTGGTAGAGCACCTGCCTCACAAGCACAAGGCCCTGGGTTCAATTCCCAGCACCCCCCCCCCAAAAAAAAGAACCATATCTGGTGGTGAGAAGCACAAGCAAACAAATAACTGTTATTTAGTATAAAGGACTTGATATACAATAGAACAATACAGATAACCAAATTACTTCAAACGAGTAAGACCAGAAAAAGACTTGTAGGAAAAAAATAGGTGTTCATTGATTAAGAATAATAATTAAAATCTATGCAACTCTTACTATATATGCCATATTCTATTCCAAGTGCTTGATACATATTAATTCACTTAATTTTCATCTCTTTAGAAAATAAAAAAAATAAGTTTCAGTAGAATGAACATAACAACTGTCATTAACTGAATATATACAATGTGCCAAACACTGTGGTAATCACTGAAAACAAAACTGAATTAGGGCTTTTAATTTAAATAAACAAGACATTGCAGTTATCTCATTTTGTACCTTAACTGGTAGGTTTTAATCCCAATGAGTCTTATTTGAAAAAAGGATAAAGTAAAAAAGGATTTTTAAAAATAGGATAAAATGATTAATTTAAATACCTATATCCTATATCCATAATATAAATTAAATGTTTAAACAAAAATATGCTTTGCCCAGTTTTCTCAACAGTACTCATTAAACAATCACCTGTTTAAGACAAACTAAGCACTCATGTTTTCCTCTACTTTCTATCAAAATCCCACTGAAATGCATTCTTTCTTTGTGGAAGAGAATGCAGTTGGGATTACACTGAGGATTAATCTGGTAGAAAGAAAACTGTAGCCCAGAATGAACACATATGCACATATATGTGCGAAGGCTACAGCAATACAGGAGGCACTCCTGCCAGCAAGGCCCGAAAAGGTGCCAACCTTTCTATTTCAACTATTCCAACTAGGAATAGAAAGAAGGAGGGACTATAGAACTTAAATCAGAATTAAAATAGTTATATAAAATGTCCAACCAAACCTTTTGCCACACTTCATCACCCATAGACACTCTAGCCACCAACATTACTGGTTTTTGGCTAAAACCATATCTGTTATTTAAAAAGAAATTAACTGTCTACCCAGGAAGTATTGGAGCATTCTCATATTCCATAACAAAATCATCTTTTTTAGGTACAGGGTAGAAGGAGAGGAGGAACAGAGAAGGAGAGGAGGAACAGGCAACTCCTTTCTTCCATTTCACCCAAATACCCTAAAGTTAAGTCACAGCTAGAACTCTGCTCACTTATAAAAAGCTCATTATTAAATGAGGAAAAGCAAAAGCACAAAAAGATGAACAAAAGGATGAAACAAACAACTGACCTGAAGGGATCAGAGCTATTTTTGAGAACAGAAAATAAATATTTAAAAGTTGTGTTATACTCCAAGAAATTCATGAAGACATGGCATCCATGAAAATGAGAAACTAGAAACCACAGAAACAAAACCACGACATTAAAAAAGGAAATCAAAAGAAGCTCTGTAAGTTCAAATGCTACCATCTGTTAAAGTCCAATGCAAATATCAAGACTATTTTATTGATTTCTACCATTTCTTCCTCTCACCCCTGCCAGAGGTAATCACCCCCTCCTGTGAATGTCCATAATACTTTATCTGCACAGTACCTTTCTAACAATACTCTTCTTTTTGTGCCTTTTAATATAATTAGTTCTACACAGTCTTATCGTCCTCCCTAGGTGGTAATGATTTGGTAGACTTAGTCTACACTACATCACTTTTATAGTATCCTTAATATCTTCAACAATACCTCCAAATAATATGTTAGATGATAACTACAACTTGCTTGATCTCTGCCTAGAACTGTAGTGTTGCAGCTAATTAAAAATTACTGCATTAAGCTGGGTGCAATGGCACATGCCTGTAATCCCAGAGGTTGGGGAGACTGAGGCAGGAGGATCACAAGTTCAAATCCAGCGTCAGCAACTTAGTGAGGCCATAAGCAATTTAGTGAGACCCGTCTCAAAATTTAAAAAATTTTAAAAAAAAAGAAGAAGAAGAAAGTTTGGGGATGTGGCTCAGTGGTTAAGCACTCCCGCATTCAATCCTCAGTACAAAAAAAAAAAATACCACATTAAAATCAACTCCCTAAAAAAAAAAAAAAAAAAAAAAAAAAAATCAACTCCCTTGCCAGGCCCAGTGACCCACATCTGTAATCCCTGCAGCTCAGGAGGCTGACACAGAAGGATTGTGAGTTCAAAGTCAGCCTCAGCAACTTAGCAAGGCTCTAAGGAACTCAGTGAGACCCTGTCTCTAAATAAAATACAAAAAAGGGCTGGGGATGTGACTCAGTGGTTAAGTGCCCCTGGGTTCAATCCCCAGTACCAAAAAAAAAAAAAAAAACAGCAACTCCCTCATTAGCAGAAAAGGGTACCGCTGCCAAGGGGAAATTGATCTAGAATCCAAGAATCTGAGTTAAATGAAATTTAAAGTTGTGTATTCTGTGCCATATATATATGAAAAAGTCAAGAGACTACTAAAAGAAGTAATATGTTTTCAAAAGAACCAATTCTAGGCTATGTTAAGCCAGGGTACTACCAAACATCATACAATACACAGGATAATACTCCACAACAAAGAATCACCCAGCCCAAATTACCAACAGTGCCAAGATTGAGAAGCCCTGTTCTCAAATCTGGTAAAACGCAAAAGTGTATTTTTATTTATATACACTTTAGCAAGTCCTCCATTTCACTCCACTCCAATCAGGCCTATTTTTCTTTCTACTCCTCTTCAATGTTGCCACATTCAACAGTCACTTATCCTCATCCTTGTCACTTCTTCCTGATTACCTAACAAAAACAACGCATCCTACATGTTTTCTTTCACATAACTTTAGTTTCTCTGCAGCATTTATTTTGCCAGAAATCATTAAGTCAGTCCTCTTAATCATAAGCTCCACTGACAGCAGATTCAATCTCTGTAGTCCCAAAGAGTAAAACAGGGCCATACAAAAATTTTTCATTTTTATTGGTCAAAAACACTTTTTTTCTTCCCTGGTTTTAGGATTTCCTATCTTAACACCAATATCACTCAAATACTCCCCTAAGTTTTCTATTTTTTTGTTGTTGTTATTTTTTTTTTTTTTTTGGAACCAGGGATTGAACTCAGGGACACATGGCCACTGAGCCACATCCCCAGCCCTAATTTTTGTAGTTTATTTAGAGACAGGGTCTGAGTTGCTTAGGGCCTCGCTAAGTTGCTGAGGCTGGCTTTGAACTCACGATCCTCCTGCCTCAGCCTCCCAAGTCGCTTGGATTACAGGCGTGTGTTATTGTTCATTTAAACATTCAATCTGGGTCGGGGCATAGCTCAGTGATACATCACTTGCCTTGCACAAGGCACCAGGTTTGATACCCAACACCCCACAAAAATAAATTAAAATAAATAAATGAATACTTAATGCACTTGGAACTATTCTTTTTACACCTTATATATATGAAAAACAGGTGCCACCTAAGGTGATTACAACGTAAAAAATCTACCACTATAAGTAGTTCTGACCTACTTACTGAATAAAGCTCACACACTTCCACAAGACCTTTGCAAACTTCTCTGAACTGACCCCCTTTTCCTCCATAGTACCAATCTCCTGCTGATTCTATCCTACCCACCCTTCTCTGGTCACACCAAAAAGCCCTAATGGACCATCTAGGCCAACTACACTTAAAAAGCACTTCCCCACCTGCCTAACAAACTCCTACAAATTCTTCAAATTGAAGTTCTATAGTCATCTCTCCTAGGAAGCCTTTCTAACTAACCCAAGTTTCTCACTTCCTTCTTTTTATCTCTATCCTAATATCCCTAAACTATATAATCTCTAGTACCTGCCTCATAGGGGTTAAACATAATACACAGAAAGTTCTTATATTAGTACTTAGCAGAGTAAATGCTTAAATAACTAGTTTATTACTACCACACTAGTTTGCAATTATTTGTTCAATCTACCTTGCTGAACTGTGCCGTTTTTACCAATCTTAAAGGTCAGACACACACACGTTAGCATTAAGTGCTAAGCAAATCAATGAACAACATTTCGGTTCTGGAACAATAGGGGTTGTCTTTAATACTGTTAAAAGAAAATTTATAAAGATGAAAGACGGCCTACTCTTCCTTTTTTACTTGGTTTAAATTTGGGAAAGAGGTCCAGTCTTTAACAAATTTAGCACAACAGTCTAGCTTCTCCCACTCTCCAGCAGGAGATAAGTGGTCTATTACCAACACTGTACAACCTATTATGGTGGAGACTAAAACAAATAATGTATTTTTTTAAAAGAGAGGTAGAAGAAACCAAGACCTTTTGTCTAATTTCGGAATGAATCTAACGCTATCTAGCTCATAACTTCACATTCACCTGGCCCTGATCCCGCACTTTAAGAAATTTATCAGCTTCCATGATAAAATAACCACCCAATATTTCAATCCTGGGATGGAGGAGCCCCACGTGATGTAAAAAATGCAAGGATTGCAATGTCCAGCTGCCTTCCCCCACCAGAGTCTCGGTCCATGCCAACCCTGCAGGAACAGGGTATTCTTGTCGTGGGGGACAGCAGGTTTCCTCATCTCAGATTTCCCTAAACACAGAGCAGCAGAAGTTGAACAAACCGCCCTGCATGGTTAGAAACTGCTAAGTACCGAAATGACCACAACCCACAGCAGAAGAGGCAGAGAGAAGCTTCAGGCGGGAAAGGTGAGTGTGCAAATAGGAAAAGAAAAGCAAAGTAATGCAGATGAGGGAGGAACACAGTTCCTTCCACTTCTCATCGCTACCTAGAATTTTCTCATCTCGGGAACAGCACCCCCTCGGCTCACACTCTTCCCGCTCTCACAACAGTGCGGGCCAAGCCACCGCCCACCTACTTAGAGAGTCGCGCAGGAGGCCAGAAGGAGAGGCCGGTGGCACTAAAACTCACCAGCTCGCCGCGCGGCCACTTCTTTGCTGAAAAGGCTGTTCAGAGACCAAGTCACGGACCGTCAGGTCCCCACTGCCCACCGTATTCAAGCCCCACCGCCAGGTAGCAGTTGTCGGAAACCACAGAAACGCGGCCGGCGTCCCGGCTTCCGTAGGCAGATGGCTCCTTGGCCCCGGATGTTGATATGCCACCTGCCCCGGAAACGGTGGCCAGAGACCTAAGGGGGCGGAGGTGGTGTTGCCGGGCTCTCCGGAAGAAGACGTGGCGGCGGTTGGGTCCCAGGCTCCCAAGACGCTTTGTAGTCCCGCCGCCTCCTCCTCCACCTCCTCCTCCTCCTCCTCTTCGCCTCTTTGGGCAGAGGAGGTTGTGGTGGCGGCTGGAGAAAGCGGCGGCGGAGGATGGAGGAAGGAGGCGGCGGCGTGCGGAGTCTGGTCCCCGGAGGGCCAGTGTTACTGGTCCTCTGCGGCCTCCTGGAGGCGTCCGGCGGCGGTCGAGCGCTTCCCCAGCTCAGCGATGATATCCCTTTTCGAGTCAACTGGCCCGGCACCGAGTTCTCTCTGGTCAGTGCCCTCGCGAATCCCGCAGCCATCTCTCGTCTTTCTGACACTAAGGGTTCGACCCTATCCTTCGGTTTCCTTTGCTTTTTCCCTCTTCTGCAGGCGCTTACCTTCCCCAGACCCAAGTTTTCTCTGCCCCACATTCATACATCCATTCATTGATACAGCACATTATGCGGATGTGCCCTTCTAATGCCAAATATTAGGAATCCAGCAATCACTTGCTCTCCCTTTTCTTAATCCTGCCGCAGTAGACCTTGCTTCCCAACACTCCCTCCGTGTGGAAGAAGCTTTCTTATAATCACGTCAGGCATACTTCGTTTTTCCTTTGGAGAATCAACTGCAAGCTCTTCCTTCATCAGCAGGCTTCCTTCAGGACCCAACCCTATCGCAAACCCGAGTTCCCTCTCTTTTTCGATCTTCCTGTCTTGCACACCCAAACATACACAAACGCACAGCTCCAGAGGAACCTTCTCCCCTAAAAGTTGTTTCCTAAAGGGCCATTTGGTTGTGAGATGTTAACAACCCTTTATGTGAAATATCCTTTGCAGTTTTACGACTGTTATTTAAGATCTCATAAGATGAGATTTTATGATGAATTTTCATACAGTGAACCACATATTTATAACGCCACTGGAATGAAAATTCCTTTTGGGGCCGAGTGGACTGTCTTCTGTTCACCTGTAGCTACTATAGGCCAATAAAAATTGTGCTCCTGTTATACCGTGTAGTAGTTCATTCATTTATTTCCAGTTGCAGTCCTGGAAAAAGCTAACGTTTAAAAAATTCTTGTTCTAATTACCTGTAGTCATTCCAGTTGAGAGACTGTTTCGTTATATTGTCGTTACTGTTTCATTAAGATTTTGATAGCGGTACCATAATATCAAAATAGAATTTACCAAGTTAAGAAGGGTAGTAGAGCTGAGTCCTAGAGTGCCTAGCATGCACAAGGCCCTTGGTTGAATCCCCAGCACCGGAGGGGAAGGCATTATTTACACTGCAAATATGATCTTCACCACTTAGCTTTCTATTTGCACATATTTGTTTTTACTTACACTGTATTTCACAGTTCGTTTGTTTCTCCACCCTTCTGTTCCGTCCTAGTAGCTCAATGATTCTCAAGTTTACCTAGGTAAATATTTAACTGAAAAGTCAGGTTTATCTTTGTATTAATGCAATAAAATATTAATATTCAGTATTAAAAAACATTTACAAAGTTTTGTTATAAATCAGATTCAACCTTAGAAGGGTTGGGGTGAGAATACTTTAGTCCAGCCTTTTTCCCAAAAAGCACACTTGGAATGAACATGATAAATGTTTAAAGAAAGTCATTAAAATTTTTTACACTTGTACCTGTGTTTGAGAAAAGCATGTGTATATGCAGATCTATAAATTTACTGACTCACGTACATGGACGACTAAATCTAGCCTTTTTAGAGGTTACTACTAAATTGTAATTCAGTTTTCTTTCAGACTCTGGTGTTTGCTGGCTAAAAAAAGAATTAAGGAAAAAGATCAGTCATAGTGTATGCTATACCAATGTTTCACATATCTATCAATTTTATTTTGAAATTTTGTTTTTAATTTTCTTTGGCAATACAGTATAATTTAAGATGGACACGTTTGAAGACTTGGGGTTAAGTCTGAGTCATTTTGAGAAAAATTTAGAGGCATTCTTCTGTGAATGTGGCAAAAGTTCACAGAAATAAACCATGCAGATAATAACCATGCAGAAATAAACTTTAAGAGTTATTATCATAGGTCTTTTGAAAATGTTTTAATATTTCTATTTAGTTGAACAGCTGCCATCCTCACCTGGCACTGCAATTTTTTTTATGGGCCAGTTGGTTGGACATTTATATATAACTAAGCAGCTGTATGAACTAGGATAAGGTCCTTTGCCTCTCCACCATCTGAAATTGGAAGAGATTGGATTAAGTTTTTTTAAAAGCTCTAAAATTCTTATCTACTTTAAATTATGCTCCCATCCAGGTATATCAAAACAAATATTTTATAATCTTGCTTTCATATTTACTTAGAAACAGTATTAAGCAAAAAGTGTAAATTTTTTCATGTTTATAATAACTAATAATTATGGTATACTTACTAGTTTTTAGCCTTAACTTTTTGTGTATATATTTTTCTTCTGAAATTGCCATCTCTGTCATATAAGTATTCAATTTTTCATAGAATTCATGGATTTCATCAAATTAAACTACAAAATAAATCTAAGTTTCTACTCTTGTTAATATAGAGTATATTTCTATTGAATAAAATTTCCCAAACACTAACGAAGTATGTGACAGACTCTGTGGTTAATGACATTTCATATATATTGACAGGTTGTGTCACTGACTATATTTCACATCCTATCTCAGGAAATTTTCTTTCTAATCCTCTAGCAATTTTGATTCCTACAGACCATGTCAAACATGTTCTCACATACAAGATATTTTTAAAGTTCCTTTAAAGTACCCCACTCTTTAAGTCATATCGCCATATTAAAATTTGATTTTCTATTAAATAATTAGTAGATATACCACTTACATTAAAGATACTGTCTTTTAAGTTAAGGTTTTACACTATCTGTAATGCTGTACATTTAAAATTGTTTTTTACTTATTTATTTAGGTGCTAGGGATTAAACCCACTGAGGCTTGCTTTGTCACTAAACTACATCCCCAGTTTTTTGGGTTTGTTTGTTTGGTACTGGGGAGTGAATCCAGAAGCATTCAACCACTGAACCACATTCCCAGCCCTTTTTTGTATTTAGAGACAGGGTCTCCCTGAGTTGCTCAGGGCCTCGCTAGTTGCTGGGGTTGACTTTGAACTCACAATCCTCCCAAGCAGCTGGGATTATAGGTGTGCGTCACCACACCCAGTCCCTAGTCCTTTTTTATGTTTTAATGTATGTCTTCCTAAATGGCTGAAGATATCCTAGAACTTGATATCCTCCTACCTCAGACTTCTGAGTCACTGGGATTATAAGTATGTGCCACTGTACCCAGCTATAGGGCATATTAATGGTAGATCATAAAAAATTTTTAACTTAGAAAATCACAGGTTATTTTTTTTTCAGTAATTTCTATTACCAAAATAGGGTAATACTGATTAAAAGTATACCTTGTGATCCCAATATGAGACTCACATTTCAGCAAAGAATTGGGCAGAATTCTATTTGGTAAATTTTATTGAAGGGAAAAATAGCCCTTCCTAAACTAATGAAAAATAAATTGTTGCATCAAAAAATGTCTTCCAAGCCAGGCGCGGTGGCGCACACCTGTAATCCCAGTACTTGGGAAGCTGAGGAAGGAGGATGGTGAGTTCAAAGCCAGCCTCAGCAACTTAGCGAGGCCCTAAGCAACTCAGTGAGACCCTGTCTCTAAATAAAAATACAAAATAGGTCTGGGGATGTGGCTCAGTGATGGAGTGCCCCTGGGTTCAATCCCCAGTACCCAAAAAAAAAAGGTCTTCCTGAGGCTGGGGCTGGGGCTATAGCTGATATAGTGATAGAGTGCTTGCCTTGCACGTGTGAGGCACTGGATTTGATCCTCAACATCACATACAAATAAATAAATAAAGATATTGTGTCCATCTCCAACTAAAAAAAAAAAAAATTAAAGAAATGTCTTCCTAGCCAGGTGCAGTGACACATGTCTATAATCCCAGCAACTCAGGAGGCTGAGGCAGGAGGAATGCAAGTTCAAAGCCAGCCTCAACAACTTTCTCAAAATAAAATAGGGCTAGGGATGTGGTTCAGTAGTAAAGTGCCCCTGCGTTCAGTACCTGGTACAGGAAAAAAAAAAGAAAACAAAGAAATGTCTTCCAAACCAGGCATGTTGGCCCATGCTTATAGTCCTAGAGACTCTGGAGATCAAGGCAAGAGAATTGCAAGTTCAAGGCCAGTCTCAGCAACCTAGCAAGATCCTGTCTTGAAATTTAAAAGAGGGTGCCAACGTGGTTGCACACATCTATAATTAAGCAACTCTTGAGGCTGAGGAAGATGAGGATAGCAAATTTGAGGCCAGCCTCAACAACTTAGTGAGGCCCTGTCTCAAAATTAAAAAGGATTGGGAATGTAGTTCAATGGTAAAGCACCCCTGGGTTCAATCCCCAGTACCAAAATAGTAAATAAAAAGCGTTGAGAATGTGGCTCAGCAGTACAGTGACCTGGGTTCAATCCCCAGTACTACAAAAAAGTAAAAGAAATGTCTTTCTTTGCTAGAGTTCCAAACAAGCAGTTCCTGTTTCCATTATTAGCTTTGTGGTGAACATTTTCGTAAGCCAGTCAATACTGCTATAGAATTCAGCTGTGAAAATCAGAATTGCAGGTACTTCACAAACAGACATGCATACATTTAAGTCACTGCTGTCTGCCTTTACTATTGTATAAGAATGATTTGACAAGACTCAGGCCTTCCATTGCTACATGAATGGAAGTCATGCTTTGCACAACTGATCATATATTCTGGATATATCTGAAAAACACCAAAAGACATTATAAATGTTAGGTCTTTTTTTTTTTTTTTTGCACTTTATGTAGAGACAGGGTCTCACTAAGTTGCTTAGAGCCTTGCTAAGTTGTTGAGGCTGACTTTGAACTTTTTGATCTTCCTGCCTCAGCCTCCCAGCAGCTGGGATTACAGGCATCCACCACCATGCCCAGCGAATGTTATGTCTTAACAAATTGTTGGCCCAAATGAATATAAGAATTCCTTCATCATCATTTTGGCTTTGCAGCTCTTACTTTCCTATTTCTTTGATTCCCTTATCTCCTTTGATGGTGTTTTAAACAGTAATCCTTGACCATAAAACAGAAGTCTATATAATAATTATTTCAGAGTTAATAAAAACTGATGTGAATATGTTTAAACAGTTACAAGCACACAGAATATGGAGACAGTCCACTTCGCTTCTCTGAGCTTTGCTACTTCTAGCTGTGTTGCCCTGGACAAATTGTTAATGCTCTGGCCTCTGGCCTTTTCTGTAGAAATGAATATAATGATTGTTTTGAGGATTAGCAAGTTAATAAATGAAAATGTAATAAATGGTACAGTCAGGGTTTTTGCATCCATAGAATCAGCCAACCTTGAATCAGAAATATTCAGGGGAAAAAATGGATCTGTACAGACTGAATATGTAACAGACTTTTTTTCTTCTTATCATTCCCTAAACAACATAATAACTGTTAACATTATAAGTTATTTAGAGATGACTTGAAGTATAAGGGAGGATATTCAGAGGTTATGTGCAAATACTGTGCCATTTTATACAAAGGACTTTAGCTTCTATGGATTTGGCTAAGGTTGGAGGCAGTCCTAGAACCAGTCCCCCAAGATGCTGAGGAATGACTATATTGTCATAGAGCTAATGCTGCTTTTTTTGTTTGTTTTATTGTGTTGGGAAACCATTGCCTTGATTCGCATTTGTGTTTAAGATTACATTGGTTCCAAGTAGTACTGGTTTCATTATAGTTTAGAGTTGTTATGGTTCACCTGGAAAAGAATAGAGGTACTTAAGAAATAGTTCTTTCCTGGCTAAGAAGAGCCAAATAGTACATTGGTTTCTCCATACTGTAAGAAGAGAAAATTGAAAGAATTGAATTATCAAGGAATATGTATCAGAAAGTAGAACTTTCTTTTTAGTAAAATACCATCAGTTACATTAATTGAACTGTTCATTTGAATTATATCAGTTCATATGAACCAATGTGAATTTTTTGGTTTTATAGTGTAGAAAACTTTAAGGACAGTTTCATTGATATGTGCCAGGAATCAACAAACTACAACTATTGTGCTGTCCCACCATCTAGTCTCAAAAGGTTTTATTTTTTTATTTTTTTATTTTTTTTTTTGGAACCAGGGATTGAACTCAGGGACACTCGGCCACTGAACCACATCCCCAGCCCTATTTTGTATTTTATTTAGAGACAGGGTTTCACTGAGTTGCTTAGGGCCTCGCTAAGTTGCTGAGGCTGGCTTTGAACTCACGATCCTCCTGACTCAACCTCCCAAGTCGCTTGGATTACAGGCGTGCGCCACCACGCCCGGCTCAAAAGGTTTTATTAGAACATAGCCATGCCTATTTGTTTACATAGTATCTGTGTCCTTTGTTGCTAAAGTGACAGTTACAAGAGAGACTATTTGGCCCACAAAACCAAAAATATTTATTAACTGGTTCTTCATAGAGGAAATTTGTTGATTCTTGATAAATATGTTAAAAAGTTAGGTCAGCACAGAGGATCTATAGTGATTGTTCTTTTTACAGAAATTTATTTATGGATAAATTCATAAATTCTCCAAATATGAAAAATACTGTATTATATTCAGATGTCTCATCCAACAGAATTCAGAGTACTTAGAAAAAGTGCATATAGATGATAATTGCTGATAGAAGTATTAAAGTGATGGTGCATCTGTGAATGTTCATGTCTCTGGCCTGCGATGAAGCTCAGTAGTTGATAAATGATAAGCAGATATGAGGCTCTAGATTTTTTTTCCTATTATGTTGTAACATCAGGATAAAGTTTTGTTATCTTAGCATTATCAGACTGTTTTCCCTGCCTTTGAAAATGTGTATTAAAAATCTGTTGAGCCAGGCATGGTGGTGCACTCCTGTAAGCCCAGTGACAGGAAGCTGAAGCAGGAGGATCACAAGTTCAAGGCCCTAAGCAACTTAGTGAGACCCCGTTTCAAGATTTTTAAAAAATAATAAAAATAAAGGACTGGGATGGGTTCACTGATTAAGTGCCCCAGGTTCAATCCCTAATACAAAAAAGAAGAAAAAAATCTGTTGAAATGATAAATTAGTTTGAGGAACCTTTGTTCTAGCTAGTACTGAAGTTATTTGATACAATAAAATTTAACTGGGGAAAGTAGTGTTTATTTTTTATTTTATTTCTAGCCCACAACTGGAGTTTTATATAAAGAAGATAATTATGTCATCATGACAACTACACATAAAGAAAAATATAAATGCATACTTCCCCTTGTGACAAGTGGGGATGAGGTAAGCTTTTATAAATATATTGATAATTCCTATTACCAAAGATATTTATTAAAACATTGTAACCACATACTTTTATTATAAATAGAGTAATGAGATGTTCAGTAATCCTATTTTAGCATGAAAGTCTGTTTCACTTTTATTGTTCCTGAATTCTTTGATTTTGCAATTCATTTTGGAAAATTAGTAGTCATTAATGTTTTAGATGAAAATTTAACTCTAAACTTGCTTTTCTAGAAATAAGGGTTTTAAAACAAGATATAATTTTAAAATTATATGATAATTTTTATAAAGAATTTCTTATAAATAAATCTTTAGGTACCTTATGCTTTCTCACTACCTTAGCTCATGCCCTTTTCTTTCTCCTAAAATGCCCTAACTGCCTCTTATCCATCCTTCAAGGCAATGACTTCTTTCAAGATGAAACAGGAGAGGCAGCATGGTAAAATGGAAAGGACACCAGCCTAGGAGCCAGGAGGCTGAGGTATAGGCTACAGTTAGCTGTGGAACCTTGAACAAATTTGAAACTCAATTCTTCCACTCAATGAAATTATTAAGCCAATATTAATATTTTCATGATCTGTAAAATAGAAACATTAACTCAGTACTTTTAAGTTTTGTTCAGATTTGAAATCTGTCCAAGACACCTGTTTCATTTTGTTTAAAATGTCCTTAAGACACAAATATACACATACATAACCACACACATATACATGGCATTCAAGTCTGAAATGTAAGAATATAGGAAACCAAAAAGTATCTTAACACTCTCCAGTACTAAGATTCAACCATTCTACAACTTTTTTTATAGCTAGAATTTGCTTATTGTAGCACTTAAAATTTCTGAAATAAGTTTGTAAGAAATATTCAGAAAACTGATACTTAAAACCTTTTTTAAAAGATGAAAGAATGAAAGCTATGGAAGATTATTTTGTGACTCCATACTTTATACTTCAATTCATTTGAAAGAAGTGGCATACTATAGGATCTTGTTAAAGATTCTGACTTTTTTCTTCTTTTATTTCTAAGCATTTGTGATTTAACCAGTGAGTTAATACCCAAACAGCAGAGTTGGTTGAAGTTCCAGAAAAAATTGTAAGTATTAAACTCTAGTTCTTTCTTAGGAAGAAGAAAAGGATTATAAAGGCCCTAATCCGAGAGAGCTGTTGGAACCACTATTTAAACAAAGCAGTTGTTCCTACAGAGTATGTATTTTATGTTCATTTGATAACTAGAAAATAAATTTCTAGGGGCTGAAGTTTAGTGATAGAGCACTCGATTAGCATGTATCAGGCACCGGGTTTGATCCTAAGCACCACATGCAAATAAATGAATAAAATAAAGGTCTACCAACATCTAAAAAAGTTTTTAAAAAAGAAAAAAATAAATTTCTAGCAGCCAGCAGACCCTTGAAATTATTTCTGCATTTCCTTTTACTTTGTTATATCAAATTTTAAGTTAGTTGCTAATCAGTTATTGCTTAAATAGAATTTCCTTCATTTAAATTCCTATACAGTAGATGCAGCAAATGCTATATAATACCAGTATCAAATCATCATTTATTGAACTACTTTTGAATGTTTTTCATTTCAAAGGTAGTTTCCTTACCTAATAGAATTCTATTTAAAATGCTAATTATTATTTTTAAGGTATGTAGAAAATTATCCCTAAACCAGGTAGTTATTTATAGACTTAGGTATATTCTAGATCAATTTCCTTCACATAATTCTTACATAGAGCTAATGAAATAAAAGAATAGACTTCAGAAATTTCACATTTTTCTGAGGCGTAATTATAAGTGTAATTTAATGAAAGTTTACTGTAAATCTTGGGGGAAATCTACACTTAAAATATCAAAAAGTAATTCAATTGAGTTATATGACTTTTATACATTTAAATATATTCATCTTTCTTAGATTGAGTCTTATTGGACTTATGAAGTATGTCATGGAAAACACATTCGACAGTACCATGAAGAGAAAGAAACTGGCCAGGTATGTTTTTTCTTCAAAATGTAAAGTGTAGAACATGATAAAATGAGAAGTTTCGTAATGAAATTGATAGTTTTAAAGTTGTATCCTGAAAAATGTATTTGCAAAATACTTACTGTATTTTTTTTTAATATAGAAAATAAATATTCATGAGTACTACCTTGGGAATATGTTGGCTAAGAACCTTCTATCTGAAAAAGGTTGGTCTCTACATAGTGATTTGATAGTAATTCTGGCATTTGCTTTAACATTAACATTCAAATTGAAATTTTAAGAGATTTTCTTGGAGACTGCAAATTTTAAAACACGTTTCTGAACTGTCCCTTAGAAAACTTTTTTTGAAGTCTTTGTTTTATTTTCTACTTAGACAAACATGCTTTTTTTCTTCTTAGTAATGAAATCTTCAAAATGTAGTAGAATATTCATATAAGTGTTAGTGTTAGTCTTTTGCTTGGTTTAAGCAGCATTTTTATACATAGAAATAGATGTATCCCTTAAATGTTGAAATATTTACATTATTCTTTGTTGCTCGTATTGGTCAACTAATTTGATTTAACTTTTCACTAAGATAAAATACCTCAAAAGAATATTATTGTGGCCAGATTTTCTTCATGAAATTGATTATTTCCTCGGCAAAGATGTAAAGATTTGATGTGACTGTCCTTTCATACAAAAACTATTTCAAGGAAACTGAGAGTAGGAAGACAGAGTTGGGGATGTAACTCAGTGGTAGGGTCCCTGTGTAGCATGTGCAAGGATCTGAATTCAATTTCTTGCACTATCAAAAACAAAAGTAGTAAGACAAAATCTTATATATGTTTTGGATCTTCTTCGCAAGAAATTTAAGGTTATAAAATGGGTTAAAAACTTAGTCATTTGTATGTTATGGATGTTACTGCTCATTCTTTACACTTACCCTTCTGTTATATTATTCCACAGAGCAAGAAGCAGAAGAAAAGGAAAAACCTAATGAGGCAAGTGACAAATGTTAATTTTTTACTTTTAACATTTATTGTTTGTGAGGTATGGATTTATACAACTTAATTGACATTAGAATATAGCCTTTACTTCTTCAACTATTAAGTAACTTAAGGATTAGGTAAAAGAAAATATGCAAAATATTTGATTTTTCTGAGAAAAGTTACATTGTGATCCTTTTATTTACTTTACTTACCTAAATCTATCGGTGATGTGTCTGAGAAAGATCTTAATACCAGTATGTCACTTTAGTGCTTAGCAGTGATCCCCTCTACTTAGCATTGAAAACAAGTATAGGCCAGGTGCCTTGTATTCCCAGCGATGCAGGAATCTGAGGTAAGGGGATCACAAATTCCAGACCAGTCTCAGTACCTTAGCAAGTCCTTAAGCAATTTAGTGAAACCCTGTCTTGAAATAAAAAAGGACTGGGATATAGCTCAGTGGTAAAGCACCCTGGGTTCACACACCTCACTACCAAAAAAAAATTATAGTAAGAGCTTTTGTATTTTTTTCTCCCATCTGCTCCCCATTTCTTGTAAAACAGATAAACTATATATGTAAAATAACAAACTACCAGACAGCAAGCATCTTAAAAGCAGAAACTGGTTTTTGTCTCTTCACGCCACAGTGCAAAGCACAGGGTCAAACATACTATAGGTACTTTATAAATGTTTATTAAATAAGTGGATAAATAATGGCAAAAAATATAGGATTGTTAAAAAAATTAGGATTCCTCAAAGTGCCTAATCATGGTTTTTAAATACCATATAGTTCAAGGAGTGCTCTTTGAATCCTGTTTTAAAATATTTTAATTTGGCATTCTACCTTTGAGATAAAATATGAATTTACTGTGACTCTGAAGGATAGCAAGATGGAACTCAAAGTATGAAATGATAAAGGAAAAGTATGAAAAGGGTAAAGGCAGAAAACTACTATTAGTTGAACCCCAGTTTATAAGCCAAACACTGCCAAGCATGGAACAAAAGCTAATGTTTAATTTTCCCAACAATTACTTATTATTCTATTTTTATAAATCATAGGAAGTGAAATTTAATCAAATTCAAAGCTAGTAAGTCAGTAAATTCAAAACTTCACACCCAGAATTTCTAATTTCAGACAGTGGCATACAAGGAAATCGCAAATTATTTTTCCCAGAAAACATTTATTTATTGCCTATATGTGGCACTGGACCAAAGTGATACAAGATGAGATTCCTTCCTCCAAAGAGCTTACTCAGAAATAATATTAACAATCTGAAGTTCATTATATTAGATTTTTTTGTGTGCTTTTAGAGAGAAGTATGGGAGGTAACTCTTTAAGAATCCTTGTCTTAATTTGTCTTTTGCTAGACTTGAACAGATTTAATTTAGGAGTTAAAGTACAGTTTTAGAAGATAGTGTTTTTACTATCTCTCCCAAGTTTTTCATAAATAAATCTTTAGACTTGTAGAATCTAAACTCTCAATAGCCATTCACTGTGGAGTCCAGTGAAGAAAGCTACAAGCAGCCCAGCATAGTAAGGTCTTACATTTTATCACTGAGGATAACTCGTTAACCATCATCTTGTAGCCCTTTGTATAGATGCATATTAAATTAACATCTTAATTTTAGCATCAAATGATTTTTCTTTTGGCTGTGTTAAATTACATACTTGTTCAAATAAGAACTTAGGAATCAAAACATTAGAATAAACTTGAAAATACAGAAATGTTACCTTTCTATTTACAAGTAAAATGTAGTTTTCTTCCTTTTAGAATATTAAGTGTTTCTTCCACCCTCAACCCCACCTCAATTTCTAATGGAAAGTCTTTTATATTCTCTTTTTAAGATTCCCACTAAAAATATTGAAGGTCAGATGACACCCTACTATCCTGTGGGAATGGGAAATGGTACACCTTGTAGTTTGAAACAGAACCGGCCCAGATCAAGTACTGTGATGTACATATGTCATCCTGAATCTAAGCATGAAATTCTTTCAGTAGCTGAAGTTACAACTTGTGAATATGAAGTTGTCATTTTGACACCACTCTTGTGCAATCATCCTAAATATAGGTAGGATGTGCATTTAATATTTTAAACACATGCTGTAAAGTGTTCTGTGCTTCACTTTAATGCTTTGTTCTTACTGAATAGGTTCAGAGCTTCTCCTGTGAATGACATATTTTGCCAATCACTGCCAGGATCTCCATTTAAACCCCTCACTCTGAGACAGTTGGAGCAGCAGGAAGAAATACTAAGGGTGCCTTTTAGGAGAAGTAAAGAGGTATGAGAATTTTTTTTTTAATATTTTTGTTTTTTAGCATAGGTGAACACAATGCCTTTATTTTTTTTATTTTTATGGGGTGCTGACGATTGAACCCAAGGCCTCACGCATGCTAGGCAAGCAGTCTACCACTGAGCCACAATCCCAGCCCCGAGAATTTTTTAATGATAGTTTCTCAGTGCTTCCTTTTCCAAATTTCAGAACATATATTCAATATTTTGATGATTTCTATAGTATAGTAGTAACAATATATTTTAGCACAAATTTTTAACTTCCAATTCCTTTCATTGATTTCAGTTCTTTTCCTAACTCTTATACTTTTCAGGAACTATTTTTAACATTCTCTTTTAGTCAGAATTTCATAATATTTTAATGTTTACCATCCTACTCATTGTTGTTAGTTTAATTTTGTAAGTGGTTGTCCCATCTTAACCTCTTGGAAAAACAGACCACACCTCTATGTCCCCCTCCTTGCACAATTTATTCTTTAACTTATCGCTGTTCTTTAACCACTTCCATATGCTGCTTTCCCCTTGTGATACACTATCTTCACTTTTCATCACTTTTCATTCATTCATTTTTTTTTTTTTTGTGGTGCTGAGAATCGAACCAAGTCACTTTTCATTTTTAGACCTTACCATGTAAATTTTCAGTCACCTCACACTTTTCATTTTTCTCTTTCATACTGACCCTTATGTTCCCCAGTGCTTTAAAAGCATTAAATTCTACCCAGTTGAACATCAAATACCTGTGTCATTTTTCTTACCCATCTCTTCTTTTATCTCTAACTCTAATCATTCACTGTGAGCCATCAGTGTTATCTTCTAAATGCTCTTCAATCCTGTCAGTAGTTCAGGACCTCATTTCCTTGGGCCAGAAACTGGTCTCACATATCCCCTTTCTAATTCTTCCCACACGGCTAATGAAATGTTTTTCCTAAAATGAGCTTTGATTATGTATTTAATATTTGGTGGTTAGCATGATCTATACCTGAGGATAAAATCATTGTTCATGGAATGCATGCTCCTTTGTGATTTGGTCTCAGCCTCATCTTTCCATCACCATTTACTTTATCCCAGATGTTTTAAAGAGTTTCCTACAAGGATCATGTTCTTTCTGCCTCTGAAAATACTGTTTTCCTCCTTTATATTTTTGGAAATGAGCCAGGATTTCCATTGGATTACTCCAAGAAGAGAGAAATTTTTCCATTTCAGTGAACTTGTTTTTTATCAGTCCTTTATTATAGCACTTCCATGGCAAAATCTGGTTGTTTTACATGTGCTTATTACATTAAACTGGAGAGCAAAAGAAAGTGTGTTTTCTTTACTGTGAGGTTTCTAGCACCTTGCAAGATGCCAGTATGCTATGGGTATTTAACAATGGTTTAACTAACTAGTACTTAGCAGCAAAGGCCTATTTCATCCCTTCCTCTTGAATACTTTTTGCATCATAGATACTCTGACCAACACTGTCAATCTGACAAAAGAAGAAAAATGATCTTAACATTAATTCCATGGTTTGCTTTGCAGTACTACATTAAAAGATTTGAGCTAGAATTCTCTTCTTATAGTGATGTAAGTACTAACAGACACTTAAAAGTTAACCCAGTCCAAATGCTCCACAAATCCCAACTTTCATTACTCTTTCAGGAAAAAGTGCTCATTTACTTTTCTTTGAATAACTGTATTTAATCTGCCAATTGAGAAGAATGAATTATTTTTAAAAGCCTTCATAGATAAAGCTGGGCACAGTGGTACACTCCTGTAATCCCAGAGACTCAGGAGGCTGAGGCAGGAGGATCACAAGTTTGGGGCCAACCTTGGCAACTAATGAGACTCTGCTTCAAAACAAAAACAAAAAAGGGCTGGGGGGTAGTTCAGTGGTAGAGCACCTCTGGGTTCAATTTCCAGTACCAAGAAAAATTTTTTACTTAAATAAAAATAAATCTAAATAAATATTTAATTAAAATATGATTACATGGGGCTGGAACTGGAGCTGAATAGCAGAGTACATGCTTACCATACGTAAGACCCTGGATTCAGTCCTCTGCACTGAAATAAAAAATGATCACAGCATAACTTTTCTTAATACTTATAACATGAGGTCCACACTTCTGAACTGTAGTTCCCACCATATAGTGCCTGCTTTTGTCTTGAGATTTAAATAGTATAGTCAAACATCTTTGCTCTTACTTTCCTCAAGTACCCATGCATGTACTCAGAGGCACAAAACACGTACACAGATATAGGCATAAATCACATGTTTTAAGAATTGATCAATTATCTTCTCTTCATGAAATCTTTATATTTCAATCCTTGGTCAAAGTCCATTTGATTCTTCCCTACCAAATTTCAGATTCCCCCAGGGCAACAGCCAGGTTCTTCTACAATTGAGTAACTGTACCAAACATTCATGTTCATCCTCATCCTTCTCATCTTTACGCTGTTTATTATTCTTTTACCCTTAATAACCACTTCTCCAAAACTAAATGTAGTAAACACGAAGCCTAACAAGTATTAAAGTACATAGTAAGAATAACTGGACAAAATATATGAAATGGAAATTATCCTTTTATGTTTGGAATAGTCTCCATATCCTTAACTGGTAGATAAAACTAACATTTTTTATATACCACTTTTTCTTTACTAGTAAGTGTTGCAAAGTCCATTTTCTTGAAACACATTAAAGTAAGCAGAACTCTTTTTTTCCAAATGTGCTACAGTTTAAAACTAAGTTTTAACTGAAAAAAAAATTGTGTGGTATGAAATCTCTTAAACATGTCTGCTTAATTTTAGGAAGATCTACAATCAACTAAAGAAGAGAGATTTCCAGCAATCCACAAACCTATTGCTATTGGCTCTCAACCAGTGCTCACAGTTGGAACAACCCACATATCCAAACTGACAGATGACCAACTCATTAAAGAGTTCCTTAGTGGTTCTTACTGCTTTCATGGGGTAAGAGGTGGACCTTCAGTTTAAAAATTTATATGACAATTTTTGCCTGTCAGTTATTTAATCTGTGGGCACTAGCAACACTGAAAAAAGGTTTATGTCAGCTGAGTGCAGTGGTACACACCTGTAATCCCAGTGGCTCCAGAGGCTTAGAGAGGAGGAATGTGAGTTTAAAGCCAGCCTCAGCAACTTAGTGAGGCCTGAGCAACTCATTGAGACCCTGTCTCTAAATAAAATACAAAAAAGGACTGGGAATGTGGCTTAGTTGTTAAGTGCCCCTGAGTTCGATCCCCAGGACCAAAATGAACAACCAAACACAAAAGGTTTATGTCTGTAGAAGAATGGCAGAATTCTCTGATGGATTTTGATGGACATTTTCTCTGTGTAGTCTCATACCCCACATCTCTATTATCTAACCCATTACCAATATATTCTCCTTACTCAAGGTAAAACTTGATCTTTCCTATGGCAATCATGTATGATTCTAGTTGATTGCTGGAATGAGCATCAGTGATTTTATGTCCTACATTTTGGTTATGTAGAGATCACAGTTTATTTGAGTTAACATCTACCTTTACAAAGGTAAAATTTTGCCCCTGCATCAATGGGAAATACATTTAAAAGTGGAATTTTTGTTTCATCTTATTTTCTAAGGCATTGCAGCATTTATTCTTTGTGTTTATCGTTTCTTATTTCTAATTTTCAACAACAGTTTTTCTTATTGCTATTACAGGTTGTAAAAATGACCTATTTTCCATCTCTATCATGGGTAGTGTTAAGTCAACCCCAAAACCCCTTTCTCTGTGCATAATTTCATATACAGTGTTTTCTTTCCTTTAGGGTGTTGGTTGGTGGAAATATGAATTCTGCTATGGCAAACATGTACATCAATACCATGAGGTATAGAATACCATTTATATATCATTTTACTACTAGATTAAAGAGGCCTCAGCACTGGGGGGTGGGGAGAATATAGATTAAAGGGGTTTTGTTGTTGTTCTTGTTGTTTTTTAATGCTAAGGATTGAACCCAGGGCCTTATGCATGCTAAATAAATGATATGCCCCTAAACTGCTTTTCCAGCCCTGGATTAAAGTTTTTAAAATCTTTTGTAGAAAAAAGGAGAGGCAAGGCATAGCAGTGCACACCTGTAATCCCAGCCACTCAGGAGGCTAAGTTAGGAGGATCATAAATTTGAGGTCAGCCTGGGCATCTTAGCAAGTCCCTGTCTCAAAATGAAAAGGGCTAAGGATAAGCTCAGTGCAGCCACCCGTGTTAAATCTCTAGTACTGTGGGGAAAAAAGAATAAAGGAGGGAAATTGATACTACTTTTAATTATGAGATGATTTTTACATGAATATAGTAACCAAAGTATCATCAAATTTTGGAAAGTAAAAAAAAAACCTGATTGTAACTAAATCTTGAAGTAACATCTTGAAGTAACATTGCTTATTAACTATTCATATTCTTATATTACTATGAGCTTGGTAGAATGATAAGCTGTTTTGTCTGTTCCTCCTCAGCTTTGACCAAAAAGTTATTCATATAATTCATCTTTAAACTAAAAAACTGAATGGGAAAATAATATATTATTAACCATAGAATTTGCCAGGTGCAGGATCGCATACTTGTAATCCCAGCTATTCAGGAGACTAAGGCAGGAAGATCACAAGTTTGAGGCAAGCCTGAGCAACTAACCAAGACACAGTCTCCAAATAAAATTTTTAAAAGGGTTGGGGATATAACTCATAGGCAAACACTCCTGGGTTTAATCCCTTGACTGCACATACACACACACACATACACACACACATAAATAAATAAAATTGGGTAAATATAGCAAATTTCTCAGCTAAAAGAAGATACCATTTCATCTAAGTTTAAAGTGTTCTTAAGATCTACATGTAGCCAGGCACGGTGACACATGTCTGTAATCCCAGTGGACTGGGAGGCTGAGGCAGGAGGATTGCAAGTTGAAAGCCAGCCTCAGCAACATAGCAAGACTATAAGCAACTTAGCAAAACCCTGTCTCAAAATAAAAAATAAAAAGGGCTGGGGATGTGACTCAGTGGTTAAAAGCACACCTAGGTTCAATCCCTGGTACCAGAAAAAAGATTTACACATATAAGCTTTTATTCTTCCTTTTACTTATTCTTTTATAAATTAGGTAGTATATTCTCCCACATTGATCCATCCTGCTTAAATTCTGAGATTTAAGCTCCAATAATTTTGTCATACTTGTATGTTGTTTGTTAAGATAAACTGGCAAACATTGAAAATAAACTTTAATAAAATTGGCCTAACCAGGCACATTGATACATACTTGTGGTCCCAGCTACTGGGGAGGTTGAGGCAGCAGGATCATGAGTTTAAGACCAACCTCAGCAACTTAGGGAGACCTTGTCTCAAAATCGAAAATAAAAAGGTCTGGGGATGTAGCTCAGTGGTAGAGCACTTGCCTAACATGCACTTGCCCCTGGGTTCAAGCCACAGTGCCACAAAAAAATTAACAAATACAGGTGTGGTGGGGCACACCTGTAATTCCAATGATTCAGGAAACCGTGGCAAGAGAATCACAAGTTCAAAGCGAGTCTCAACAACTTAGGGAGGCCCTGAGCAACTAGCAAGACCCTGTCTCAAAATAAAAAATAAAGGAGCTAGGGATATTGGGGATATTGCTCATTGGTAAAACACCTCTGGTTCAGTTCCCAGTACGTACGTACATGCATAGATACATACATACATACATACATACATACATATTGGCTTGGTTGCTCCAAAAGGCTTTTTTCATTCCCTGAAAGAGATTAATTTTAAAATACTGCGTTTTCCCATACAGGATGTTTTAAGCTGATCTTAAATTCCAAGAGCTGGGCATGGTAGCACATGCCTATGATCTCAGCCACTTGGGAGGCTGAGGCAGGAGGATTGTAGGTTCAAAGCCAGCCTCAGCAACTTAGCAAGGCCCTAAGCAACTTGGGGAAACCCTGTCTCAAAATGAAAGATAAAAAGATGTAGTTCAGTGGTTGTGCATCCATGGGTAAAATCCCTTCTACAAAAAGAAAAAAAAAATTCCAAGAAGGATCATACAGGGACAGATCAATTCACCTTCCACATTTAAATTATCCAAAACATATAAGGCATTTGAAAGCTATTTTTTCTTCACTTAAACGTGAGAAGTTTCATTTAAGCATTCTTTCCTTTTTTTTTTTTTTTTTTATTTCTGAGGATTGAACCCAGGGCCTTGTGCTTACAGGGCAAGCACTGAGCTATATCCCCCAGCCGCTCCATTTATTCTTGTTTCTTCACAGATGTTTTCTCTCTAAAAACATTTATTACTACAGAAAAAGAATAAAGTACCGGGCTGGGGATATAGTTCAGTTGGTAGAGTGTTTGCCTTACAAGCACAAGGCCCTGGGTTCAATCCCCAGCACCACAAAAAAAAAAAAAAAAAAAAAAAAAGAATAAAGTACCATTCACTATAACCCATATAATACTCAATGAATTTTTTAATTAAAAGAGTATATGCCAGAAATTTAAAATGAAAAGTTAATTTCTTCTCTGCCACCCTCTCACTTCCCAAAAATAACTGCTATCAGCATTTTCATAGTTAACTGTCTATAAGAAAAAAATGCAGATACTTAAATTTTGGTATATTTTTTATTTCTGCAGAAGAGATTATGCAACTACTCTGCACTTGTTCTTTTCACTTAGCATCTTAGAGATCTTTTCATATCAGCAACAACCAATCTCATTCTTTTCAGTGCTTACATAGAATTATGTCTCTATGTAAAGACTAGGGGTGTAGTTCAATAGTAAAGTGCCCCTGGCTTCAGTCCCCAGTACCAAAAAAATATATGGTGTTCACTTTATGCTGGGCACTATGAACTTAATGCATACTCTCTCATTAACCCTCATAACAAAGGTATTGTAATTCCACGATGAGGAAACAAAAAAAGATAGTTCAGTAACTTGCCTAAAATCACATAGGTAGTAAATAGTAAAACAAATTCAAACCTAGGTAATTCTGCTCCCCGTCCAACTTCTTAAACACTTCATTTTGCCACTCTAATCACTGTCTAGGAACTTAAAGTCTAGTTGCTGAAAAAAATAAAATGTATAATAGCTGTGTCTTTCATTAGGCAATAAACTGCCTCTACCAACGCAGTGGTCTTGCCTGTTTCATTTGCCATGGAAGGGGTTTTTTCATTCTACTGATAAGGAATATATTGTTGCCTGACCTAGAATATGAAGGGAGGAAAAAGAGGAAGGCAAGGACATAGGAAGGAGAAGAAAGGAGAAAGAAGGAAGTCTACATATAAGATACATATAAGTACACAGTATTTAAAAAATAATAAAGCAAGATGGGGGAAAATTACAGTTGTATGTGGTTACATAATCTAGGTATGAGAGATTATATTTTTGGTTGTGGAGAGGGATGCTGGCAGTGAGAATGTAAAGGAACAATCTGAAGCCAAAAAAATCTCCAGGAAAGACTTGATAACAACTGATAGGTGGAAGAAAGTGAAAAGATTTGAGTGTCAAAAATAACTACATCTAGGGCTGGGGATATAGCTCAGTTGGTAGAGTGCTTGCCTCACAAGCACAAGGCCCTGAGTTCAATCCCCAGCACTGCAAAAAAAAAAAAAAAAAAACCAGCCGGGCATGGTGGCGCACGCCTGTAATCCAAGCGACTTGGGAGGCTGAGTCAGGAGGATCGAGAGTTCAAAGCCAGCCTCAGCAAGTTAGTGAGGCCCTAAGCAACTCAGTGAGACCCTGTCTCTAAATAAAATACAAAATGTGGCTCATTGGCCGAGTGTCCCTGAGTTCAATCTCTGGTTCAAAAAAAAAAAAAAAAAAACCCTACATCTAGAGCTAGCCCAACTAGAAGTTACTTACCATTATTCAGCGAAACAAAAAATGAAGAAGATAACTTTCTGCTGAGTTTGACTAACATCATTACATCTAAGTTACACATCCTGTGTGCAGATGAAAATAAGGACTAGGCCCTGTAAAAGGGTCATCAGCATAAATGTTTTTTTGATGATGTCAGGCATGCATTATCACAAGTGTTTTTTCATGTATTAGGACAAGGATAGTGGGAAAACCTCAGTGGTTGTGGGGACATGGAACCAAGAAGAGCATATTGAATGGGCTAAGAAGAATACTGCTAGAGCCTATCATCTTCAGGACGATGGTACCCAAACAGTCAGGTAAATACTGCATTTATTTGTCTTTGCATGTGAGTAGAATTTTTAAAACATAGAATATTGACAAAAATAAAAATATAAACACATAAGTAAAATCCTAGTTCAGTGTTTTTTCAGGGGTCATCTTTTAGATTAGTTTTCTTTTTCTGGAGAAACAACACAGTATTATAGTTAAGACCAGAGTCTCTGGAGCCAGGCTACCTGGATTTAAATGCTGGCTGACTCTTCACTTACTACCTTAGGTAAATTACATAATCTTTTTAAGTCTCATTTCTCTTACCTAATGGTATTTGTCTCATATGATCCTTATGACTTGTAAGTGAAGTAATTCCTGCACAGGGCAGTGCCTGGCGAGAGCATACAATAAACTTTCGCTAATATGCTAATGAGAGTGGCAGTGGTGTTAGTGACAGTGGTTCATTTCTGTTAGAACTGAGACTGTTGTAAAGCATTTGCCTCTTCCATGTGTAATGTTTACCTTTATAAATTATTTCATTCTGTTATTCTATTTAAATACACTCTGGCATTTCTCTTTGTCATGCAGTTTTTATAACAGTTGAAAATAATTGAACAGTAGCTTTTTTTTAAACTACCTCTTATCTCTCTTGGGCTATGTGGGTATATTTTATGTAACAAGTAAATTAATCTCATTTCCCAAGGAAAACTAAGCTTTAACTTTTCTTATAGTTTCTTGCCTGGGGAATTTTAAATTTTTTGGTGGGGGGAGTGGGCATGAGGTATCAAACCCAGAGGTACTCTACCACTGAGCTACATCCCCAGCCCTGTTTTTATTTTATTTTGAGACAGGGTCTCCCTCAGTTGCTAAGGCTGACCTCGAACTTGTGGTCCTCCTGCCTCAGCCTCCTGGGCTGCTGGGAAGCTGCATGTACCACTGTGCCTGGCTTAAATACTCATTCTTGGTCCATCTCAGGTGATACCTTTGTTATGGTATTGAGAGGTTGTTTGTAGAATGTTGGTTTTCAGGCAGACCAAAATCAATGTTAGCAAAATTGTGATGTAGACATTTAAATATTGTAATATACTCAATAGTCTGTTTTATGCTTACGTGTGTTTCATGTGAAAATAGTTTGTGTATCACGTGCAACAAATTTTGAAGCATAGGAAGGTAAAACTAACAAAATCAAAGCTATTCTTTGGATATTGCACATTTGAGATTTATAGCTTGGCCTACCTAGGCTTGCCTTTTGGATCACCTGCAGTACAGTATTTTAATGGGAAGAGCTTGATGGAGAACAAAAAGAATTGTTCCACAAAACTGACAATATAGTGGGTTGGGAAGATGGATAACTTTTTAAAACAACTTTTTTTTTAAGGGAATCTAACCTTAACTATTTATTTCAAATACTATACAAATTGGATATATTATTATTAAGACAATACACAGTATCTAATTTATATTCTCCTTATAGCATCTGTAAGACTGTCCCTGTGAAAGAACCCTAAAAACCCTCACCATCTTCTTATCCTATCTGTTGCAGTTATTCCCTACTCACTCCTATTACTGAATAATGATATTTTTAGTTTAATAAAGCTTGTGTGTTTCTCCAATTTAGGATGGTGTCACATTTTTATGGGAATGGAGATATTTGTGATATAACTGACAAACCAAGACAGGTGACTGTAAAACTAAAGTAAGTTGAATTAATCAAATCATGTTTTATGCCTTTGTCTTTTACCTATGTCCTACAGAAAAAAAGTTTCATATAAATATAAAATGTAATTATGAATACTTACTAAATTATATTATTTGAATTATATGAAATTATACCAGTTCACTTGAATGGATCTTTATAGGTTAAATTGATAACTATTAAAAATAATCTTATTTTGTATCATTTGGGCAGTGCCTTAAAGTACTCTCTGTTTTAGGTGTAAAGAATCAGACTCTCCTCATGCTGTGACTGTGTATATGCTAGAGCCTCACTCCTGTCAGTATATTCTTGGGGTAAGTAAAAAGAAAATAATCAAAAATTCCATTTTGAGCCATATTTTGATTTTTTTGCATTAAGTCTGAAAAGGACCTTCATTAGACTCCAAGACTCAATAGAGAGTGCCCATACTACTTCTGTAAGATCGGACATGTCTTATTGAGGTTTAATTTACATCAAATAAAATGCATAGGTCTTAAGTATTGAATTTGATGTGTCTGTCACCCAAAAGAAGGTATCTGTCACTGAAGAAAATTCTCTCATATCTCTTTCCAGTAAACACACCTTATCCCCCTCTCCAAAAGATACCCCTTTCTAATCCAACCCCCCTCACGCCCACTTGCTGATACTGGGGAATTGAACTCAGGACTTCACACGTACTAGACAAGCAGTCTACTACTTTTTTTTTTTTTCTTTTTCTTTTTCTTTTTGAGAGAGAGGGTCTTGCTAAATTACCCAGGCTGGCCTTGATGTGATCCTCCTGCTTTTAGTCTTCCAAATCACTGGGATTATAGGCATGTGCCAACATACCTGGCTCAATTTGGGTAATCTTCATTAACCAGTCTCAAATTATAGATTATTTCCCCAGCTCTGTCCAGTCCATTGAATGAATTTTTCTGTGATAAATATTTCATCTCTAACATTTCCATTTGGTTCCTGTTCTATGGTTTTCTTTTTGTCTGCTGAAATTCCCTCCAATAACATGTTATCTACCTTTTCCAATGTTGTCTTCATCATATTTTATTTGTTTTGGGGGGGGTTTTTTGGTACTGAGGATTGAACCCAGGATGCTTAACCACTGAGCCATATCCCAGGCCTTTTTTTTTTTTTTTTTTTTTTTTTTTTTTTTTCTTTTTTTTAGGGTCTGGCTAAGTTACTAAGGCTGGCTTTGAACTTAGACTCCTCCTACCTCAGCCTCCTGAGCCACTGGGATTACAGGCATGCAACACCATTCCCAGCTTCATCATATTTTTTATAACTATTATAACTCTGATAGTTTTAACGTCTGACCCAACTTTGAGTTACATTTTTCTTTGCCTTTTAAATACAATTGATTATTTTTCTATAGTATTCTGTCATTTTTGACATATAAAATCTAGCTGTGTCTTTCTATCTTATTCCTGTCCTGTCTCCCTCACCTTATTTACTTAAAAGATAAAAATAGTTACTCCACCTATCTCAAATTGTATATGAATAACTAAAAATGGTTTTAATTTTGTAGGTATAATGTTGGATGGTTTATTCAAAACAAGGACTCACACATTTAGCAGATGTATTCATTTAGCAGAATAATACTGAATAAAGTGTTGAACTTTTTAATGGCTTTGTTGTTCTTTTTCTTTAGGTTGAATCTCCAGTGATCTGTAAAATCTTAGATACAGCAGATGAAAATGGACTTCTTTCTCTCCCCAACTAAAGGATATTAAAGCTGAAGGAAAAAAAAGATCATTGAAAGTCATGATTTCTTTTTGACCATGTGTCTCATTATAGCATTCTTAGCCATTGAACCTCATCTAAAGGATCATATAAAAGGACTGTAAACCATTTTGTGAATATATATGTGTATATAAGAGGTTATTGATAAACTTCTAAGGCAGACATTTGTCTCACTTTTTTCATTTTTGTTATGTCTTATGGATTTGTGTTATGTCTTGCTTGGATGATATGATTCTGAAATAAATCTCATCCAAGCAATTTAGAGTCCAGCCTAATCAAATGTTATAATGGTTGTACTTATTGAAAGATTTAAATAATAGATTTATTATGTAAATTATGTATAAACAGCTATTGAAGTAAACATAATGAAGAAAGATATTGATAGGAGGTTGTTTAAATGAGAGACCCTGTAAAATATGTAAATTCTAATGCCTAAAATCCTTTCAACAAATTTTATATAGCAGCTGCTCTCTCTGCCAGGCATTAAACTAGAAAATGGGCACATAGTAGTCTCACAGGTAAGTTTTCTTTATCACTGTTAATCTAAAGAAACTTAACTTGTGATAAGTTGCTTCTTTCTCTAAACTTTTATCTATTTCTTTCTTCATCTTGAGTGTGTTTACTCCCAGAGTATCTGGTGTAGACAGTTGATTAATCTCTGACTTAGAATGATTTACTCTTAACAAAACACACTGTGCTGGCTATCCATTTACTTGTCAACTATATACTACAGATCTTAGGCCTGGACAGTTTTATAGCACAATATTTATTTTAAAGTAAATAAAATATCCACAAGCAGTGTTGTCATGTAATCAGTGGCAGATTATTTAGTTCCTTTTCTTAACTATCCCATAATTGCACATATTTTGAACATGTCTATCTGAACAAGGATAAAAAAGTAGGGATAAGAGACTGGGGGTGGCTGAGCGCGGTGGCGCACGCCTATAATCCAAGCAACTTGGGAGGCTGAGTCAGGAGGATTGCAAGTTCAAAGCCAGCCTCAGCTTCTTAGCGAGCCCTTAATAAGCAACTCAGTGAGACCCTGTCTCTAAATAAAATACAAAATAGGGCTGGGGATGTGACTCAGTGGCTGAGTGTCCCTGAGTTCAATCCCTGGTTCCAAAAAAAAAAAAGAGAGAGACTGGGGGTGCAGTTCACTGATAGAGTGCCTGCTTAGCATGCACAGCCCTGGATTCAGCCCCTAACATCAAAAAAAAAAAAAAAAAGAAAAAACAAAGCAGTGGCACACACCTGTAATCCCAGCGACTGGGGAGGCAGAGGCAGGAGGATTGCAAGTTCTAGACCAGCCTCAGCAACTTAGGCCCTAAATAACTTAGCAAGACCTTGTCTCAAAATCAGAAATAAAAAGGGCTGAGGATGTTGTTCAGTGCTTAAGCACTCCTGGGTTCATTCCCTAGGACCAAAAAGAAAAGAAGGAAAAGAAAGAAGGAAAAAGTAGCCATAAAATACTTAAATCCTCCTTTTCAGTACTTCTGGCTAATGATATTCTAATTTTAAAAGGTTAATATAATTGACTTTTAGGGTTATTTGTAGGTTTTAGTAGGAAGCAGCACAATGCAGAAAGCATGCACTTTTTTTTTTTTTTGTAGTTGTAGATGAACAGAATACCTTTATTTTATTTGTTTATTTTTATGTGGTGCTTAGGATCGAACCCAGTGCCTCACACATGCTAGAAGCTGTGCTACTGAGCTACAGCCCCAGCTCAGCCTGCACTTCAAATTCAGACCTAGGCCCAGATTCTCTCTTTAACTTACCATGGATGAGCAAGGAAAAAAAAAAAAAAAAAAAACCTGCACACAGCATAGAACAAACACTTGGGGTCACCAAAATGTATGGTTTGGTTTGGTTTTGCTTTTTCCCCTCCAACATCAGCAGGTGTCATATACTTCAATTCTGGCTTTACTAGGACTTCACATCAAATCTCATGAGTAAAAGAGCTTGGTCCTCCAAGACCATCCCCACTGCAGATGCCAGTTGCAAATCTGGGCCTCCAGTACTTTTGACCAACCAGCCATAAATAAGGTTCCCAGGACCCCCTCCTTAGGCTCAAAAATGTGCTAGAATGGTGCACAGAACTCAGGCAAACAGTTGGTTTACCAGTTTGTCCTAAAGGATACAATTTGAACGGCCAGATAGAAGAGATGCAGAAAACAAGGAATGGGGGTAAAAGGAACACAGAGCTTCCAGTCCCTCTGTCAGTGTGTCACCCTCTCAGAACCTTTATGAGTTCAATAATATGGGAGCTCATCAAACTCAAGAGTTTGGGCTGGGTATATTGCTCAGAGGGAGCTCACCATCTGCAAGGCCTAAGGTTCAATCCCCAGCACCACAGAAAACAAGATCTCAAGAATTCAAAAGTTTAGAGAACTTAGTCTGTAGACTCCTCTCCCCCACTACCCCCACCCGCCAGCATCAGTAGGTGGGGCGGGAAATTCCAGCCATCCAATCGCTTGTTCTCTCTGATGAACAGTGGCATCCTTAGGTTATCTAGGAGTCTCACTAAGTAACCTCATAAACTAGTTTAAGCCTAGGGAGCTCCTTGTGATACTCTTTTTTTTTTTTTCTTTTTTCTTTTTTTTTTTTTTTTTTTTTTTTTTTTGGATACCAGGGATTGAACTCGGGGCCACTTAACCACTGAGTCACATCCTCAGCCCTTTTTATTTCAAGACAGGGTCTTGCTAAGTTGATTAGGTAGGACTTTGCTAAATTGCTCAGGCTGGCCTCCAACTTGTGATCCTCCTATCCCAGCCTCCCAAAGAGCTTGATTTTGGCATGTGCTGTCACTGCACCCAACTAACAAGATACTACTATCAGAAATTACTAGGGTTTTAAGAGCTCTAGGATAAAGAACAAGTATGTTTCTTATAACATCTTAACTGTGTGAGCCTGGGCAAATCATTGAAGCCTCTTGAGGCTTCAATGTATTCAGCCTCTTTTGTATTCCCCAGCACCTCAAAGAATAAATGAAGTGGTGTCAGTTACTAACTTTATGTAAAAAGCCTAGTCCATTATTTGACCCTAGGTTCCCTTCCTTCCTAATACTGCCGTTGTCTCCCATAACACAGTAACATCAAAGACCAAAGCTATTGACTTGGTCAGTTTTCCAGCTGTATCTCAATCAACTTAAAAAGAGGAATTTTTTTTTTTTTTTGACTCACAGATTTGAAGGTGTCATCCATGGATAGATGACCTGTTGATGTAGTGAGGCAGCACATTACAGCATCGCAGGGGATAGCAGGTGGCATAAGAAGCTTCCCACCTCAGCTGTGACTGGGAAGCTAAGAAGGAAAGAGGCGAAGTCCAGATCCCAATGTCCCCTTCAAAGGCACACTTCCATCTGATGAGAAGTCTTCCAACTAGGCCCTACCTCTTCAAGGGTCCACCACCTCCCATAGCACACAAGGGGAACAATAACCCAAACTACAGTTTAAATTTTTAACCCAAACTACAGTTTAAATGTTTAAATTCATTTTGTTAATGGATTATAGAATCATTTATTATCAATTAATTAAAACAAAATAATTGTCCTCACAGTTAGACTACAGAAGGAGGTAATTAGAATTGTGAAAGGTTAGTGCCAGAAAACAATTAGAGAATATTTAGACCTAACTCTTGGAAGTGCTTATTACTCAGGGTTTCCTAAAGGAACAGAACCAATAGGAGATATGATTATAAAAAGGGGATTTATTAGATAGGCTTACACAACCAGAAGCTGGAGAGTCCACAATGGTCATCTGCAGGCTGGAGAGCTGGAGGAACCAGGAGCTGCACAATCCAAGAGGCTGAAGCCTCAGAACAAGAGAGATCAACAATGCTACCCTAGTCCGAAACTGAAGGCTTCTGGAAACTCCCTGGAAGATCACTGGCAGAGTTTGTTATGGAAGAGTGAAAGAACGAGAGTCTGATGTCCTCAGATGACCACAGCAACATTCAAGAACCTGTTCAAGAAGAGTAGAGCTTGCATCTGCATCTGCTTCCTTGTTCTTCCAACTTCTATTTCATCCTGTTGGGCGGTGCTGCCCACGCTTACAGAGGGTCTCCACTTCAGTTCACTATCCCATGTGCCAGTCATGTGTAGACATACCCTCATTGACACACCCAGAAGCCTCTTAATCTTCTGTATCTCTTAATCCAGTCAAGTTGACAATTCAAATTAACCATTAGAAACACACACACATAGTGTATTGAAATAGCTTACCAAGGAAGACTCTTTAAAATAGAAGTCATTAATTCAAAATAAAAAAGGTTTTGGAAAGAGTCAGTCTTCTCGTTTGAGAAGTCTTTCTACAAGTGAAGTCTTAAAGTGGGTGATCTACCAAATCAGACTCTTTAGGACAGGACCAATCTGCGCTTCAAATAAATTTACCAAGTAATTCTTTTTAATAAATTCTCCAAGGAGAATCACCGACTTAGGGATTCCACCTCAACCATTTCACACATACCCTCCAGATTAGAGCCAGGGAAGAAAGTTGTGTCATGATGACTTCCTCAAAATGCCACTAGGTGGGGCTTGTAGCCCAGCCCTACTCCTTCCCCCCCCCCTTTTTTTTTTTTTTTTTTTTTTTTTTTTTCTTAGTACTAGGGATTGAACCCAGGGGCACTCCACCACTGAGCCACATCCCCAGCCCTGTTTTGTATTTTATTTAGAGACAGGGTCTCACTGAGTTGCTTAGGGCCTCGCTAAGTTGCTGAGGCTGGCTTTGAACTCACAATCCTCCTGCCTCAGCCTCCCAAAGGCTGGGAATACAGGCGTGCGCCACCACGCCCGGCTCTTACTCTATTCTTGATGAATATTGGCAACAAATTCTCTCAAACCACAATAGTGGGCCTGTGTACAGTCCCTGGTGAACTAATCTTTGCATTCAATCAGACACACAGACCTGGCCTCATTTATGACAATGTTTAAACTACCTAGTATGTAATTAGGCTCAATTATTAACCCAGTAGCACCAAAGCTCTAGCATAAAAAGACATAAGCCCTTTTTCTTTACCACAAAATAAAAATCAAAGCCCAAATTTTGAGTTGTTAGGATTTGTAACCAGAGCTCCAAATTAAAGTGAATATCAGCCACATAAATCTGACTTTGAATTCTATTCCTAGAATTCGGTGATTTTATTTACTAGTGTTTCTTGCATTTTCATTTGAATGTAAAAATAAAATTATCTTTCATATGCATGGATGTTTGAGGGGTTTTTTTTATTATTGTTTTTTGTTGTTGTTGTTGTTCATACCAGGGATTGAACCCAAGGGCACTTAACCACTGAGACACATCCTCAGCCCTTTTTTCTTTTAAGATAGAATCTCACTAAGTTGCTTAGGGACTTGCTAAGTTGGGATGTTGTATCTTATAATGAGCTATTGAGGTAAAAGTTTTCATAATATGTTGCCATGGTGACTTAGCTTAAAAGAAAATTCATTACTCCTTTTCTTACTTGTTTGGCAGGCATAGTAGAGAAGCCATGGACCACTATACTAGAAAAGGATGCTTTATCTCATGCCAGATAGTCTCAAAAGTGGGTTGTACAAGCAGGCAAGATGATCCAGTGGGTCATGGGAAGAAAATTTTAGAAATTCTCATTTTCCATCTGTTAAAGAAGAATTAAGCCACATTAACACTTAGTATGTGGTCTGATGCTGTCATTCATAAATCAGAAAGTCTTGTGTCAGAAACAAAATATTCTGAGGAGGGCGTTAGGTGTAGAGAAAAGGAGTTGATGAGGATACCTTTCTTTATTCTTCATTTTCCACCAAATTACAGTGTTGTAAGTTAACTAAATGTCCCTGTCACCTTTCAGAAAATGGAATTGTCACTTTACATATTAGCATTAAGATTACACCTAATCAGTTGGACAACAAATCTGAATTATGGTACAGAGGTTAAAAGTTTGCTTTCACCAACCATGACTCCAATCACTGAGGTCCTGGTATCTCATGATGTATTTCTGGTTTGAACTTGGAAGAATCTATAGTTTGAAGATGACAGGAATTCCACTCCAACAAATAGAGAAAATGAAATTAAGTCTGGCAGTCCCAAAATTTAGAAACTAGAAATAAGATCAAATTAGCTGGGCGTGGTGGTGCACGCCTGTAATCCAAGCGACTTGGGAGGCTGAGTCAGGAGGATCGCGAGTTCAAAGCCAGCCTCAGCAACTTAGCGAGGCCCTAAGCAACTCAGTAGGACCCTGTCTCTAAATAAAATACAAAATAGAGCTGGGGTTGTGGCTCAGTGGCCGAGTGTCCTTGAGTTCAATCCCCCGTTCCAAAAAAAAAGAAAAAAAGAAATAAGATCAAATTATTAATAAATGAAATATAAGGCTTTCATGTTCTGCATCCACACCTATTTTTAAATTGTAAAGCATTTTAGTATGTTTTACATTTGAAACAAAAAGTGTCCACCAAAAACAAATCAGACAGAATTTTCTGGAAATGGTAATCAAAGACATTTGTGAGAGTGTAAAATAGTGTTAAATATCTCACATCTAACCATATACTACATTATATATTTCAAATCTGTTCAACTGCTTTCTAGTACCTTTCAATAGAATAAATTGTGCTTTGCCTTGAATTTAAATAAATATTACTTAGCTTTCTATTCTTTGTTTGTTTGTTTGTTTGCAGTGCTGGGGATTGAACCCGGGGCCTTGTGCTTGTGAGGCAGGCACTCTACCAACTGAGCATATCTCCAGTCCCCCAGAATCTGTTTTTCTAATAACAAAAATAACAGATGTCACATATGAACATTGATTAAGTACAAGGCACTAGGCTAAACACTATATAACTTATGATCACAATCTTACGAGGTAGGTTTATGTCTTTAACTCACAGATAAGCAAAATGAGGCTCAGGGTTGATCTAACTACAGGTGGCTGAGCCAGCATTTTTTCCCATTCAGATCCCAGAGTTCATGTTTATAAATATATACTCCTTATAGTGCTTTCTATTTAAAGAAACATCTCCTGTCCCAGGAACCACTCTGTTATCACCTCCCACCTGAGAGAACACACAGACTGGGCAACAGGCCCTATAAAATGAGGGATATTATTTTGTCCTGGGCAGTGGGGAATATATATATATGTATGAAATCATTTTCCCCTTATTTTTATGAAACACCACTTTTTTTGGGGGGTGGAAACATTGAACACAGGGGTTCTTTACTACTGAGCCACATCCCAAGACCTTTTTATTTTTTATTTTGAGACAGGGTCTCCCTAAGTTGCTGGCCTCAAACTTGCAATCCTCCTGCCTCAGCCTCCTGAGTCACTGGAACTATAGATGGGAGTCACTAGGACTATAGTGGGGTGCCACTGCACCTGGAGATTACCACTTTTTTGTTTTTGTTGTTTGTTTTGGCTGTTTGGTAGTTTGAGGGGAAAAACTTTTTCCTGCAGCTTTACAATGGCTGGGGGGAAAAAAGGAATAGGATTTTTACCAATTTATTTCATCTGTATGTCATTCATTTTTCTGCTGTTTTACAGTCGCATTCTTGGGGTTCAATATGCCTGTGTGTGTGTGTCTTGCTGGGGATGGAGCCAGGGCCTCACATGCTGGGTTGGGCAAGCACTCTACCACTGGGCTACGCACCCCAGCCTTCACAGTTGTCTTTCTTCCCTAACAAGAGCACAGTGTCTGTGTCTCCTCTGTTGTATTTTCCCTACTCTATGAACTGAAAATACTCCAATTCAGAGGTACTCTGAACTCCTTAAAAACAAAAAAGGTTTCCTTTATCTTTCCTCAGTCATATTAATAAAATTAGTTTATACAGTTTCTTTGAATATGTTCCTAAAGCCAAACAAATGATGGCGGTATTCTGCTAATGGGAGACGTTCTGCAGCATTTACACAGGTTGTGAAACCTCTCCTGGCGCCTCAGCCCCAGGAGACAGGCACAGAGCACTCTTTGTGAATCGCTCAGTTTTGTAAGGCCTCTCTGGCATCTGAACAAGCTGCCTTCGGCAGAACACCAGACTTGGCATGAAAGTCAAGAGTCCCACAAAGATCCCCAACTCGTCAGCATGCTACAGGCAGCGGAAGGAGCAGGAACATGTCGAAAAGGCAAGCATCCACATAAACGAACTCAGAGAACCTGACCCAGCTCTGCACCACATGAGGGTACTGAGGAAAAAGCAGTTTATTTGGGTGGGGAAGGGTAAAGGTGTCCATAAGTAATGAAGTGATATCTTCGGCAAAATTAATCTCAAAGGCATTGGACCCAAAGAGACTGCCTGCTAACTATTTCCTGTGGAAAGTAAAATTTCCCTAAATCTTCACCTTTATCCAAATTGTTGCATACTTTGTAATAATTGTATCCCTCCTCCACCTCCTTCAAGAACCAGTTATCCATTTTCTTCCCAAATTCCTTTGGTGGGGGGCAGAAGGATTTTGTTTCATCTTCAATAACTTCAGGCAGCACCATGAGCCAAGGAATTCCAGTGAGAATGGACACAGGTTGTCCAGCAGCCTCTGGGCAGTCAGGGTTGTCCCTTAGAGAAAGATACTCACAGAGGTGGATAATAGTTCCCTGAGTAAGCAGCCAGGAACAGAACCTTGTAGTCCTCCTAAATCAGGACATAGTCACCCTACTGATTGACAGTCACTCTGGGAAAATAGAGGATATACAAAGTGTCAAATATGGGGAAACTGTAAGCTAGCCAGAAATAGATGTGTGAGCATGCCTTTCAGGCTCCATTCACTCATTCATTTATTGTTGAAGTCAGTTACTCTACAGCCCACTAGGGCCAAGACCCGAAAGGTACTAAGGATATGATGCTGAACACAATAGACAGTCTGCCCAGCAGAGCTTGATTCTAGTGTGGAAGCAGCAAGTAAGCAATTACACATAACTGTTGAGGCCTGAACTGTGTTCCCCCAAATTCATATTTTAAAGCTGTAACTCCTGATGTGACTATATTTGGAGATAGAGCCTTTAAGAAAGCAATTAAGGCT